>CM067333.1:79887500-80417500 GCA_034376525.1 Nicotiana benthamiana
GAAAGTCTGTCATAAGCCTTCATCATATCCAGCTTTATTACCACATTTGGTCCTGCCTTAGTTCTCAGCCTTATATCAGTTATAATCTCATGTGTCAATTGGACATTCTCTGCAATGCTTCTACCCTTTACAAACCTGCTTGCTCATCAGATATTGGGTTAGGTAATAGACCAGCTAACCTCTCATGAATGACTCTTGAAAAGATCTTGTTGACAAAGTTGCTGAGACTGATTGGTCTCATATTAGAAAATGTGCACACCTCCTTCTTCTTAGGTATCGGGACTAGGTTTGTATGAGTGATAAACCTAGGTATTCCTGTCCATTGAAGAAAGCCCTTATCATTTCTACATTATCATCACCTATAATGTCCCAACAGCTGTGAAAAAGCTACCATTAAACTAGGCCTCCTGCACTATCACCATTAAGTCCATATATTGATTGCTTAACCTCATCTCTAGTAGGTTGCCTCAACAATTCCTGATTTTATTTTGTAGTTACCATGTTTGGCACTCGGTCGATGATTCCAAAATTTGAGGAAACAAACTCTTCATGAAATTGTTTTTGAAAGAACTGTACAACCTCATTTGCCAGTTCTTCTCTATCATCTATCCAGCCTCCTTGAGCATCTTGTATTCTTTTCAGTTGTAGTCTCTTTCTTCTCCCATTCACATGAGCATGGAATTTTTTTATAATTCTGTCTCTATCACTAAACCAGTTCATACTAGACTTCTGCTTCTAAAACTTCTCCTCCAAGGACAAATATTTGAATAGATCAGCTTGTACCTTTTAAAGTCTCTCCCTATTATGTAGCGTAGGATGTAACTCAAATTGAGCTTCATGCACTATAACTACCTCCTCCAAATTAGCTATTTCCGAAATACGTCCCCAAATGTCGCCCTACTCCATATCGACAACTCTCTCTTCAATTTTTTTATCTTATGATTAAATAGAATGAATGGATTTGCATGGAATTCAGCATGCCAATTCTCCTGCACCACTGACTTGAATGAATCATGTTCAGTCCAAAACTTTAGAAACCTGAAGCTTTTCTTTATTGGAACTGAATCTGGGCTGTATATGATCAAAAGTGGGCAATGATCAGAACCAATCTTGGACAAGTGAGAGTCCTCCATTCCTTGCCATATATGTTGAGCTTTGAAGTTAGCAAACACCCTGTCCAATCTCTTGAAAATACAATCATCTTCTGCACGACCATTCTACCAAGTATATATGGTTCCCTTAAAGCCAAGATCTGATAAGTTACATGTATTCATACAATGTCTAAAATCATCAACTTCATTTAGTGGTATTGGCAGCCCTCCAAACTTCTCCTATTCATCTCAGATTACATTGAAATCCCCTCCCATTAGACATGGCATAGTCATATCCCTATCTAGGTAGTAAAGAGTGTCCCATAATTCAATTCTCTCAATGTGATCACATTTAGCATATATCAGAGTGATCATGAATTCTTTCTGTTCTTCTATATCTATATAACTTCAAAGTTAATTGTTGTACTTAATTGATTTCCATTGTCACATCATATTTACCATCTATAAAGGCCGAGATCTTGTTACATGTATTCACAAAGGCTTGTTCAAAATCAATCTCCCTCATGTATCTATCCAACTTCTTTGATTGCGCATTGGTTCCATTAATCCTATGAAATCAAAATGGTATTGTCTATTCATTGTTATCATCCTTTCAGAGGCTCTTTGAGTTTTGACTGATCTAATATTAGAGTAGTCATCTCTAATTAATGGATTTAGATAAATTCCTCATGTTTGGACCCCAACTGGTAAACTCTTATGGACCTCTTTCACCTATTTTTTCGTACCTCTACATGCTGATCTATCTTTTTCCATGTACCTAGGTGATATATCCCCTTGCATGGCCACATTCCTAATATTTTTACAGGTTGATTCTACATCTAGATCTTTTCCTTTTCCCACCACTTCATCATCCATGTCTCTTTGTTTTTCTCTTGTAACAATATGATATTCAGTTGGATTAAGTATCATGCTTTTATCTGCATTTCTTTTAACCAATTGATTAGCAGTCTGATCATCATCATTCTGCACATCAATAACTGTTGTTTCCTTTTCAACCACTCAAACCTTTTTTAGTTTTTGTTGCATCTCCCATTTTCCAGTATCATCAGGATCAATTGGTTCAGTAACTATAAGACCATGGATAGGACGATCCATGGTTAAGTTAGGATTATCAGGCTGCTGAACCTTAGAAATTGATCCTGCAATCTCCATTGAATCATCATTTTTATCTGCAGTTTTTTCATCTGTATGTAAATCTCCTTTGTGATTGTTCCCATTAACAATGACTTCTTCCCTTTGAGCCTTCTCTTCTGGTGACACTCCCTCTTCATATCCTTCAGATAAATCACCTTCATCTAGATCTTCTTCTGTCTGATTAGTCCATAATTTTCCTCCTGTCCAATTTACTTTTTGTTTCGGCACTTCCTGCGCCGCTATTTCTTCTGGATCTGTTGTCTGTGATGGTAAATCCTGACATGAATTATTCATAGTAATATTGTTGATTGCAAAAGTTCTATTAACCCATTGATTACAAAAGTTCTATTAACCCATTGAGCTGTGGATTCTTTTCTTTGTTCCTAGTTCGTCTCTCATGTATGTTCTGCTTCCTTTGTACCATTCCTCTCTTTCCTTGTCTTAGTTCCAGCTGCCTTAGGATCAAAAGAAGGTGCTGATGCATTGAGTGATCTCCCAGTTGCCTGTGTAGCTGTTGTTGGACTTGACACATTAGTAGGATGCACTAATGCCAGTTGATTAGCTTCATTTGTTTCACCTTCTTCATTCCCTAGAACTGCAAACTTGTTTGTCAATTGACTGAATATATGTCATAATAGCTGCAACCATCTCTTTGCCTGTGATATTTTGCTGTCTCTGCTGATTAATGATTATCTCTGTCGGGACTATTTCCTTCCCTGTAGTACCTCCACTTTGTTGCATATTCTTGGGATAAACTGAAATAATTTCTTTACCCGTTTAAACTTGAGCAACAACCTGTTTTGCACTATTCCTCAAACGATTATCCCTCACCTCTTTTTCTAATATTCCCAACCACCTTTCCACTAGTTAAGATCATAATTGGATTATTTGCATTATTCTGAGCATCATCCTAATATTATCTGCATTTTTCTACTTATCAAATTCCACAAAAAGTTCTGGATGCAATCTCCAGCAAGTTTTCTCGTTGTGGCCTTGCTATTTACACTCCTTGCAATACTTAGGAACATAGTCATATTTCACCTTCACCCTCAGTTCTCACCTTGCCATTAGTCTCATCCACAATATCCATTCTTATTCTTTGAGGTAATTCTTCTAATAAGTCAATCAGTATCTTAACTCGTGCAAAACTTGGTCTTGTTTTGTTCACAGTAGCCATGTCTAAGGGAAAAGGGATGCCAACAGCTGAAGCTAAAGAAAACAAGCACTCTTTGACAAAGAAGGTAGGTAATAAATTTGGAAACGAAATCCATGCCATCACCTTAGGTGTTTCTTGACCTATCTTGAATTTGGAATCATAAATCAAAGTTCTCATATGATATTCATACCCGTCCTTAGCTTTTAAATAAATAGCTCCCTTAGATGAAAGATTGGTGAAGTCTTCTAACAATGTTAATCTAATTAACACATGACGATCTCTCAACAAAACAATATTATACTTAACTTTGATCCCACATTGAATTGAAAGGATTCTTCTGATCTCCTGCAAGTCTGGCCAACCATACAAAAATTTTCCAAGAACTGCATATTGAAGTCTCTCGATTATATTAATCCTCTTAACTTCTTCTTCCATCCACTTGATTATGGGTTGTCCATTAACGTATTCCACATGTTCCTTGAGAATTGGGTCGATGGAGTTTGCTTTTGAACTCGACGTATGCATGGCAGTATTTAATGTACCAGGTTATAGTAGTTTCGAGTAAATCTAAAAGCTGGGTGTTGTTATTTATGACCGTTGGGGGCTGCGCAGTGGTGATGGGAGGCTGACCAGCTGGAAACAATGGCTGGCCGTCGGCCAGATTGGCCATAGCAGCAAAATGCGAAGCTTTCTCTCTCTAGATCACAAAAATCACTAGAGCATCTCTCTAGTCTCCTAGGTTTTTCCTCACATGGAGGTTTTCTTAGTTTTTCTTTCTTTTTCATTGCTTTCCTTTTCTTTTTATTTTTTGTTTGTACCTTTTACCACTTTGGTTCCTTTCTTGTCTCCCCCCTCCCCCAAACTTAGACATTTGCCATTACTCAAAGGAAGATTTGGGTGCCAAGAGAGGGTAATCATTTAGAATGGATATAGGCTTGTAGCACTGGTTCTTGAAAGGAAAAGGTTTAAGTATCAAAAGGGTTAACTATGGATCATCTCATTGGTAGGCTATTGAATTGTTCAACTTAACATTTGGATCAAAGAGAGCCTATAATCACTTCTCAAGTCAAATTTTCACCCAGGATTTCGCCTCAACAAACATTCAGGGCATGTTCTAGACCATTGGCTCAGGACTTGGACTCATAATTTGATTCCTAATCACTCATGCTAGGGGATCGTTGAAAACATCAAGTCGAGGGCCCACAACGACCTTAGTTACGATTCAAGCACACAATGGTCCGAAAAGACCACATGATGATTATTTGGTCAACGCAAAAGTCTCAGAGCCACGACATTTACCATCCTAAGCACAACATTATGTCTTTGACCATGGGGTCAAAGCAAATATGCTAGGCCCAAGTGAAGCTTCGCTTGAGGTACCCTTAACTACAACTATCAAGAACAAAAGAAAAATCAAATAAAGGGACTCCAACCCTTACGAAGGTTGTCACGCCGTCTATCATTGGGAAGAGCCACCCGGTTTACTCCACCCTTGGAAAGAACCGTGGCATTAACAAAACCAAGGGTTTGAAGACGCCAAAAACAAAACGAAAGGCTACGAGCCTATCTACAAAGCTAGAAAGAAATTATTTTTGCGAAAATAGAAAACAAAATGAATATGTACAATAGGGGGTAGAATATACAACAGGGATGAATATATATCGAATTGTAACTTTATATACAGACCAAATAATAGAGTAAAAAGTATGAGAAAAGTAGCTCAATGTAATGTTATGTACATGCCAAAATAGAAAATCATAGAAACATAGACTAAGTCAAATATATACAGTTATCTAGATAAACAAAAATTAAGGCCACCCCCATAAATAAGATCTGGCATTGTCCCCAATGCTAACTATCAGAATAAGCACTAAAAAAGTCACAAGAAAGGATATAGAAGCTCCCTAAGACTGGTCCATCTTCATGTGGTCATCAGTGGTCCCCAAGTCCTATGTATGTCTGGGAACCTCAGATTGGTTCCCGGACTCCTGCTGCTCAGCTGCTGGGACTGGGGTCTGCTCGTGGACCGGCTAAATGATAGGTGCAACACTGGAAGGGACCTCCTGTGGGTCCGCTAGCTTGATAACTATACCAACTAAACTGGGAAGCTTCCTCTTCTTCCTTGGAGGTCTGGGTGTCTGCCTTTGCTCCTATTGTGGTTGTGGCTATGGTACTGGTGCTGCTGTTGGGGCTGGATTCCCGAATAGCGAGTCAACAAGCATTTGGTTTGACAATAGCTTGTCCACATCAGTCCTTAGCACTATCGCCGACTCCTTGGAAGCCCTTGACTTTCTCATCTTCCTGTACTCCTTGGCAAGCTCCTTAAAAGCCTTGCCATGCGAATCCATCGCCTTAGTCAAGGCATCCTGAGTCCTCATATTCTTCTCCTAGTTGTTCAGGAGCTTCTTTAGTGTATTCTCAAAGGATTGAGGAATCTGATATGTGGGAGGTACTGAATGGGCCTCAATTGTGGTAGACAATGTAAACAACTTGGACGTCGCAGCTGACATCCAGTTGTTCAAACTAGCTGATATTAGCTCAACTGATGGGCCGTGAAAGGATGAGGCAGAGAGGAAAGGACCCATGGGCCAGCTGAAGTGCTGGGTCCAGCCAAGGAGGATGGTCCTGGAGGTAAGTCATCACTAACAGTGGCACCAGGCACAAATGGAAGCTCGATGGAAGGCTTAACGGAAGACTCTACAGCAACTGGCTCCTCAGACTGGCCAGTTGGGGCAGAAGTTGGGGGCTTGTACTTCTTGTACTTCGGGTTGTCAGGCCCCTGTATGCTAAACCATGATAATGGAGCCATTTGACTTACCTTCACATCATAGGACTTCTTTTTTACGTTCAAATCTTGGAAGTACATGAAGAGAGTGTTAGGAAATGGGTAGTTCTAATCACTATCAACCGTCATCGAAGTAATGGCCTGGTGCATCACATTTCCCATATTGATAAGGAAGCCTGCCATGATAGAAGCAATCAAAACTACACGGGGAAGTGGGATAGTTTGATTATGGGCTGTAGGATCAAGTCTGTTGCACATAAACATCAACCACCATCTGGCTTGAAAGTTTAATGTTCTCCGGACAATATTCACTCCCGCTTGTATCCAATCTGGAATAGTACCCAGGTGAGCCAAGTAACTAGCAACCAATGGGAGAACCTCTTCACCCATTGCCAACTTCTCATTGTACTGGGTCTCATCCTCATCGTCAAACCCCAAGTACTCATAAAAGCTTTCCTAGAGAACATGACATTTCTGTTTCGCACTTTAGTCACAATTGAGCCTTTTTTAACGTGGGCCACATTGCAGTAGAACTCCTTCGCCATGTAATTATTGGCATATATTAAATCATCCCGAAAATGCTCCCATCCCACTCTGGTATGAAACTGTCTATGAACAGTTGGAAGCAAGGGTAGTAGGTCACCTGTGATGATACTCCTCTCTGGAATCAATTTCCGTACTGACCACTATTCCTTAAACTTATGAAATGCCACTTGATTGAAAAATCGATCTTCCCAGACCTTAGGTTTTCTAGTTCGTTCCACACCGCCAACCTGGGGCACACCACTGTCCAGTACCTCATCATCACTATTAGTACCACCCTCTGCACTCTCCACAACTAAAGCTGTAGGGGAGGTGGAGTATTCACCGCTGCCTGCTGCTAAGCCATTAGACAACTCAGAAAGTGCACGTTGTGGAGCTTGGACAGTAGGTGAAGCTGGGACTGAGGGTGTTGGCTCTGAGTTAGAAGAGAGGTCTTGAGAGGGTACGTACTCACTCCCTGATTGGTCATCATCTATGACAATTTGTTTCCTTGTTTTCAGTTTAGGCCGGGGAGTGAGTTTAACTTGTTTCCCTTTTTCTCCCGGGTAGAAGTCACCTCGGCCGGGTTTTTTGGTACCTCTTCCTTGTAGTTTTGCCATTATCTTCAAGCAAAAACATCAAACATTGTCAGTTGTAGCAGAGGCAGTGAATAATGTGAATGTCAGTTGTAGCACAGGTAGACAACATAAGGAAATGTTGCAGACATTGTTGCAGAACCAGGCACTGCGGACCGCGCTTAGGCGACCACGGGCCGAACTGAACAAGGCCTCATAAAAGTCTTCTCTGAACCCCCACCGCGGTCTGCACGAAAGAGGGTCGCGGTCACGATGATCTAGCGCAGACTCCGTGAAATGCAAGCGGCCGGGCTAGAAGCAAGGTAGATTTTAGTCAAGTTAGGCACCGGCGGTCCGCGCAAAAGGGGAAAGCGGACCGCGTCAGGACCACACGGACCGCGCTAAGGTGACCGCGGGCCGCGCTAAGCGAGAATTAGGGAACTAGGTTAGGGTTTCATATTTTCTTCCATTTTTATTCACATTCTTACACCTACTTGTCCCTACTAACATGAAATCTACTCTAGACTAACAATTCAAAGAAAAAATTGAAGAACAAGAAGTTACAAACTACTGGTGGACAATTAAAATGAAAATACATAATCAATTAATCAAAAGTGCATGAAATGTTACCAGGATTATGAAGAATGAATGGAATCTATCCAAGCAAGCAAGAATTGCTGTCTTAGAAGAGGGATGAATAGTAACATTGGGGCTCTGAGCTTTCAAGGTTTGAATAGGGTAAAATGAGACCATTGGTCTCTATTTACCCAGTGGGACTCGTACTCACCTACCAGCACGGCCTCACAAAAGCAACCGCGGACCGAACTAGGTTTGTTTGTGTGACCCTTCAGTAAGCAGCCTACGCGGACCGAACAAAAATGCAATGCGGCCGCATAGGTCCACCCGGACCGCACTAATAGGACTGCAGCAACGATGCAAACTCTAGAAAGTATCTTGTTCATCTCATTCCAGTGCAGACCGCACAAACTGCACCGCAACTGCACTATCAAACTTCAGAGACTGTGCACTTTTTCCACTTTGTTTTGCACTACATCAACATAATTCCTGCAATATCTCACAAATCAAAAATCGTAAATCACGGAGAAAATCAAAGAGAAAGAAAAAGACAGGGGTTGCCTCCCAAGAAGCGCCTGATTTAACGTCGCGGCACGACGCATGTTACCACCATATTACTTCAAATCAAGAAGCGCTACCACGTGGCTCACATCAAACTCTCCAAGAAGCAATAAATAGCACGTCCAACAAGTTGGTTGAGCATCCGATCAATGAATAGCAAGGGATAATGATCCTTACGGGGAATGTTGTTATTTTTTTATAGTCCATGCAACCGTGCCAACCCGCGACTGTTCTTGCAAGAATCCTTTCATTCTGAGCATTTGTCACTACGGTCATGCCGTCCTTCATCGATACGCAGTGCACCGGAGAAATCTAAGATATGTTAGAAATAGGGTAGACCCCACTTCTTGCATCATTTCATCCAATCTTCCTTCATGCTCTAAGATAGTTTTAGACATATAGAGCGTGGGACTGAGGTGTGGAGAAAGTGGAGTCAATACCAACCCGGGTGATTCCTCAATTGTTGGCATTGATAGTCGAATTTCTCGGGTTTCAAGATCCAAATACAATTCATTGGGCGCACAAGATTCCATAACATGTAAAACATCTATGCATATCACTCTACTTGCATCATCATTTATATCACGATCTAGAGGTGCGACCACAAGGGGATGTTCAATAGTGATCACAGAACTTATCTCATCCATTATCACAGTTGTGACGATGTCAACAAAGGAGCACACCTCATGGACTTGCATACCGGGAAAACCACCTTCTCATCACCAACACAGAAAGTCAACTCACCCGCTATAACATCAACCAATGCCTTTCCCATAGCAAGGAAAGGTCTGCCCAATATGATCAACACCTCATAATCTACCTCACAATCCAAGATGACAAAGTCTACTGTCAATATAAACTTATCCACCTGAACAAGTACTTCATCAACTATGCCCAAAGGTTGCTTCATTGATCGATTCACCATTTGAAGCCTCATTGAAGTTGGTCGAGGTTGCCCAATTCCCAAACTCTTGAAAATCGAGTACGTCATCAAATTGATACTAGCCCCCAGGTCACAAAGGGCATTGGCAAAATCCGCACTTCTGATAGTGCAAGGGATAGTAAAAGCTCCGGGGTCCTCAAGTTTTTGAGCCATAGAATGCACGATAGCACTCACTTGATGAGTCATCTTAATTTTTCACACTCAATTGGCCTCTTCTTTGTAACCAAATCCTTCATGAACTTTGCGTAGTCCGGCATTTGTTCGAGTGCCTCAACCAAAGGGACATTGATTGTGAAGCTCTTCATCATGTCAATGAACTTTTTAAACTGATGGTCACTCTTGAGCTTCACTAACCGTTAAGGATAAGGTGGAGGTGGTCTAGAAAAGGTTACTTGGCTTTGGGCACCAGTGGCTCGGGTATATCAATCACGTGTTCCCTAGATGGGTTCACGACATCTTGTTTTTCCAACTCGGCCTCATTATCAATATCAATCCACATATCATTGTTCACATTTCGTTCAACCACATCTTCAACATTCAACAGATCCACATCTTCTTGGTTCCCAACATTATCATCCACAACTTGATTTTCTCTTGAGGCGTGGACATCACCGCCTCTCCCGCTTCTTCTTGTAGGCACCATTACATGGTTGTTGTTCCCACCCTTCGAGTTCACTACTGTATCACTTGGTAGGGAACCCTTGGGGCGGGTATTCAAAGCTTGGGAAATTTGACCTAGTTGCACTTCCAAGTTTCAGATAAATGTGTTATGCGAAGCCAATTGTGCATCAGAATCTTGGCTCTTTTTCATCATTTGTTCGAACATACTTTCAATTCTCCCCATATCACTCCGAGAAGAACTCGTACCTTGAGAAGGAAAAGGGGATGGATTGTTCAGTTGTTGGTACATGGGGCCTTTGAAAACCTTGTCCCCGATTTCCTTGGGTTCTGCTATTATTCCACCATCCTTAATTGTTGTTGCTCCAATTATTGTTGTTCCTGTTCTAATTGCCTTGATTGTTACCTTGATTACCCTAGTTACCACATTGGTTGTTGTTGTTCCAATTACTACCACCTTGTTGATTTCCCCAATTGTTGCTTTGATTGTTGTTGTTCTAATTGCCACTATCTTGTTTTTTGTTGTTTCTATTCCAATTTTTGTCGCCTTGTTGATTGGCCCAATTTCCTTGGGGAAGCCATTGTTGATTCCCTTGATTTCCTCTATTTCCTTGGTAGTTATTGACATATTGATATTCCTCGATTTGATCATCATCACACTTATTCTAGTAACCACCACCATCATTACAACAACAACAACAACCCAGTATAATCCCACTTAGTGGGGTCTGGGGAGGGTAGTATGTACGCAGACCTTACCCCTACCCTGGGGTAGAGAGGCTGTTTCCAAATAGACCCCGGCATCCTTCCCTCCAAGAACTTCCCACCTTGCTCTAGGGGAGACTCGAACTCACAACCTCTCGGTTGGAAGTGGGGGTTGCTTACCATCAAAGCAACCCATATTGGCTAACTACCACCATCATTATTGTTGTCAAATTGCTCACAATTACCTTGAGGTTATTGTTTCCCTCTTTGTGTCCTTTTCAACATCGAGACACCTTCCATTGCATTGACTTGGCGCGAGTTTTGGACTTGGTGCAATTGCGCCTTTGCTAATTGATTCATAGTTGTTCTAAGCTCGGCAATAGCTTGGCCATGATCGTGCAATTCCTTGTGCAAATGGATGACCGTGGGGTAACCTTGGGGCATATTTGCTCGGTTCTGCCATGCCGAAGAGGTGTCGGCCATTTCATCAAGTACATCACATTCCTCTTGGTATGAAAGTTTCATAAAGATTCCTCTGGCTAATTGGTTTACAATGCATTGATTCATGGTGTTGATGCCGCGATAAAAGGTTTGTTGGATCATCACCTTGGTCATGTCATTATCAGGGTACTCCTTCACCATTGTTCTATATCTCTCCCAGATTTCATGCAAAGGTTCCATTGGCTCGTGCTTGAAGGCTAAAATTTCATCCCAAAGCGCCGCCATATGTCTTGGTGAGAAAAACTTGCCAATGCATTTATCCGCCAACTTATCCCAAGTTGTGACGGCATGATTCGGGAGCCTTTCTAACCAATCCAATACTTTACCCCGAAGAGAGAATGGGAAAATCCTCAATCTCAAAGTATCCTCGGACACGTTTGTCTGCTTGCTACCCCAGCATGTATCTACAAACCCCTTCAAGTGCTTGTAGGCATTTTGTTGGAGGCGCCGGTGAAATACCCTCTTTGCTCGAGCAAGGTCAACATGACATTTGTGATTTGAAAGTTGCCCACCCAGATTCGGAGAGGAACAATAGCACTCACATACCCTTGATTTGGGAGAACTCTTGGTGGTGGCGGAGGAGGGTCTGGGATAGGATTTTTGTCATTTACATTGGCCTGACAACCTCTACATGGAGCTTGAGGTAAATTAGGAACATATTCTTGATCAAGATCATCTACCTCCTCCTTGACATGACATTGCCAAGAGGGTCATTTGCATTAAGAGCCATGTGTACCTAAGCGATTGACATAAACGAAATCAGTAAACAAAAAGCAAAGAGAAGCAAAACATAAAACTAACTAAACAGATAGTCAACACCGTAAGCTCCCCAGCAACGGCGCCAAAAAGTGATCGCTGTTAACCCAACACTAAGAGCGGGTCATAACAGCTTTTACCCGAATAGCGGTCGGGAACGAATTTCCATAGGGAGCTAGTAGTGGAGTTGTATTTTCTGTCCAGCCTAGAGATATGTTTGTACTTCTAATGTCACTTCAAACATTTTTGAGTTTTTGATTTTATAACTACTATTATAAAACTAAGGATTAAAGCTAATTATGCTAAGAGAATATTGTTAAGTTGTATCTAATAGGGGAAAAGGCACTAGGGTCGTGGCATATCCTAGGTGGTTAATTAACGGGTTGAAACTACTAAGGATAGATTGACATGCTTGAGGCTTATGCTATAACCGTTGCACAATTGTACCACTCTCACACCTCTCGGTAGAGAGAGTGGTTTTGCCTAATTGACTCTCTCGAGACCAATTTGGTAGGCCTGTTAGACCAAGCAATTATGGTTCAATTAGGGTGATTACTCTCTCGAGATTTAACCCGTTAATTGGGACTACCATTTCTCATGGGTTCATCCCAATTCCTTGTTGGGTCAATTTTGGGGTCATAGACTCTTTTTCTCAAGAAGAGTTAAACCTACTAAGCTTGAATCAATGTTTCCAACCACCAATTCTCATTTAAAAACATAAAATCAACCCAAATAGCAACCACCCAATATCAATATAACCCTAGATGAGAACATCCACCAATTACCCACACTAGGGTTGAGCCACAACCCTAGCTAATGGTTTAGCTACACATAGTTAAAGAAAAACCATAAGAAATAGATGAAGAGCTAAACATATTAATTAATTACTAAGAAGAAACTACAATAATCTATTGTTAATGATGACCAAAAATTCCAAAAATGGCTACAATGTCGTTCCCAAGTGCTCGGTTGCATTCCTGAATATCCCGCTCTCGTAAAAGAAAGTAATATTTTCTATTTATACTAGGCTGAAAAAAATGGACAAGAATACTCCTGGGGGGTTAGTGCGGACAGTGCAAAAGCAACCGCGGCTTCACAGGCTCTTTGACTTGGCAATTTTCACTCTCTGAACTGGAAAACATGGACCCCACAAATGAGTAGTGCAGCCGCGGAAGGGGTCTGGGGCGGACCACGTGGCGATGATCGTGGGCTACGTGGTTTGACTAGGCTCTTTGACTACCTCTCTGAATCTCATTCACACGGACCGCACAAATGAGTGAAGCGACCGTGAAGCGTGAACACGGATCGCGTGAATCCGACCGCGATCGCGTTGCCCTAAGCCTGATTATGTCACGCCTCTGAATTTCCTAGTGTGGCCGCGGTTGCTTTCACGCAGTTCGCACTAGGTCCTCTTTTCTTCACTTTACTTAGTTTTGATACTTGAGCAGGTTTCACTCCTTTTTGAGCCGATATTTGATATTTCGTCATTTTGTCGATCAAACCATCAGTCAAGCACAAATTGTGAGTATTTAGGGACTATTTTGTAGCAATTTATAGTCAAAGCATAGGCTAATAGGGACATAAACACGTTAAAATTCTAACTTATCAGGTGCCATCATGACCCTTAGTGGATTTTGGGTCGTGACAATATGGTATCAGAGCACTAGGTTCCCTTAGGTCTCACGAGTCATGAGCAAGTCTAGTAGAGTCTCGCAGATCGGTGCGGAGATGCTTGTACTTATCTTGAGAGGCTACAGGGCTGTTAGGAGTACTTTCCTTCTAGATTCCTCATCGTGCAATTTGATTCCTTGAGGCATATGCCCTTTTTTTCTTCCTACTCAATCTTACGTGATGCGAACCAGTGGTTATAAATTGAGAATTGAAGGATTACAATGGTGCAACGAACGTGGTGCGTGGTGTTTCTCCCTGTAGGGTTGTTTGAGCTATTATCGTCGCCTTGTGAAAGGATATTCTATCGTTGCAGCTCAATATCAGTACTTCTGAGAGCTCTGGGGCTAGGCACAAGTTTCCATGTTACTTATGAATTATTGTTCCATAGTATTGATATGATGGTAGGATATTTGCCTACGTGTCGGGGTCGTGAATGACTTGAAGGGAGGTTTACTCAGTGCATGATCTAGAGATTCGGTATTTTATTCCCGGCAGGGGAAAGGCAATCAAGCTAAGAATGTTTAAATTTGGCTTGATGGACTTGGTATTTGCAACCGTGGTGGAATTTTCATCAGTGTTGATGTGTCGTTATATCTGTTGAATGTGCTAAGTTCACCGGTGTTATGATCTTCTACAATTCGCCTTTGGAGTAAGATATTGTGAAATAATATTGGAGAAACTACTGTTAGATATTGTAGGGTGCGGTGGTCCTGGATTGAATCGGTGTTTCTAATTTTGATGACTTGAGAAAAATGATCTTTGGAAATGTTTAAAGTTAGTAGAGATTTGTGGGTTTAAGTGCTACGAAGATAGATTTTTATCAAGGGAACAACTGAGTGGCAGAGAATGAGGAAGGACATGCGGGAAGTTTCAAGCGGTGGTTAAAATTTCTAGAAGGTCAGGTATAAGAAGCGAAGGTCAAGAAGTCGACTAAAGGCGTGAGTATCGCCAAAATCGGAGAGTGGCAGAGTTGCACATGGATCTGGTGGTAGGATGAACACATACGTTAAGGAGAGTTGGAGTGATTTGGGAGTTTTAATGATTGGTGATTTGGGGCCTATGGATTAATTTGAAGTGTGGACTATTATGCGGTAGGAGATTTGATATAACGAAAAGGAGCTACTTGAGATAAAGAAGGTACAACCTAACTTTGAATTGGAAGGATGTTACCGCACACTTAATTGATGTCTACGAGGAACGAATGGATTGGTGTAGCTAGCGAGTGATCTCAGACTCAGGATGAGCCATTAATGCGGCAGTGATTGTACCCCGTGCAACGACGTTGGAAGATGTCAGAGAGTGATTTCCATAAGGGGTTATTCCCTGTGAGCAGGTTAGTAGTCGCATGGTTTGTGAAGCTTCTACGAAGATTCTATTGGTTATAATGCAAAGAGATCGGCCGTGAGAACATGGCTGATGATTCAAAGTATTAAAAATGGGGGTTTTACAGAAAGATTCTGAGAATTTTGCGGTTGATTGTGCATGGTCATGTCAATAAGAGGTATGGAATTCTGGTGAATTCCAGAGTTGTGTAATAGTTGCTTCAAGCTAAGTGGGAGAATCCCACCGCCTAGGATTGAGTGTCCTGGTTAACCACTTGCGAGGTTTCTTTTTATTAGCATATTGATGGATTACTTCACCTATGAGAAAAGAACACAAGGGATAATTTGAGCAAAGGAACTATTAAAGATGTGTTATGGTTGGCCTTATTAGCTCGTGCTCAGACTTGGGGAAGGATTCAAGATTTATACTTTATATAGAGGTGATTTACAAGGAAAGTGATTTTGTCGGGTGCTTCATCGAGAGGGTATGCTTGTACTAGAAGAATCATGAAGTTGATTATATTCGGGGCCAAGTCAGAGCGGGTGGATCTCAAAAATAGTCCCAGTGAATTCAAAGGGGTAAAGTGTGGTGCCTAATGATTTCGAGCCTATAGGTGCGGTTAGGAATCAAGCTTTTGTAGCAGCTTATGAGAACATGCCCAGAATGTTCAATGATGTTTTGACCTGCAGTGTAGCAATTAGGAGGTATGAAACAGTTCGTGGTATTTGAGACAACATGGTCTCGTGATTCACGGTCACTCGGGATGAATGCGAATGGAGTGTGTTATGTGTTGAATGGAGTTATTATTTCAGAGGAAATCAAGGATAAATTGGAAGGAGATAGAGTGGTTAGCCATAGTTGAATTGGTATATTAGTGGTGGTAATTAGTTCCTTCAACAAACTATGCAATTGATTTGTGTTGGTACGTGCGATGCCTGTCGGTCGACGTAATTGATGTTATTCATTAGTATTCGCATGTTATGGCTTGTTATGTGTAGGTGGATCCCGGAAGAGCTATGGTTGCTTAGAACACCACTTAGAGATTTGCATATTTTACGAATATGAGAAATCACTCATGTATTGCTATGGTTCTCTTTGCATATTAAGTAAAAAGTTTTTATATGATGAAGTGTTAATCTATTAGTGGTTCCAGAGTTATGATGAAAATTGTGTTCTACCGTATATTGGCGTGTTGGATGTAATGAACGGTATGGAATTTGAAGTAAGGATCAAGGTTGCAGTTTAGTGTTAACAAGGATGTCGAGAGCTCGGATGAGCAGGAAAGTAGTTTCGATGTTTGAAGTAAGTTGGTATTGCCTTCAGCTTCACCTGAGATGGGTGTTTTGTGAAAAAGGCCTTGCATCCTGGTTAAGGATTCTTGATCGCTTTTTAGCATTAGTATGACCAGTGGTTTGGCTGTACAGACCTTTTATCTGCTACGAAAGGTTGTGGGAGCGCTCCCCACAGGAAAGTTATATAAGAGTGGCATGTACTCACTTGATTGGTTGAAGAGTTAAACCAAGTATGAAGATTTGGTGATATCGTTGACTTGGGAAATGATGCTTGGAGGTCACTTGTTTATTGAGTTGTGGACCGTGGATGATTACTCCGATTATGAGGGTTGTTCTTATGTATTATGAGAAAAAGGGGAATTATTATGGACCTTTGAAAGGTTATTAGCCTAGTTCAGTGCGATTAGAATCAGCTTGAGGTCTGTGGATGACTTCGAGTGTGAATATGGGCTCTATATCAGGCCATATATGTTCATAATGCACTCCTTATGGAAGAGTAGTCAAGGCATTATTTCGCCGTCAGTGGTTTCATGTAATGATATATTGCGCCATGTGAGTTGTGAGACGGCTTGGTGAATTTGTTATGTGTTGAGGTTCCGCATAGAGATGATGTTATATGAGCAAAATGGCTCTTGAAATTTAGATCGTGTATCTCACCTCAGTTATGCTTGAGTTTTGTAGCTTATAACGCTATATGTCCCCTCAGGGGTGGTATTATGCATTTAGCGTGCTTGGGACCGATACTCGGTATTTTGTTGTAATGAGAAATTTAGCTCAATGTGCATCTCCTTAGGTGGGTGTTATGTGTGGATCGAATGGCCTGCCGCCATGGGTAGCTTATTTGGATCGGATTGCGTGCTGCAACAGTGTGACGTTGAATATAGTTTTCATACTTCATTTTAAGTGTGTTTGCTTCCTATTTTTCTAAGGAAAGTTCATATTAGTTGTGTGAATTTAGTAGTCCATCTAGAGTTCGTTCCCTTTTGTATCACGTTCAAATTGGTAGCCTATCGTCACGTTGTAGCATCATATAAGGCTTTTGATCATGTCTGGGGTAGCTTATTACCTGAGAAATTTGTACTGGGTGAGAAGAGGCCATTGGATTTCGGATCAGTGCAATCTGATTATATGAAGTTTATTAAGGAGCAAAGACCATTATTTGGTTTAGAATGAGGTAAGGGTTCTTATCAGGAGTACAGACCCGATGATTTGTTGATTCGGTAGCCGGTTATGAATTTCTACACATCTCTTCCATCGTGGCGGTATTATAAGAGTTAGAGCAAGACCTATGTAGGTCATAAGGTGCAATGGGAGCATCAAATTCATGGAATTTTGATTTATTCGATCAGAGAATGTTATTGTGGTCATGTGAGTAAAGTGGTGCAAGCTATGAATTCAGCTAAGGTACGCAGTCATGTTTTAGTGTTGCGTGCAGTTATTGATACAGTGAGCGTATGTTGGAACAGTCCTGCCAGAGAATTTTGAATGATGGAATTGGGCTCTAAGGCTTATTTTCTTAAGTGAAAAAGGATATCTTCAGATTGATCGGGCTATGGAGCCCAACTGAGTTGTGGTAGCACGGGTAGATGCTCGAGGTGTTAAACAGTGATTTCGGACACCCCCAACACAGTTCTTAGCACGTTCGAGGACGAACGTATGTTTAAGTGGGAGAGAATGTAACGACTCGACTGGCCGTTTTGAGCTCTAGGACATCGTTAAGCAGTTTGGGGCCATGAGCAACTTCAGTTATAATGACTTATACGCATGGTCGGAATTGAATTCCAGGGAATTTGGAGTTGATTTGGAAAGGGAATTTTCATTTCGGAAGCTTTAAGTTTAAGGAATTGACTAGGATTGGATTTTTGAGTAAACAACATTGGAATCGGGATTCGAAGGTTCCAGTAGGTTCGTACGATAATTTTGGACTTGGGCGTATGCTCGGATCGGGTTTTGGATGATCCGGGAGCGTTTTGGCGCCTATTGTGGAAGTTAGCATTTTGGAAGAATTTCATAAGTTTGGGTTGAACTGCATTTCAATGTTATCGACATCTGTTTAGGATTCCGAGTCTGGGATAGCTCTACATGGTGATTCTGGTGTTGGGAGCGCGATTGGAAGTTAATTTGGAGGTTCGTGGGTCATTTGGCTAAAGATGGCAATTTGAGGGTTTTTGAGAAGTTTAACCGGAAGTGGACTTTTTGATATCAGGGTCGGAATCCGATTCCAAAAGTTGGAGTAGGTCCGTAATGTTAAATATAACTTGTGTGAAAAATTTGAAGTTAATCGGACGTGGTTTGATAGGTTTAAACATCGAAAGTAGAAGTTTGAGATTCTAAAGTTCTTAAAGCTTGGATTGGAGGTCGATTCATAATTTTAGCGTTGTTTGATATGATTTGAGGGAGGAAGTCTGTAATGTGTTTTGGGACTGGTTGGCATGATTGGTTGGGGTCCTGGGGGCCTCGGGTGGATTCCGGGTGGTTAACAGATCGAATTTAGAGTTTGAAGAAAGGCTTCAGCAGTTGATATCTGGTGTAGCGGCACCTGTGAGGTTGTGGCTGCAGGTGCGGAGCCGCAGAAGCGTCCTCATAGGAGCGGAAAAGGGCAGCCAAGGGAAGGACCGCTGATGCAGGGTATTGGCCATATCCATGCAAGCGCAGAAACGAGGAAGGGACCGCAAAAGGGGTGATTGGCGTAGGTGCGATGAGGTTTCCGCAGATGCGGACTCGTAGAAGTGGCGAGGAGCCCGCATGTGCGGAAGTCGTTGGGCAGAATTTTTTAAAGAGAGGGGTTGAGTTTATTTCACCCATTTTTTTTCTCTACTTTGGGGCGATTTTGGAGCTTTTGGAGAGCGACTTCCACCTAGCAACTTGGAGGTAAGTTAATTCTATCTATTCTGAGTTAAATACACTATTTATGTGTAGCTTTTAACATGAAAATTAGTGAAAAACTTAGGGTTTGAGGGAAAACCTAAAAATGGTAATTTTGAATTTTGATCACTGTCACACCTCTTTTTTTACTTATACCCCGCGAAGGGCATAAAGAGAGTATTTTCAATTAAAGAACAATTAAAATGTGATTGTTTATTAAGAGATTCATAGTCGCCACTTGTGATAATTAATGGTATCCCAAGTCACCCCTTCGAATCCCAAATTGAGGAAAAGATCGATTCTGTTTAGCAGTCCATGAATCAGAAATTCGGGTAAAGAATTCTATTAACCCGGGAGAAGGCGTTAGGCATTCCCGAGTTCCTTGGTTCTAGCACGACCCCTCAACTGTTATTATTGGCCTATTTATCTGATTTACTATATATTTTAATCTATTGTGTATTTTTAGCTTTATTACTGCTTTTAGTTAGTTATGGAGTTATTCTGGAACAATTTACGATTGTTATACACTTGTTTGTTTGGTACACATTGCGAATTGTGTCACAGGAATCATACCCACGATGTACAACATGTTTAAATTATTAACATTATTAGTTGTTGTGGTCGGGTCACATAAATGAATCCCCAAATTTGGGAATTAGGCATCACAACGAGAACGATATATGTTGATTTTATTATAAACACACCTAAAGCATTTCTACGAATATTTATGAATATTAACATTGCTTCTCACTAAGAACCATTCTATAATAAATTGATAGTCATTTGCAGAAGACTAATATGATATTGTAGATAATCAAATTGTTGGTGTTTCATACCAAATAAACAAAAGAAAATTGCGGAAAAATAAAATGAACTATTTTACAACAGGATTTCGTCAAATTTACATTTCTCAACATAGGTTCCAATTAAAAAACGAACATCAGATGAGTGTAGTCGAACACTTGGCTTTTCGACAAAATAAGTCAGTCGACAAAATAAGTCAGTCAACAAAATAAAGAAGATTAACTAAATGTAATATTTTTTAATCGTTTCCAAAATAAAATTTTCTAAAAATTATTTATTGGAATTTCCGTTTTAACAAACTATACCCAAAGTATATAACTGAAGTGTTAGGATTATGATTCCTACTAAAGACAACAACCTTCATTTGAATAATCGGATTTACAACTACATGAGCGGAAGCTAACCTGAATCCATATGTGGAGAAGTTGAGCCTCCTTCTTGATGATTGTCCTTGAGCTTTTGAACCTCTTGATTATTTCTTCAAGAATGACTTGTGGTTTGTATGTTACCACAAGAATGAATCCTCAACAATAACAATATATGAAAGGTTTACAAAATAGTATTATGACAATGATCAAGGTTTTGGCTTATGGTTTTCCACTCTATTTGCAAGACAATGGACAAATGGTTCTTTCTTCAATGGGTAGAGAAAGAACTTGTCTTGTTAAAGAATGGGAACCATAACCCCACTTTATAACTCTAGGAGTTACATAACCCAAGAGACAAGAGTTACAAGACAAAAGTTATGTCTTGAGTTATGTCTTGCAAGAGTTACAAACCCAAGAGTCACAAGCATTCATGTAACCATAGTTACATATGTAACCTTAGTTATCCCATCATAAACTAAGGTTACACTTTTGGGTATCTACACATTAGTCCTACACTTTAGTATGACAATACATTGGCCCCCTTAACATAATGTCCATAAGACCACATAATTAGGCCAAACCTTAAGATAGCACATAACATATAATTATTCATGTATTGTTCATATGTGTATAGATATAAGTCCATATATCTAGATATAAATCCATATATCTTACAATCTCCCACTTGGACGAGATATACAAACATATGTACAATCCTTGATATTATAAGTTACAAACCTTAGTTGCGCAAAATTGCTATCACAATAAAATTGTCATGAACAATCCGGTCCATCAATCATACCAACATAGGACCTAAGGGCTCGTCGTTACTCATTCGTAACTAGAACCAATCATAGATCACGTATATCAATATAACCAACGACATGGATCAAATGTGGGTATGTAGCATGGAAATAACATAAAGTGTGGTCAATAGTATGTCTATTTACCAACTGGTTCACTTAATTGAGATCAAACAGAAACTGTAAGAGTACAATAAACTTTAAAACTGAATATCTGCAGATATAACTGAATTACTGAATTTCTGAATATAATGAACAATTACAAAAATGTGCAATACAAAACTCCCACTAAAATACATAATCCTTATCTGATTTGACACCCATACAAGCAACATGCTCATGAAAAACTTTTGGTGTCAATCCCTTAGTTAGCGGATCCGCAAGCATGGAGTTTGTACTAATGTACTCAATGCACAATTGTCCATTTTGTACTCTTTCTTTAACAACCCGAAATTTGACGTCCTTATGTTTTGCTTTCGTCAAATTACTGTTGTTATTAACATATGCAACTATGGTTACATATGTTATTAGCATAAATGGCAAAATTGGAGTCGGTATACCTGATGATCTCAAACTGGTCCGAACTCCGATATGTAAGCATGTAATCCTTTGTTCTATGTATGTTCCTCATGACCCTTTTGGCTGCCTACCAATGGTCCATACCCGGATTGCTTAGATATCTGCCTAACATCCCAACAATGTATGCTATATCAGGTCGTGTACATACCTGAGCATACATCAGACTACCTACCGCCGAAGCATAAGGTGTCTTCTGCATTTCCGAAATTTCATAAGAATTGTTTGGGCACTTTGAGACTAAATTTGTCTCCCTTAGCAACAGGGGTGTCGCCTGGTTTTATAATCCTGCATGCCAAATCTTTTCAGAACCTTATCGATATAGCCCTTTTGTTACAGACCGAGAACACCTTTAGAGCGATCTCGTTGTATCTGAATTCCTAATACAAAAGAAGCTTCACCAAGATCTTTCAATTCAAATTTCTTTGAAAGAAATTTCTTAGTTTCAAGTAATAATGCTATATCTTTACAGGCAAGCAGTATGTCATCGACATATAAAACCAGAAAAATATACTTCCTCCCACTGAACTTATGGTATATACAGTCATCAGCAATATTCGGTTCAAAACCAAAAGATGTAACGACTGCATGAAACTTAAAATACCATTGACGAGAAGCTTGCTTGAGCCCATAGATGGATTTCTTTAATTTGCAAACCTTTTCTTTGATTCATGCGAAACAAAGTTTTCAGGTTGCACCATATAAATTGTTTCCTCAATGTCACCATTAAGAAAAACAGTCTTAACATCCATTTGAAGAAGCTCAAGATCAAAATGTGCTACCAATGCCATTATAGTCCTGAAAGAGTCTTTCGATGAAACTGGAGAGAAAGTCTCTTTATAATCAATGCCTTCTTTCTGAGTGTAGTCTTTTGCGACAAGACGAGCTTTGTACTTAATAACATTGCCCCCTGAATCCCTTTTGGTTTTAAAAATCCATTTACAACCAATAGGTTTAATACCTTCGGGCAATGTAACAAGCTCCCAAACGTCATTATCGCTCATAGACTTCATCTCATCATTCATGGCATCAATCCACTTTTGAGAGTTAGAACACTTAATGACTTGACGGAAGTTGATTGGATCATCTTCCTCAAGTCCAATATCACTTTCTTGTTCTTGGAGAAATACATAATAATCATGCGAAATTGCATTTCTCCTCTCTCTAGTGGATCTCCTTAATGGCATTTCAGTTTCTTGAGGTTGTTGAGTTTGATTTTCATTAGTTATATCAGGGTCCTGATGGGGGAGATTTTCGAGATTGTCTTGAACCGGAGTTGTTTCAACAACTTGAGGGAAAGACACATGTTCTTCCTCAAAGACAAAATCTCTAACAACTTTATCTCCCCACCCCCCAAACTCAATATCCTCAAAGAACCTAGCATTTCCCGTCTCAAAAATAGTTCGTGATGTGGGATCATAAAACTTAAAACCCCTGAATTTTCCAGAGTATCCAACAAAATAGCTACTAACCGTCTTAGCGTCCAGTTTCTTTTTAGTTGGCCTATAAGGCCTTGCCTCAGCCGGACAACCCCAAATGTGAAAATGCCGAATACCGGGTTTATGCCCAGTCCAAAGTTCATATGGGGTTTTTATTGTAGCTGCAGTTGGAACTCTATTAAGAATATAAGCTACGGTTTTTAATATGGATTGGGACTTTTCATGAATAAGATACAGGTTCCCATAACGAGAGTAATCGTCTATGAATGTGATAAAGTATTGTTGACCATTCCGACAAGGAGTAGGAAATGGCCCACAAATATCCGTATGTATCAATTCTAAGACGTCCGAATCTCTCTTAGCACCTAATCTAGTTCTTGTTTGTTTGTTTTCCCTTGATACACTCAATACAAAATTTCCGAATTTGAGGAATCAAGAGGATCAAGAATTCCTTCTGACACGAGTTTCTGAATTCTTTGAATGGATATATGACCCAAACGTTTATGCCAGAGTGAAATAGAATTCTCATTAGTTAACTTTTGGTACCATTAAACTTGTATGCAAAGTTTCTTTATTTGAAGTTATTGTATCAACCAAATATAAGCTATCAAATGTTGATAAAACACCAGTACCAATAAGATTTGAATTCCGAAAGAGACTAACTTTATTGTCCCCAAATGTACATTTATAACCGGATATGTGCAATTGGGGAACTGAAATTAAATTCCGTCTAAAAAACGGTACAACAAAAGTCTCATTCAAATCTAAATGAAAACCGGTCTTAAACAACAGCCTAATTTTGCCAATAGCTTCAACTGGCACCTTCTTGCCATCACCCTCATAGATGTATCTTTCACCATCTTTTGGTTTTCGGCAGTTCAGGCAACCCTGCATTGATATACTTATGTGAGTAGTAGCAGCAGAATCTACCCACCAAGTATCCTTAGGTACCGAAATTATATTAACCTCAGAACAAACAAGAGACAGAAATGTACCTTTTTTCGCACGCCAGGCATGGTACTTGGTACAATCTCTCTTTACATGATCAGTCCCATTACAAAGAAAGCAACCTAATTCAGTAATTTCAACCTTAGGTTCCTTATGTTGCTTAATCTTGGGCCTTGCCACCGCAACTTTTTTACCTTTCCTCTTCTTAGAAACCCTTGAAGAGGATGCCTTAGAAGAAGATGCCAAGTGAGCACTTTCTGCCTTATCTTGCTTCAGCCTTTCCTCTTCTTGCACACAATGTGAAATGAGCTCATTAAGAGTCCATTTCTCCTTCAGGCAGTTATAACTGACCTTAAACTGATTAAAGTGTGCCGGAAGAGATATCAAAACAAAGTACACAAGCAGTTCCTCAGGTAAATCCAGCTTGAGTGACTTTAGTTTCGAAGCAAGATGAGACATTTCCATAATGTACTCCCTAATGTTTCCCTTGCCCTTATACCTCATGGAAACAAGCTTACCCAATAGTATGCTTGTCTCCGCCTTTTCGTTTTGAAGAAAACACTGTTCGAGGTTATCCAGGAAAACTTTGGCAACAGGTTCATCATTCATAGTGCCCCTGAATGACTCTGGAATTGCACGCTTCATGATCATGAGACTTATCCTATTCGAGCGTTCCCACTTCTCCATCGCTCTCCTATCATCAGGAGAGGATGTATCCTCAAGAGGAGTGGGTTGCTCAATCCGAAGGGATAAGTCAAGATCCATGCAACCGAGAACGATTAATACATTCTCTTTCCATTCCTTAAAATTAGTGCCGTTTAGCACTGGGATGCTATTGATATTGGCAGAGATCGTAGAAGCAGAAGAGTTTACTGAAAATAGAACAAAAGGATTACTAAATACATGCTTACATAAACTTGAACTTTAACTTTATAGATTCAAAATTAGGCAATTCCCATTACAAGATACCTAGCACAACATTGCTTTTAGTCTTTGGACAGAAAAACAACTTGCAAGTGGTACTCTTGGTGTAGTGATCAAACATAGACAATAAACTCCTGTCAAACATTAAACCTTCCTTTGGGCCGATTTAATATTCACATGGAAAACCAAATAATCGTCTCATATTTACCACCACAAGAATGTTCGAATTCCTGCCAAATAACACCTTCCTTTGGGCCGATGTTAAACGCATGGAAGACTAACATCCACAGTCATCTCATATTTTAAAATTAATCAATCTACACAATAGAGGTTACTTTGGCAACTTAATGCTTCAATTGAAAAACTAAAATATAAGATGCTATAAATTTTAGTTCCTTAAGCCATTTTATGAATCTCAACTTAATGTGTTACAAGATTAGATGTGTAACACTTGAATATTAATTGTTGATTGCTTGATAGGACAATTCTAGATATATAAGAATTGATGGACTATTAAACAATTAACATTCACTGAAACTTTAGAGAGTTGAAACATTTCTTAAACATTACTGGACCAGACAATCGATTGTCAAAACAGACAATCGATTGTCTGACATTTTCTGAAAATTTTAAGTCACTGGAAGTCACGAGGAAAAATTTTTCTGTCATTTGGGCCAGACAATCGATTGTCAAAACAGACAATCGATTGTTTGACGTTTTCTGAAAAAAATGTCTTTAGACCAGACAATTGATTGTCAAACCAGACAATCGATTGTTTGGTTTTTTCTGAAAAACTTTTAAGTCTCTGTAATTGACAAGGAAAAATTTTTCTAAGTGTGGATCATCCAACAATCGATTGTCAGGCTAGACAATCGATTGTTTGAATTTTTTCTGGAAAAATTTTTCAGTCTGGAAACGTTTCAACTCACAAAAGTTAACTGCCAGAATTTTTAAACGATTCAGACAATCGATTGTCTAGCCTGACAATCGATTGTCTGACTAGTTGTGACAAAAAAAAAAATTTTCTGAATAACACATGATTTTCAACATGGATCTTAAAAATAATAAACATGTTGTCAACCTACTAAAATCATGCTGATCAATGATATAATAAACAAATACATCATCATCATAACAATCATAAGATCATGCTATTTCATGGTAGAATTTCTTGAACAAAGTTCTAAGTAAACTTAAACATGATTTCTTAAATAACATAAACCTTATGATCATCCAAATTATCCAAAATGAAGGGCGGCTTTGATACCAATTGTTAGGATTATGATTCCTACTAAAGACAACAACCTTCATTTGAATAATCGGATTTACAACTACATGAGCGGAAGCTAACCTGAATCCATATGTGGAAAAGTTGAGCCTCCTTCTTGATGATTGTCCTTGAGCTTTTGAACCTCTTGATTATTTCTTCAAGAATGACTTGTGGTTTGTATGTTACCACAAGAATGAATCCTCAACAATAACAATATATGAAAGGTTTACAAAATAGTATTATGACAATGATCAAGGTTTTGGCTTATGGTTTTCCACTCTATTTGCAAGACAATGGACAAATGGTTCTTTCTTCAATGGGTAGAGAAAGAACTTGTCTTGTTAAAGAATGGGAACCATAACCCCACTTTATAACTCTAGGAGTTACATAACCCAAGAGACAAGAGTTACAAGACAAAAGTTATGTCTTGAGTTATGTCTTGCAAGAGTTACAAACCCAAGAGTCACAAGCATTCATGTAACCATAGTTACATATGTAACCTTAGTTAGCCCATCATAAACTAAGGTTACACTTTTGGGTATCTACACATTAGTCCTACACTTTAGTATGACAATACATTGGCCCCCTTAACATAATGTCCATAAGACCACATAATTAGGCCAAACCTTAAGATAGCACATAACATATAATTATTCATGTATTGTTCATATGTGTATAGATATAAGTCCATATATCTAGATATAAATCCATATATCTTACATGAAGAATTTAAAAAATTACACCCACGAATATATAATCGAATGAGTTACTAATAAACAGTAAAATCCTATTTATTTAAGATTTTCCATTAATGTTATTTGATAACAAGCAAAATGAGAAACATAAATCACATAAATAGTACAACTTAAATTAAATAACTAATGAAGAAAATAATTTCATTATGAATAGATCAACGGGGCTCACATGGCAAATAGATATTGGAGAAGAAGAATTCGACACAGCGAATTTACCTAAGTTTTTCTTGGCTGCTTAGGCCTTGAAACGTGAAGAAAATTAGAGATCTTTTGTGAAATAGAGTGAGAGCTCTTTTTTAATCAAGGAGATGGCTGCCGTTCTTGAGTGTCAAGCCTTAGGTCCAGGAATTGAAAACTTAGGAGTAGGATTTTTATAATTAGGTATTTTATATGGAGGTGGGAAGTAATGATGACTATTGGATTAAAAAAATAGATGGCTACTATTAAATCTTGTACTTAAATGGACTAATGGGTTGGGAAGAATGAGCTAAGGGTAATTGGGTTAGACCATGTCATTTTGTGTCTCAATTTTAGGTTAAGAAGGCTCCAAAAGTTATTATTCAAAAGCCATGGCTAAATTCCTTTAATATAAGATAACTATACTACATGATGCAATTTTTTTTTTAATTAATTAAACTAAACTATATTAAAACATAAAATTATTATATATATATATATATATATATATATATATATATATATATATATATATATAATAAGATACTATTTTTGTATTTTATTGTTATTATTATTATTATTATTTTGAACGCCTTTCTCGTGCGTGAGTTCTGCTTGTGACAGTTTCATTATACATTATTTTCGAAGCCAAATGGGACAATCACCTGCAATGCAAAAACAAATATGACATATATATATATATATATATATATATATATATATATATATATATATATATATATATATATATATATATATATATATATATATATATATATATATATATATGTATTTTTTCAAGATTATATAAAGGCAAAAATAATAAGATACTATTTTTGTATTTTATTATTATTATTATAATAATAATAATAATAATAATAATTATTATTATTATTATTATTTTTCTTTTACTTTAGGAAATGTACATAAAATAAAATAATTTTTGTAACTTTCATCTTTTTGTAATAAGATAAAGTAAAAGAGTCCAAATTACTTACAATATATATATTATACCTAAATTAAATATTTACGTGCTAAAATATAAATTTTTGGGGAGGGTCAAAAATCACATGTCTACAACTACGATTTTGGGTATGAAATTGAGAATAAATTATATATTCGAGTTCGTGAGGCTACGGGTAAACTTATTCTTGAAAAATTTTGAAATTCGGGCACGTGGGCCCGAGGGCGTTTTTGTCAACTTATCGATCGGGGTTAGAAATCGTTATAAATTGGATCGTAATGAGTAGTCCAACATCTATTAATTGATTTGCATAATTATTGGCTAGTTTTGGAGTGTTATGCATCAAATTGAGTCTCTGAAAGGGCGTGGAATGCCGGTTATGAATCTTCGGAGCAATGTGTCTCCTTTCTAACCTTATAAGAGGGAATTGTCCCCATAGGTGAAATATTGTGTTATGTGCTCCTATTTGTGGGGGTTACATATGCACGAGGTGACGAGAGTTCGTGCATAACTACTATTATGTTTATGTCCGGGTAGTCAAAGACCCAAAAACATGCCATACTTGGATTATTTGTAACATTATTGACCGTTGAATTTCTTAAATCCTATCAAATTGGTAAATGAATTTCTAAAAAGAATTAAACTTCAATGTTCTTAAACTTTAGAACGGGCCGAATGCCTCAATAGATTAAATAGATGCATCTAGAATTCGCGCCATTCAACATTCTGGCAGTGCACAATTTAAATATTATTGGATCGGGGCGTGCATACTCGGCATGATCTGCGCATGCTTGTATTGCTTGCCTTAGAACTTACTGAAGTTGTTGTTACCTCTTCCCGACTTAAGAATATATATATAAATGATGAAAAGGTATTTGGAAATTTCCTATAAAAGAAAGAATTGTTTACTTGCTTCAACCTATTAAATTAAATCCATGTTTATTAAAATCTATGTTTTATATATATAATTGATATAACATTGTTGGACCACTAGTAAGTATCGAAGTCGACCTCTCGTCTTTATTTCTTCGAGATTATACGGGATACTCATTGGGTACACGTTATTTTCGTACTCAAACTACACTTTTGTGTATTTTTGTTGCACAAGCACATGAATCTCTAGTGGCCTAGTGGGCGTAGCAGCATGGTTAATATGCAGATTTAGGTGAACCGCATTTTTCGAGATGACCCGTAGCCAGCAAGTCTCTTTCAGATTACTGTATTTATTTTTTTGTCTAATATTGTATTCTGGACGGTTGTTGTATTGTATTGCTTCTTAGAAATTGCTCATGCACTTGTGATATCGGGTTCTAGGATAGTTATAAGGTATATTTATTGATTTTTTGATAAGTATATTTATTCTGAACTGAGTATCTTCCACTAGTAAAAACATCAAAGAAAAAAAATCGAAGCTTCCGCAATTGTTTAAATGAGAATTTAATTAAGTACTTATGGTTTGCTTGCCTGACAGCGGTGTCCGACGCCAACACGACGTTTAATAAATTTTAGGTCGTGACACCTTCGCTCTCAAATCTGCATCCAAGTTGTGCAAAGACAAGCCAAACTTGTCAAATTTTTGTGCAAGATCAACTCTCTCCTTCGACCATTCATTCACCAATTTTGTTATAAGAGAATGTCGTTTTGCATATTCCCTTAATCATGAATATCCGTCCCAATACTTAACCCTTACTTCCATATGCAAATTCTAACCTCCCTGAGTTCAGGTCATGACAAATTCAAAACGACGGACCATAAAAGTCTTCCGTCAACCAAGCGTCTTCATTAATAATCATACATTCAGATGTTTTATCCCCAGATTTCATTTTGAGATAACTATGAACACACTAAAAGAAAAATTCAATTGTTATGAAGATAAAAATATTTACAAGAAGAAAAAATAAAAAAAATCTATAAAGATAAAAGTAGAAGTCTAATATAGAAAAATAACTAAATAGAAAATTTTAAAACTTGAAACACAATCAATTAAGTGCTTAACTTAGATAAACAATCGATAATTAAGTCCCTGGTAACAATGTTAAAAGTTTGTTGGTTCCCCATCTACACACAATTATACGTGACTGTCAAGTAATAAAGTAACTTGAAAGTCGGATGTCGAACCCACAGAGACATAGATTAACCTTTAACTAAACAAACTAAAATCAATTTAATGTTCAAGTTAATCAAAAGTTTGATTTCCTGTTACAACTACAATTGCGAAATTTAAACAAGTACCTAAGCGAGATATAGATTCTAGGGTTGTGGTCGGTTTATCAATTCTATTGAGTTCGTAATTACACATGTTATTTCGAATTATCTATGATTGCTAGTTGACCAGATTGTTTATATAAATAGTAGCATGTTCCCGCAATACTTTTCATCTATCCATAATATATCAACCCTATATTCCTATAGTATTGAATCTATCATGAACGAATATAATACAATGTTCAACTAAGCAAGATTGTTAGGTATATTCCTATTCTAACCGTGAAATATTTCCCCGTGTCACGGGTTTAGAAACAAGCTCTCTCTTATTCTATTCTTATCTAAACACGGCTTTCACAAGCACAACATAGATAATAATAGTACTCAGCTGCTGGCCAAATAATTAAGCAATTATGCGCAGAATTAGAGAAACAACCAAATATGATAACTCGAATTAACGTTAATATAGTTAACAAACTTCAATATTCATGACGACCACAACCCTAGAACGCATAGTTTAGCTCCACATGGCATGGTAGTAAAATAACAATTCATCCAAAGAAATGTAAATATTACTAAGTCAATGAAAGAAAGACGCAATCTGATGAATTTCATCCCCAAGACGGCTCCGGACTCTCCTTAGGTCAAAAGTCTATCAAAAGTCACTCTAAAAATGTCATCTTCCATAAGTCACGTACTTTTTTCACAAAAGTGAGTTTAAAGACTATTTATATGGGATAGGGTTAGCATGGTGTGAAATAATACAATCCCACCTTGAAACTGTCTTTTTAGGTTAGCTCGTTTACTCTATCGTGCGCTCACGAGAGTGAACGAGCAAAGTCCTTCTTTTGTCTTTTGGTCACAATCAACTTCTTTTGCTCCAATTTCGTCCAAATTGCTCCTACACGTAAGAATGCATATAACGAGCATAATTCACTACAAAAACTCATGTAACCTACCGTAACCATACAGGTTATAAGATGAAAGTATTTGGCCGCTTATCAGTATTCTTGAGTTTCGAAAAGATACCAGTCCCCCCCCCCCCCGCCCCACTCCCTCCCTAAATCTATAATTTTGCTTGGCTTCAGTCTCAATTTTGCCTCCAAATTAATAGGATCAGATGTATTATTTCGGAAATCTGAGAATAAAATTTGATTTCCTTACACATTCAGCAGAAGTATATATCGTAAGGTTACTGCACATACTGTTACTGAAATGTAGAGTTTATGTCGTATAAAGAAAGACAGAAAATAGCACAATCAAACAAGTTTTCTAATTGTACAAGATCTAAATCAGTTGGGATAGTTGAAAGTCATCAATTGACATGATGTAGGAAATCTTTTTGGAAAATATTAATATCATATATAGAAAGAACATGAATGACAGACGTGTGATGAAGAAATAGAGATGTATCATTTGCAGGTTAAATTTCACAAATGGTCATATAATTATGATATTTTTTCATTAAAATCATATAACTTTGGTTTCTCATACAAAAATCATAAAACTTTCTCTATTTTACTCAAAAAATCATAGTAAACCGGCAAAGGCAATTCTCTGATAATTTTTTCATATTTTACCATTTTTTTATTTTTTAAATTCAATCTAATAAATAAAAATCATAAAATTTAGAAGTATATTTACTATTAGGTTTAGAAGTAGATTTTGTTATTCATAAAATTTAATTCGTAAATACTTCAATAAAAACTTCACTGATAATTTATATTTTTAGCTAGAAAATTTGATTCAATAAAAGTCTTTGTATCATATTTTTCGAACAAATAATATTTATTATTAGGTTTAAAAATAATAGTTATATATTTGCAATAAGGATTCTCAAGTGTTTGTTTGTTTTGTTCTTTTTCGTTACAATCCAACAAACCATTTTAGGAGTTATTTAAATTAAAAAATCACATAGACATCTTTTGAATCCACATAATACTTAGTAATAAAATAAGAGTCACCATGAAAGTAGACATTCATTAAATCTATAATTAAAGTTAATGGCAGGTAAATACTTTGTACATATCACATTCGATCCCTTATGCCAAATACTGATCTTCTTTTTATTTTTTTAAATATAAATTTTATATTAGAAAAAATTATAAATTTAATCAGTTAAATAACATTTGAGCTTTTGAAGTCACTTAACATCTTCCTTCATTGAGTCAAATATATAAAATTAACAATGATGAATTTTAGAAATTTATACTTTTTACTTTTACGTACTTCTATTTATGAGTCTCAAACAATTTTTAATGTAATAAATATAAGATTTATAAAGAAAATTTACTTAAGTAAAGGAAGGAGTAATAAATCTAACTTTAAGTGAGTTTTATAATTTTTATGTGAGAAAATAAAATTATATGATTTTAGTAAAAAAATATCATAATTATATGACCATTTGTGAAACTTACTCTTGTTTACATAAATTTCATTTTAAAGTTAGACCAAGTGTTAAAGGAAGGAGTCTTTCCATCACTGTAAAATGTACTTGCATAGTTCACTTTAGTTTGTTTCACACGTAATGGGTTCGCAAAATGTTTACTTCTTGTGTACACCCTAAAACATTCAGCAAGGCTTAAAGATGGGACAATTATATTCACTTATTGATGTGCAAAAAGTAGAGAAGATGAAAACTACCAAAGTCTATTATCACCTGATTCTTATTTTTCTGAACCTGTTCCATGCATGGCTGCAAATACTCTCTCGATTCCTATACTAATTCCAACAGAAGCATGGAACCTCCTTATTAGATTGTCATAACGTACACCGGCAAACTAAAAAACCAAAAATTTTATTTTCCAATCCAAATTGAAATTTCGGATTGATTCGATTTGATTTTTCGATTTAATCCAAATAATGCACACCCCTAATGGCTCTTTATTTAGACATTATCCATTGTTTGTTTTTTAACTCTTAACATTTTCTGTTTTTCAATTACTTCATTATTTCAATTGGAGTGAGTTAAAATCCTTGGGTTCCTCTTGTTACCGAGATAAAGATATTGATTCTGAAGATAGAGTTTGAGTTATATTTATTTTATGTTTGGTTATAGATATTATCTAATATTGATGTAAATTTTATGCAAAAAATATTAATGATTTCATATAGAAGAGGCGATATCTAATCGGTTGAGATATCCTTGTATATCCCACAATTGAAAACCAAACCAGTAGAGAATAAGCAGTTGAGTATACGTTCATACAGACTTATTCAAGTTGGTAGTGTATTTATTTTTAACATTTTGAGTATACGTTTATATATACTTAATCATTTCAAGACTAAAATCAATGAATCAAGTCGAAGTAATTTTTTCACATTTAGAAAACAAATTTCAAACATTTAAATATTTAATAATTAGAGTCAATATTAGAAAGTCGTAGAAGTTATTTAAAAAAATACGTGATCGATTCGAGATATTCAAGATGTTACAATTCCAATTCCTACTCGTTTGTGCTACACTTTTTGATAGCTAAAGTTGAAGATAAAAAAGTTTCGCCTGGTTAATGATAGCTACATTAATAATATATATATATATATATATATATATATATATATATATATATATATATATATATATATATATATATATATATGCAGACAATAAATTTGCGTCGAGAAAATAAAATCAAGATAGAAAATATTGCAACAATCGTAATATTTTCGAATATTTGAGTGTACAATCTCTATTAGTCTAATTCTTCTTTCCAATGGTAAATAAATTCTAGGGCCTTGGAGCTTGATCTTGAATCTATATTTGTTGCCACGAACGACGATCTTGTTCTTGAGCTAGAAATTATTTGTTCTTCGTTTGTGAGCTTGAACTTGATTGCTTGAACGTGAACTTGATTGCTTGAAGCTTGAAACTTGTGGAGAAATTTGCAGCGTTTGATCCACGAGCTATTTCTTGCTTCTTGTTATCACTTCTGATGTCTTTTCTGAGTTATGAAGACCCCTATTTATAGTTGCGGAAGGGAAGATTCATGACAAGAACAAACTCCTTCCGACCAACCAAATTGAAGGGTGACATGGCCTCATTTGATTGGCCAGAACATGTCACTTGCACACGTGGCGCAATTTCATTGGCCTTTTAGTGTGACTTGGCATGCATTGTCATTTTGACACGTGGCATGATCCTATTTGCTCTTCCGTTTGACTTGGCGCGCCACGTCATTTGACACGTGGCACCAAACTGGGCCTCTAGGAAGATGACATCTCGGGCTTAGTGAAGTGGGCTCATCACTTTAGATTGGGCTAGCCCAATGGATTAAGACTTATTTATTTAATATATATATATATATATATATATATATATATATATATATATATATATATATATATATATATATTTGGACTTATATAATTAATTCAATTATATTAGCCCAATAAATTTATTTGAACTAATATATCTTGAATTTAAAATATAGTCCAAATTATTTTATGAATTTAATTCCAATAAGATTTGTATGCTTACAAATTCCCCCTACTTCTAGACTTGTTGGGGGTATAGAAGCATCGAACTTCAAAGATTGGGCTTGAAGTATAATCGGAGACAACATCATATATATTTTTTTCGTCTCCTCTATTCAATAATATGGAATGGACTTGATGTTGGATAATTTACCAACTTATAGGCTTATTTTATGGAATTAATTTTAAATGAGTTTTTTTTTAAATCCTTAATAGATAATAGAATAAGTTTTTAATTCCATAAACTTATGGTCAAATTGCAATTCTAATGAATTGCACTCAAATTGGAACACTACTGCCCGACAGGTTCGTTTTTAGAATTACAATTCGATCTCAACTCGAATTGTAATTCGATTTCAACTCGAATTGTAATTCGATTTCAACTCGAATTGCAATTTTTGCTGCATCCCACGTCGGCTCTTCTCTTTTAGTCTATGTCTTTTGATATCTATAAATACGCTATACTCTTCATTCTTCAGCGTTTGCAAACCACTTTGAGTCTACTTTTGACGACTTGGAAGCACTGTCGTGAAGGTGATTTCTTCTTTTTTCCTTGTGCTTTTCTTCTTTGGTCATTTTTTTGTAGTTCAAGCGAGATCCACGCACGAAGAAGACGGTCTTAGGGCGTGAGGGTATGAGTACTCATCCTTGCCCAATTCTTTGAGAGATTACTCTCAAAATAGCCCAATTCTTGGAGAGATGACTCTCAAAATGGCTCGATTCTTGGCGAGATTACTCTCAAAATGGCCCGATTCTTGGCGAGATTACTCTCAAATTGGCCCGATTCTTGGAGAGATTACTCTCAAAATGGACCGATTCTTGGAGAGATTACTCTCAACGCGGCTCGATTGTTCGAGAGATTACTCTCAAAATGGCCCGATTCTTGGAGAGATTACTTCTCAAAATGGCTCGATTCTTGGAGAGATTACTCTCAATGCGGCCCGATTCTTGGAGACATTATTCTCAAAATGGCTCGATTCTTGGAGAGATTACTCTCAAAATGGCTCAATTCTTGGAGAGATTACTCTCAAAATGGCCCGATTCTTAGAGAGATCACTCTCAAAATGGCCCGACTACCGAAGAGCATTTCATCCATTTAGACTTTTTTACCCATTCTAATATTCTTGATTTGGACTATGGTAACCCCTTTTTTCTTTCTTTTTTTTTTAGCACGAAGAAATGGCAAATTTCAGGGATTATACCTCACATTCCTCAAAATTTAGATATCTCATCATTGAGACTGAAGATGGCATATAACAAACCAAGCTTTTGGTTCTCACCTCACAAGCAGGCTGATATGCAGCCCCATGGCCTCTTCTAAGGAACTCCCTTCATATAGAGAACTGGACCTTGGAGCACAAATCAACTTCTAATCCATTATCCAAGATGTAGTCTCTCCAAGCGCCAATCCATCGTCATGTAAATATTGCTAGCACCCTTCCAAACTTAGGAAGTCGCATAATTCAAGGCGAAGTACATTGGGGAAACACCACAACAATCGAGGGCGAGTATCATCATATTTCAGGATATTGGGAATGGGCTGAAGACGTGCTTGGTGGAAGCCAACAAACTCTGAGTACAACAAAGATTTACGATGCTGTCTATGCCTCACTTTTCACTTAAGATCGAAACTCAAACATTTTGCAAGCATTTTTTGAGGCTTGCTGCCCCAAGACGAACACACTTCTTACATTAGCTGGGGAGCTATCTATATCTCTTTGGGACTTACATATCCTTGGTGGTTTGCCTATTGGGGGTTCTCCATGCGAAGAAGTGGTACCTGAGACAAGAGAACTCATCGGTTTGAATGAAAACAAGTCAGATTTATTCCTTGATCTTGTGAGTATTTATTTGCTGCATTTCATTATCTTAAGGAAGATACGGGTGCTACCCAAAGGGTCTCCTTCAGCAAGTGGACTAGTTTTTTGTATAAAAAACATTAGTATATAGACATGCCCCCCTGCGAAAGGAAAAGAAATCTGCTCGCCTAAAGTCAACCCATAATCCTAACGGAGTTATTCCCGAGATGACGAGGTGGTCGACTGATCAAGAAACAACATTCTCTAAGCTTAGGGTGAGTTCTGACAAGAAAGATGAAACATGTGTAGCGACATTCTTATCAATTTGGCTGTGTGCCTTTGTGTTCCCCAAGGTAGAAGACTTCATTCGTCCTGAGACTTTTAAGATTCCCAACATGATGGCAGGCGGGCGACAGACTAGCCTTGCAGTCCCAGTTTTGGCGAGTATTTATGATGGTTTGAATAAGATTTCGCGTTCTACCCAACTCGATCAGGTCAAAGTTTCTTTTCCCACTCATTATGTTTACGGATGGCTTGCCCATTACTTCAAAACCCACTATCCGCTTGCTAAGCGTCCGTCTGTCCATTTGATGGTGGCATACTCAGGAGAGGGGACTGCAAGGTACTTTGACGAGAAAGATGGAAGAAAACGCATCCACAACGGGGAGGATATATTTTGGGCACCAACAATGTTGACCAATTCCCGTCCTTATTATTACGTGGATAATGATGCCCCTCAAGAGCTGGAATCAAATTACTTCATGAGCTTACGTTTTAGTTACCTCCCTTTGAGGTATGGTAACTCATTCATCATCGAGCCGTATAGTCCGCACGGGTTTGGTCGTAAATTTAGATTTTACCAGAACATCCCCGGCTTTTTGGAAAATGACATCCGTAACTCTTCTCTAGATGAAGGAATCATATTTTGAAGGATTTGCACATTGTATCGATTTATGTCACGTGCGATTTTTCCTCCAATGGGAGATCTTATGGAGAAGCCTTTCTCCACTAATTATATGTCTTAGTGGGAGAAAGCACATGAGAAGTTCTCAAGAATAACTTATAAGCTTTGGTAGACAATGTTGGGCTAAAGTCTACAACGCCTTTAGGAGGTGAAGATCAAGGTGTTGGAAATACGCTCTCAAAAGTAAAAAAAAATATAAACTCCAATCGCAAAAGTAGTCATGCGACCTAAGAAAAGGAAGCTTAAATCCTCGAAGGCAGCTTTGAAGGAAGTGGTGTGCACTTCAACAGCTATAGAGAGACACCCTATAATTCTTCCATTTAACACGTGTGTTCCTCAAGACACAAGCCAGAGTACCAATGAAGATCAAAATTGGAAAAGGAAACGGCCTAACCCAGTAGAGATTGTATAGGTTCAAAGTGTTGATAGTCCCTCAAGAACACATACAACTTGTAACAAAGAGGTAAAATACAATCACCTCGCTCATTCCCCCTCCCCCCTTTTTTTATGAGTAGCTTCACTTATAAATTACTTACTTATTTTGCCTTTTCTTAATGCAGTTAAACACCATTGGGCATCCGATGGTATCCCCATACGACAAGCCCCAAGTGAGTGATGAATCTATTGGAGGGCCTACATGTAAAGTGAAGTCATCATCAAAGGCGTCATCTCTTCCTCATGACGAATCCCTAAAAAGACAAATTCCAAATGAGATAACTCGCATTTCACCGATGACAAATACAACAGTATCTATATTTGAAGGAAAAAGCATTGTTTTCAATCGCAAGAAGGAATTCATTTTGGGACTTTGGGAGGATATTTGCGATAGGCCCTCCAAAACTCGTCCAGAATTACTCTCATCTTATTGGGAGCAAATCATTGAGATTTTCGAGGATATGAAGAAGACGAATCTTCTGGATTTTTCTCCATTAGAAGATTTACTGAATTCTCTTTTTGAACTTGCCGCATCATATGACCAAGAGAGATCCAATATGGCTGATAAGACGAGTGAAGATGAGAAGCTAGAACTGATTTCCAAAGCTAAAGAGTGTCTCGAATCGTTCAAACTTGAAGCAAGTGAGAAAGTCAAGAAAGTTTCTTCCAGTGAAAAGAAATTGAAGAGAGTCGTGAAGAAGTTGCAGACATTACAACAAGAGAGGGAGAACCTCGAAGGTGTTATAGAAGCGACTCAAAAGGAGGTTGAAGAGATTCAGGAAAAACTTTCATCTGCCGAGACTGAGGTCTCTTCATATGACAACATAAATTTGTTGACTGTTGATGATTCGACAAATTTGGAGGAGAAGAAGAAGAGCCTGGAGACTAGCTATCAAGAATTGATTAACTACAAATTTTGTTTAGATTAGGGTGTTAGCATTGTCTCCTCTTTTATGTTTATATTAGGTTGACCTAGTGGATATTTATTTTATTTTAGCTAAGATTGCTTCTTATTTGCTTTACACTATCCGACATTTATTTTAGTTGCATTACTTTCTACTTTACGCACTTGTAACGAAAGATTCATATCTTGTCGGGGAAGAGTCCAAATAATGAGCCATTTGATTTTTAGAATTCAATATCTAAATATATCCAAAATTCAGAATCAAACACCTTCAGAATTGCCCCAGATAGTATTTTGGAACTAACTTTATATTCCACCACGTTGTAAATTTCAGATTTGCTCAGTCTCACCAAAAAATCCATATCTCGATGTAAAACTATCGGAATTGAAAACCGTTTAATTTCAAGAAGACTAGACTTTAAGATCTAGAGCATATCCAAAATTCGAAATCAAAAAACTTCAGGATCGTTCCGAATAATATTTTGAAACCAACTTTATGTTGCCCCTCGCAAAAATAATATCTTGGTGTAGGAACGTTGAAATTACGAACCGTTTGATTTCTTGAAAACTAAACTCCAATATCTAGAACATATCCAAAATTCTCAATCAAATAACTTCAGAATCGTCCCAGATAATATTTTGAAATCAAGTTTGGGTTCCACCATGTTAAAAACTTCAGATTTGCGCGACTTCGCCAAAAGGTTTTTTATCTTAAAGTAGGAATGTTCAAATTACGAACCATTTGATTTCTTGAAAACTAAACTCCTATATATAGAAAATATCCAAAATTCTCAATCAAATAACTTCAGAATCGTCCCAGATAATATTTTGAAATCAACTTTAGGTTCCACCATGTTAAAAATTTCAGATTTGCGCGACTTCGCCAAAAGTTTTGTATCTTGAAGTAGGAATGTCGAAATCAGGAATCGTTTGATCTATTGGAAACTTAACTTCCAAATATATCATATATCCAAGATTCAAGATTTAATTCCTTACAGACATATCAAAGTCAATACTAAATTTTGATACACCGACAATTTCAGATTCGCGTGACTTCACAAAATATTTTGCATCTTGATACGGAAGCCTCGAGATCGGAAGACGTCTTACTTGCCATAAATCGAAATTTAAGCACCATATCCTCACAAATATCTTGGGGCTCAAATCTCACTGAATTTGAAATATTGTACCAAGCAATCATTTCCTTATACTCGTGCTTCCTTTTGACGCCTCATTTCTCTTCCCCTGTTTTTGGCAGTGGGCGGACTTGAAGGCCAACAAACTTGAAGGTTTGGTGAACCTGAAGACATAGAGAATCCCTCCTTTAAATCAAATGAGATGGAAGTTCAACAGGAGGATGACATTTCAACTTTGATCTTGTGTTTCTTCATACTTCATTCAATCAACAATTAGGGTAATATGTATCTTTTGAACTTATGTGACTAAACTTAGAATGAAACTCCAAGCTTCCTATGTACCCCGGTGAAGAGGATCAAGTCATAGCGTAGTTCAGAATGGGTGATTCTTTATTATTATTATTATTATAATTATTTTACGTCCTGACTTTTGCCTAGGCCGCCTCTTTTGAGGTTTTCAACCTAGCGGATTTTTTTTAAGGTCCTAACTTTTTCCTAGGCCTCCTCTTTCGAGGTTTTCAACCAGCAGGCTCTTTTTTTTTGGGGTCGTACATAGTTTATACTCTTGCGGGCCAGGAGTGTAGCAAACATGCAGTTTAGGCTCGTGCATCAAGGAGCGTCAAGACTTCAAGGATAATACTTCTTCAAAAACTTGCCATTTATGGGGCCAATTCTCATACCATCTACATCAACCAGCTTGTAAGCCCCACTTGAGTAAGCCTCTTGCACGATATATGGCCCATCCCACTTTGAAGTGAACTTCCCTACAAGTTTATGAGAAGTAATTATAGGTCTTCGTACGAAAAGGAATTGATCTCCTACTTGAAAGGATCTCAGGCGAACTCTTCTATTGAAGGCGCGAGATAATCGAGCTTAATAACATTCAAGACTCTGTTGAGCTTCCAATCTCTTTTCATCAAGAGCTTCCAACTATGCTAATCGAAGTCGAGCATTTTATTCATCAGTGATACATTCTTGAATAGCCAGCCGTAACGAAGGTATTTGACGCTCAAGTGGCAAGAAAACTTCGAACCCATAAACGAGTGAATAAGGGGTTGCCTGTGTTGGCGTGCGGTGAGTCGTCATATATGCCCATAGAGCTTCTTCCATACGATCATTCCAAATTTGGAGACGACATTCTTTAACAAGTTTCATAGAGTCTTGTTTAATGCCTCGGCTAGACCATTGGCGGCAGCATTGTACATCGAAGAGTTACGTTGCTTGAAGCTAAAGAGCTAACAAATCTTGTTCATCAACCAATTGTCGAATGGCTTGCCATTATCCGTTATTATGTAACGGGGAATGACAACGCGATAGATGATGTTCACTCGGATGAAACTTGCAACATTTTCCTTCTTTATCTCCTTAAGAGAAACAACTTAAGCCCATTTTGAGAAGTAGTCAGTTGCAGGCAAGATGTATAGGTGGCCACTAGAGGACTTTGGCAGCGGTCCAACAACATCCTATCCCCAAGTGTCAAATGGCCAGGATGCAACAGTCGGGTGCAACATTTCAGGAGGTTGATGAATAAAATTCGCATGGAATTGACAAGCCTTGCATCTTCGAGCGTAGTCCAAGCAATCTTTTACCATCGTTGGCCAATAGTATCCCATCCTTTTCATATGGAAGTGGAGGTTTGGTCCAGACTGGTGTGACCCCTATACCCCAAAATGTGCCTCTTGCAAAGCTTGGAGAGCTTCTTCTTCTCCTAGGCATCGCAAGAGTACTCCCTCAAACGACCTTCTGTATAGAGTATCCTTGTAGTAAAGGAAGCGAGGCGCACGACAACGAATTTCAGTCCTTCTCCTTGGATTTTATGGAAGTATCCCATAGCATAAGTAGTTGATAATGGGTTGGCGCCATTATTCTTTCTCAACTTCAGAAACAGCAACAAGATGCTCGAGTTCGTTTCCTTCACCTTCAGCCTCATTTGGCGGCGGTACTACCCATTTTTGGCAAGCGGTAACTTGCGCTTGATAAGGCAGGGTTAAAGATGAAGCTAGGGCAGCTAAAGCATCAGCCTTCTTATTTTCTTTCCTTGACACATGCTGAATAGTCACATCACCGAGCCATCCCATCAATTTTTTTAGCGTAATCATGACATGGGCATAGTTCAGGCTTCTTAACCTCGTAACTACCCAAAAGCTGGTTGACCACTAACTTAGAGTCACCAAAGATTTGCAATTGCAACTGCTTCGTATCAACGACAATTTCAAGCCCAAGTATTAATGCTTGATACTCAGCAACATTGTTGGAACAGAGTTCTGTCAAGGTGAAGGAGTAGGGCAAGACTTCACACTGGGGAGTGACAAATACTACGCCAGCCCCAGCTCCCCCACGATGCGCGGCACCATCAAAGTACATCTTCCATGGAGGTTGAACTTCAACGACCATTGCGTCCTCATCAGGTAGTTCATCAGTAAGCTCCCAGTCATCAGGTAATGGATGATCTGCCAAGAAATCTAATGCTTGTCCTTTTATAGCCTTTTTGAGGGATGTACAAAATCTCAAATTGTTGAAATTGGAGGTACCACCTCGCTAGTCGATCACTAAGAGCAGGTTTTGACATCATGAACTTGATGGGATTTGCTTTAGAACAAGACGGACAACATGAGCTTGAAAGTAGTGCCTCAAATTTTGAATTGAGAAGACTAGCGCCAAGCACAACTTCTCAATTGGCGAATAATTCAACTCGTTTGGTGTCATCATCCTGCTCAAGTAGTAAAGAGAGTTTTCTTTCCCTTCACTATTTTCTTGGGCAAACAGTGCTCCAACAGACCTTTCTTGTGCCACAATGTATAGTATCAGTGGATTTCCAAGTACAGGGGCTACTAAAACTGGAGGCTTAATCAAATATGCTTAATTCTCTCTAAGGCATTATTGCATGCTTGGTCCCATCTGAAAGGGACACCTTTCTTCATAAGGTGACTGAAAGGTTGGCACCTCCCAGCTAGGTTCGAAATGAACCTCCTAAGGTACGCTAGTTTTCTTTGCAGACTTTTTAATTTATGGATATCTCGAGGCTCAGGCATTTTCAAAATAGCATCCACTTTGGCTTGATCGATTTCGATCCCTTGATGTCGGACAATGAAACGCAGGAACTTTCTAGAAGTAACTCCAAAGGAACATTTCAACGAATTCATCCGAAGTTGGTATCTCCGGAGCAATTCAAATGCCATCCTCAAGTCTATCATGTGGTCGCCCTTCTCTCTTGATTTCACCACCAAGTCGTCAACATAGCATTCGACATTCTTGTGGAGAAGATCGTCGAAAATATTTTGCATAGCCCTTTGGTAAGTAGCACCAGCATTCTTTAAGACAAAAAGCATTACCTTTGTAGCAATAAATACCTTTAGGAGTGCAGAATGCAGTGAGCTCTTCATCTTTCGGGGCCATGCGAATATGGTTATAGCCCGATGAACCATCCATGAAAGACATTTCCTCGTAACCAGTAGTAGCATCGATCATCAGCTCTGGAATAGGAAGCGGGAATTCATCTTTGGGACATGCATTATTGAGGTCTCGGAAGTCAACGCATACTCGAATCTGGCCATTCTTCTTCCTTACATGGACAACACTTGAAACCCATGTTGGGTATTTAACTTCCCGAATAAATCCAGCTTCAACGAGTTTGTTAACTTCAATGTCAATCAGGGGAACCAAGTCCGGCCTGAAGCGCCTTTGAGCTTGTTTAACAGGGCGAGCGCCATTTTTGATTGCAAGGTGATGGACTGCTACTTTTGGGTCCAAGCTAGGCATCTCTTTGTAACTCCATGCGAAGACATCCCTGAACTCTTTGAGTAGCTCAATATAAGTGCTTTCTTCATCAGCTTCGAGTAGAGCACTTAGGTAGGTGGGTATTGGTTCTTCATCGGCGCCAAGGTTAACTTCTTTTAAGGCATCAACCGTCGTCCTCACTCCTTCTTCAAGTTCAGGTGGATCATATTTCGCATCTTCATCTTCTTGAGGATCCCCATCATTGAAGGATATATGATAACATGGTGAAACATGCTCCAATTCTGCGTTATCCTTCATTGAAGACGGAATACCATTCTTGCTTTGTACGGTGACATGATACGAAGAACCTACACTTTCTTCATCTTTGTCACGATCCTTAGTGTAGACCACAGTATGTGGCTTTACCTTTATTATTTCTTCACATGAAACTACAAGTTTTGTTTGTGGCCTCATTCTAGAAGGAACCAAACTTTGGAAATCTTTAGAGATCTCCTGGATTTTGGGTGAAGCGGGTGTTCTTAAGCTTTTGAAAATTTCTCCGGAACTTGTTCCCTATCTTTATTGGACCCAATATTTCAAACACGGAGGTCCTCGCAGATGATCTTCCTAGTCGATCAAAGACGGAAGGCTTGTTAGAAGCGGCTGATTCATCTTCTATAGTGATATACTTGCTGCTCTCCCTTCTTATTGAAATGCGCACTGGTGATGGTTGCTTGTATCCCAAACCTTCACGTGGTTGCCTCGTTGCAGCTTCTGATGGGAGTTTCCCTATCTTTGATGGCTCGTTGGGATTATATCCAACTTTTGCAAATAGCTTGTAAGCATTATGGTCAAAACCTTCATCTGTTTTCTTTGTAGGGAGTGCCACATTCTCCAAGCGATATTGGGCTACAAACCCTGCAAGCGGCATTGGGGACGACTTTACTGCCTCAATTTGTTTGACCGGAAAAGTTGTCTCCTTTGGTATATTGATTTGGATATTATGTGACTCGCCCTCGTCTTTCTTCCTTTTAGGGACATATTGGAGTACGGGACTTACTTTCTTTCCATAGGACACAATGCCCCCTTTATGAGATTTATTCATGTTGGCACGCATCTCTTTTGTAACAGCTTTGGCTTTACCCATGGTTGCCTCAACTCTTTTAGTTATGGGTTCGTCATTCTTTCTTTTCATACCATCATCAGCTTTCAGCTCCTTCACAATGCGATTCTTCAAGTAGAACTTTGCATCGGCGAAGTGTGACTCAGCCTCGATAAATGGATCATTATCAGCAACTATCGTCTTCTCGGCTTCACCCCGGTAGTATTTTAAACATTGATGGTAGGTAGATGGAACAATTTTATCTCATGTATCCAAGGCCTCCCGAGCAAAACATTGTATGAAGTCTTCGCGTCGATCACATGCAACCATGCACTTGATTGCATATCTTCAATAGTGATTCCTAGCCTGATCGCACCTATGGCTCTCTGCCCCCCTTGGTTGAATCCTTGGATCATCACATGACTTTCTAAGAGTTCGTTCATAGGAATACCAAGTTCTTTCACAATGTGGATTGGCAAAATGTTAACTGAGGATCCTCCATCGACCAAAATCCGATTTACCCTTTCATCGCATATATGGCCAACTAAGTACAATGGGCGGTTATGAGGAGTGTCACCTAGCAAAAGATCATCATTTGTGAACATGACCTTCTCCTCACAAGCATTAAATTCTTGAGGAGTGGATTCGATAGGATTTTCCAAAAATGGTGCCAACGGTAGGTCATCACTCTTTTCTTCCCCTTTGTCAGTGTGGCAACAAGAGGCATCAATGTCTTCATGGGAAATCTTCGTGCGGAAACAACTTGGTAAAAGTTCCTCCAATGTTACTGGATTTCGTGGCCTTTGAGGGTGGTGCATCTCCACCTTTTCCTTCTTCAAATGCCTTCTTCATTCGTGGTCTTTTTACTGTCATCTTCCTTGTTGGTTGTTCTACTGATTCTTTTGGTGGGATCCTTTTGTGGCGCCTACGATAAGTCACGAACGTCCATCCTTCATCATCATCAGGTTAGTTGACTTCAGCTTTGTCGCTCTCTAATAGTTCTTCATCTTTAATTTCTATAAAACCACATAATTCATCCAGACTAAATGAGCCAATGGTGATAGAGACTTGGTTTGCGCTTGCTTTCTCATCTTCAAGAACGATCTTCTTTTCGCGAGCCAAGTCCATGACCTTATCCTTGAAGACAAAGCACTTCTCTAGAGGGCGGCTTACAAGTCGGTGGTATTTGCAGTAATTTGGGTCATTTATTTTCCCAGCTTCATTTGGTCGCTTCATCTCCGGAAAATCAATAAGATTTAACTCGAGGAGCTCTTTGAAAATGGATGGCACATCAGAATCCAGGAATGGGTACTACTTCTCCTGCATTTCTTTTAGAGTCAACTTTCCACTTGGCTTCTTTGGAAAAGAAGTGGGTTTCATACTCTTCTTCTTGCTCACCTTCGCCGTGAATTTCATAGGTGAAGTTTTGACGTTCATATCTTCTTTGCTTTCAGACTTGGATACGAACTTGCCCCACTTCCTAACTTCTTGCTTGTCATTCACTTTGCGAGGTTCATAGATGGGCAGCCTTTCATTTCCAGCGGAGGCCATGCTCAATTCCATGTCATGGGCACAAGTTGCATGTTCTTCAAATGTGCTAGGCTTGATACCGTGCAAGATGAAGTGCAATCCCCAATGCATGCCTTGGATGCACTTTTCTATGATCGAAGCTTCACTAAGCTTGTCTTTGCAGTTGAGGCTTGCAATCCTCCAACGGTTGATAAAGTCGATAATTGGTTCCCCCTTTCTTTGACGAGTATTTGTGAGCTCTATCATACTCACAGTGCGTCTCGTGCTATAAAAGCGATCGAGGAACTCTTGCTCTATTTGATCCCAACTATCGACAGATCCAGCCTCGAGGTCCATGTACCAATCAAAAGCATTTCCTTTTAATGAGCGGACAAACTGTTTGACGAGGTAGTCTCCATAAGTCCCAGCATTGTTGCATGTCTTAACAAAGTGCGCCACATGTTGCTTTAGGTTACCTTTACCATCAAACTGTTGAAACTTTGGAGGTTCATAGCCAGCAGACATCTTCAACATATCAACCCTCGCAGTGTACGGCTTTGCATATGTAAGGGAGGACTTAGCAGCAACTTCATATTTGTTCTTTATTGTTCCTTCAATGAACTCCTTCAATTGATCGATTGGAATCTTCCCTTCAGATGAGATAGGGATAGCCTTAGTGGATGCTGCTTGTCTCGGGGGAGAGTCGCTCTCTAGAACCTCTGGGAGCTTGCCAGGTGCATGGGTAGATTCTTCCTCCATCAAGATTCTCACCCTGTCTGTTAACTTGTCAATTCTAGCCTCTTGATTTTGCATGCATTTAGTCAAGCCAGCAATTGCTTCCGTTAAATTTGCCAAGTGCTCCTCCATGGATGAAGTGTTTGTCACCATGGCTTGCATGATTGTCGTGGATGACAGAGAGTAGCATGGATTTTCACACAGATTGATCCTTGATTGGCTCACGCTATGTGGTTTAAGTGAGGAGGATCCATCACTTGAAGCATCATCATCTTCATTCACAGCAGAGTGCTTGGAGCCGGAGAGGTCAAGTAGAACCAATGTTTTCCTGATCTTTTCAGCAATATCGCTTCCTCCTTCAGATGCATTTGTGGCAGATCTTGCTCCTTTTGAGGATGAAGATCCAAAGACAAGGGTTGATGCGGACGACGCTTGGGGTGCTTGTTGTCCTAAAAAGCTTGCTTTGCTCCTCGTAACTGGGCCGAAGCTTCCAAAAGTGATATCGAGGATGCTTTCCACATCAGCGTAGAACCTAGAATTAGCAGCCTTGGTGGAAGTTGAACCGGAGTTGATTTTCTTTGGAGCCATTTCGATGTTCTTGTTGAACTTTGGTGATTGAAAATCTTAGATGAGAGGTAGAGATGGTCCCACTGGGCGTGCCATAATTGGTAGACAATAAATTTGCGTGAGAAAATAAAATCAAGACCGAAAATATTGCAACAATCGTAGTATTTTATTTAGAATATTTGAGTGTACAATCTCTATTAATCCTCTGATTCTTCTTTCCAATGGTAAATAAATTCAAGGGCCTTGGAGCTTGATCTTGAATCTATATTTGTTTCCACAAATGATGATCTTGTTCTTGAGCTTGAAATTATTCGTTCTTCGAGCTTGAACTTGATTGCTTGAACGTGAATTTGATTGCTTGAAGCTTGAAACTTGTGGAGAAATTTGCAGCGTTTGATCCACGAGCTATTTGTTGCTTCTTGTTATCACTTCTGGTATCTTTTCTGAGTTATGAAGACCCCTATTTATAGTTGTGGAAGGAAAGAGTCATGACAAGAACAAACTCCTTCCGACCAATCAAATTGAAGGGTGGCATGGCCTTATTTGATTGGCCAGAACATGTCACTTGCACACGTCGCGCGATTTCATTGGCCTTTTAGTGTGACTTGGCATGCATTGTCATTTTGACACGTGGCATGATCCTATTGGCTCTTCCGTTTGACTTGGCGCGCCACGTCATTTGACACGTGGCACCAAACTGGGCCTCTAGGAAGATGACATCTCGGGCATAGTGAAGTGGGCTCATCACTTTAGATTGGGCTAGCCCAATGGATTAAGACTTATATATATATATATATATATATATATATATATATATATATATATATATATATATATATATATATATATATATATATATATATATTTGGACTTATATAGTTAATTTAATTATATTAGCCCAATAAATTTATTTGAACTAATATATCTTGAATTTAAAATATAGTCCAAATTATTTTATGAATTTAATTCCAATAAAATTTGTATGCTTACAATATACACCTAACAGTTTGTTTGGATGGTTGTTATATATCGCTTCATAATGTATCATATCATATTGTATTATATTTTACTGTATTGTTTGATAAATATAATGTTTGAATAGATTGTGTCATTTATCATCGTCTTATATTATCACGCACCAACAATATGAAGAATAAACTTGCAAATATTATAAAGAAAAATTACGATACATGGTTAAATTATTATATAAGTAAGATAAAAAAATAAAATTATTTAATAATAATAATAATAAAGGGTGAGATTGAGATAAAAAGGCAAGGTAACGATGTGACCATACCAAATTGATTGTTACATAAAGTGGCATATTTCGTCGTTACATAACAACAGATTTACGATACGATACAATAAAATTTAAATAACAATAAAAAATATCGTATTTAAAATAACGATATAATACAACACAATGAGTAACAACCATCCAAACAAGCTGTAAAAGTAAACTATTAAATTATAATGGTAGTTTTTTTTTTTTTTAACTCAAGTAGTGAGTACGCAGCCATCTCCACCTTGTGTAGGTAGGGGGATTGTTTTCCATAGACCCTCAACTCTAAACAAGTTGTGGTGTATTCATATTTTGATGATTAACAAATTTGTTCAAGAAAATGCTATCTAAGAACCAAGTACTCAACATAGCTGCTTAACTGCTCTAAGAATCAGGCCCTTAAGGTTGATGATTGCACGTTCTTACAAGATAATAACTTTATCACAAAGTTACTCAAATCAGAGTTCGTTGGAAGAGGACTGCTAAACATGGAGAGTGATTCAAGGGGTTATTCATTGTGTTAAGTTTCTTGAGCCTAACACTCATGATTAATGTAACTTTCAGTTGTTTAAACATGAAATTGGTAGAAATTAGGATTGAAATTGATGGGTTAGGGCTTGGTAATTGGAGAGTTTAAATTGTGGATTTGAGGGACCATTTGACATTGGATTTTGATGACTTTGGTGTGTATGGACTCGTGAGTGAAAGGAGTTTCTATTTTTATTATTTTTATCGAATTCTGAGATGTGCACCCGGGGGGACCGGATTTGGGTGAATTTCGGGATTTTAGTAATTTTTCATATGAAATTGATTCATTGGCCTATATTGATTGCATTATAATGATTTTTGTTAGATTCGAGACATTTGAAGGCCGATTCCAAAGGCAAGGACTTTGCGGAGTAGGGATTTGACCGTTTCGAGTTAAGTAATGATTGTAAATCTTGTCCTGAGAGTATGAAGCCCTAAAATACACTGTTTCATTATTTTGAGGTGACGCACATGCTAGATGACGAGTGTGTTTGTATGTACCGTTAGGATTTGTGACTGGTCTGTACCGTAGTAATTATTAAATTGAGTATTTGACTGAAAACTATTTGATACTTATGTGCTTCAGAAAGAATTTCTATAATTTTGGCTAAATTCGATATTTGGGCTTCGTGCCTTTTTGGACCGTTAGGGGGCTTTTTCTATTATTTGCTTACTTTTTTGACTTAAGATCGGTACTCAGACATGTTATGTATTGCTGATTTCATAACTCAATCTTTATTACTACATTTTAATGCATAAAATGATGTTTTGGACCAAACACCCTAATTTTACTAATAGACTGAGTGGCTTGAGAGGTTCCATGCATGGCTGTAAATACTCTATCGGTTCCCACACTAATTCCAACAGGAGCATGGAACCTGTCGTGTGCCAAACCTCCCAATTAGATTGTCATAACGTACACCGGCAGACTAAAAAACCAAAAAATTTATTTTCCAATCCAAATTGAAATTTCGGATTGATTCGATTTGACTTTTCGATTTAATCCAAATAATGCACACCCCTAATGGCTCTTTATTTAGACATTATCCATTGTTTGTTTTTTAACTCTTAACATTTTCTGTTTTTCAATTACTTCATTATTTCAATTGGAGTGAATTAAAATCCTTGGGGTCCTTTGGTTACCGAGATAAATATACTGATTCTAAAGATAAAGTTTGAGTTGTATTTACTTTATGTTTGGTTATAGATATTATCTAATATCGATATAAATTTTATACAAAGAGTATTAGTGATTTCATATAGAAGATGGGATATCTAATCGGTTGAGATATCCTTGTATATCCCACGATTGAAAACCAAACCAGTAGAGAATAAGCAGTTGAGTATACGTTCATATAGACTTATTCGAGTTGGTAGTGTATTTATTTTTAACATTTTGAGTATACGATTTATACATACTTAATCATTTCAAGACTAGAATCAACGAATCAAGTCGAAGTAATTTTTTCACGTTTAGAAAACAAATTTCAAAGATTTAAATATTTATTAATTAGAGTCAATATGAGAAAGTCGTAGAAGTTATTCAAAAATATACGTGATCGATTCGAGGTATTCAAGATGTTACAATTCCAATTCCTACTCGTTTGTGGTACACTTTTTGATAGCTAAAGTTGATGATAAAAAATGTTTCGCCTGGTTAATGATAGCTACATTAACAATATAATATGTATACACCTAGCAGTTTGTTTGGATGGTTGTTATGTATTTTTTCATAATGTATCGTATCATATTGTATTCTATTGTACTGTATCATTTGATAAATATAATATATTTGAATAGATTGTGTCATTTGTCATCGTCTCATGATATCAAGCACCAACAATATAAAGAATAAACTTGCAATGTTATAAAGAAAAATTACGATACATGGTTAAATTATTATATAAAAAAGTAAGATAAATGATAAAATAAATTATTTAATAATAATAAAGGGTGAGATTGCGAGAAAAAGACAAGGTAATGACACGACCATACCAAATCGATTGTTACATAAAGTGGCATATTCCGTCGTTATGTAACGACAGATTTACGATACGATACAATAAAATTTAAGTAATAATCAAAACAAACATCGTATTTAAAATAACGATATGATACAACACAATGAGTAACAACCATCCAAACAAGTTGTAAAGGTAAACTATTAAATTATAATGGTAGTTTATTTTTTTAACACAAGTAGTGAGTACGCAGCCATTTCCACCTTGTGTAGGTAGGGGGACTGTTTTCTATAGACCCTCAACTTTAAACAAGCTGTGGAGTATTTAGATTTTGATGATTAACAAAGTTAGTTCAAGAAAATACTATCTAAGAACCAGGTACTCAATGGAGCTGCTTAATTGCTCTAAGAACCAGGTCCTCAAGGTTGATGATTACACGTTCTTACAAGATAATAATTTTGTCACAAAGTTACTCAAATCACAGTTCGTTGGAAGAGGACTGCTAAACATGAAGAGTGATTCAAGAGGTTATTCATTGTGGTAAGTTTCTTGAGCCTAACACTCACGATTAATGTAACTTTCAGTTGTTTAAACATGAAATTGATAGAAATTAGGGAAATTGAGGGGTTAGGGCATGGTAATTGGAGAGTTTAAATTGAGGATTTGAGGGGCCATTTTGATTTTGGATTTTGATGATTTTGGTGTGTATGGACTCGTGAGTGAAAGGAGTTTCTAGTTTTGTGATTTTTATCGAATCCTGAGATGTGCACCCGGCATGGAGGGGGGTTGGGAGGGTGAATTTCGGGATTTTAGTAATTTTTCGTATGAAATTGATTCATTGGCCTATATTGATTGCATTGTAATGATTTTTGATAGATTCGAGATGTTTGGAGGCCGATTCCGAAGGAAAGGACTTTGCAGAGTAGGGATTTGATCATTTCGAGTTAAGTAATGATTGTAAATCTTGTCCTGAGGGTATGAAGCCCTAGAATACACACTGTTTCACTATTTTGAGGTGACGCACATGCTAAATCACGAGCGTGTTTGCATGTACCGTTAGGGTTTCTGACTTGGTCTGTCCCGTAGCAACTAGTAAATTGCTTATTTGACTGAAAACTATTTGATGCTTATGAGCTTCAGACATAATTTCTACGATTTTGGCTAAATTCAATAATTGGGCCTCGTGCCAAGCTGTTTGGACCGTTAGGGGGCTTTTTCTATTATTTCCTCTCTTTTTGACTTAAGATCGGTACTCAGTCATGCTATGTGTTGCCGATTTCCTAACTCAGTCTTTATTACTATGTTTTGATGCATAAAATGATGTTTTGGGCCGAGCATCCTGATTTTACTAATAGCCCAAGTGGCTTGAGAGGTTTATGACTGAGTGAGGCTAAGGGCATATAATTGTGAGGATATTGAGAGTACAACACGTGAGTTGTTTGTGCAGCACGTGAGTTGTCTATGCTATTCTGATATTGATATAATAGCATGTGAGTTTTCCATGCGACACCTGAGTTGTTCGTGCATGTTATAGCGCTTGGACTGTAGGAGCCCTTACGTAGTCTACACACCCTAGTGAGCGCAGGGTACCTTGAGTGAGTGATACGAGATATGCATGATGGGTTATTTATGATTGATGTTGCGCCCGAGAGGCTATTTATGGGTTTTATCACTTTTACTATCAATTGCAATGAGTCTCTGTTGAAAATTGTTGAGAGATATCTTAAATGATTATTTTACTGAAAAATTGGATTTAAAAATGAGATGATTTTACTCACATAGGATTGAGAGCACGTTGCACTCTTGATGATTTCATAATGTGGTTCTATGTATTTCTTACTGCTCAGTCTTTATTTACCTTTATTTCTTACTGAGTTAGTGTACTCACATTACTTCCTACACTTTGTGTGCAGATCCAAGGGTTGATGGACGTGCTAGCAAGCGTTGATCATCATCCGCAGTGGATACTTGGAGTTTGCAAGGTAGTTGCATAGCGATCGCTTGCGATCTTGCCCTTCTCCCTCCTATTTTCCTATGGATATTAGTAGTTGACTTTAAGATTATTTCTTTTGTCTTATTATGTTTCAGAATGATTGTAGTAGTGCTCATGACTTGGTGACACCCAAGATCAGGCTTTATTTTCCGCATTTTTGTTTTGGACTTTATATTTTTATAGGAATTTCAATATGAAAAAGGTTGTTATTTATATTTTTATAAAATATTGAACTATTTTATGAAATTTATCGCTTGGCCTAGTTCCATGATAAGCACCATCACGACCGGGTTGGATTTAGGGTCGTGACAAGTTGGCATCAGAACTTAGGTCATATAGGTCTCCCGAGTCATTAGCAGGTTTAGTAGATTCTTGCGGACCGGTACGGAGACGTCTGTACTTATCTTGAAGAGGCTGCAGAACCTTTTAGGAAAAACTTCATATTCTTGAACACTTGTCGTGCGAATCTGTTGATTCTAGTAACTAAACTTATATTATTCTATTCTCTCACAGATGATGAGACACGTGCTACAGGCCAGGACAGACGACCACCAGTACCACTAGTTGGGGCCACTAGAAGCCGAGGTCATGGTCAAGGCCGTAATAGAGGTAGGGGTGTAGCATGTGCAGTAGTTAGGGCAGCTTCTACAGATCCACCAGCCGCCGCAGTTCATGATCAGGTCCCAGTTGCAGACGTTCTAGCAGGACAAACTCAGGCACCGGCTATGCCTATTGTTATTCTAGGTCTTAAGGAGACCTTGGCTCAGATATTGACCGTGTGCACCAATTTGCTCATGCGATCGCTGTTTCTACTACAACAGCAACTTCTTAGGCCTGGGGAGGCACTCAAACTCCCACCGCCCATATAGGGACTGCAAACACCGGAGGCACCAGCAAGCCCATCCGGTTGCATATGCTCAGGATTATGTGGTACCAGTCATGCCTGATGACGAGCATCACATATTGGAGAGGTTTAGTAAACTTCAGCCTCTGGCTTTCAGTGGTACAGATAGTGAGGATGCTTATGGTTTCTTAGACAAGTGTCAGAGAATTCTTCATACGGCGGGTATTTTGGAGACCTGTGGGGTCTCATCACTTACAATTCCCTGGAGCCGTCTTTACTTGGTGGGAGGCTTATGAGAGGTGCAGGATTATTGGTGCAATGCCCCTCACCTGGCAACAATTATTTGTTCTCTTTCTGGAGAAGTATGTGCGACAATACCGCATAGAGGAGCTACACATGCAGTTCGAGCAGTTACGTCAGGATGATATGACTTTAATGCAGTATGAGATAAGGTTTTCTAAGTTAGCCCGTCATGCTATCTGGTTGGTTCCCACAGACAAAGAGATGATCAAGAGGTTTATTGATGGCTTCTCATATCAGTTACAGATTCTTATGACCAGAGAGAGGGTGTTCGATGCTTCTTTTGAGGGGGTGGTTGACATTTCTCGAGAGATAGAGTTAGTTTGAGGCTAGGAGCGAGTTGAGAGGGAGGCTAAGAGGACTCGGGGTTCTGGCAATTTTGGTGGCGTTCCTCTTGGAGGCCTGTTTCAGCACGGCAGAGGCCGTCGCCCTGGGGCATCAACGGGCCATGGTTCACACAGTTCATATCAGGGCCACTCATATCTCAGTTCCCTTCCAGCACAAAGCTCTTATCATGTCTCATCTTCTTTGGATTCTACGGGTAATTCCACGGGGTATCAGGAGCAACATTTCTGTCAGAGGAGGGATTGCTTCGAGTGCGGGAATCTTGGTCATATCAAGAGAGACTGTCCAACGTTGTTGAGTGGGACTCCGCAGCAAAGTTCTCGGCCATCGACTTTAGTACCAGTTACTTCACCACCCACCTAGTCAGCTAGGGGCAAAGGACATTCAGCTAAGGGTCGACCCAGAGGGGGAGGTCGATCAGGTGGTGGTCATACCCATTTCTATGCACTTCCAACCAGACCAGATCCTATTACTTCAAATGTTGTAATCACAAGTATTGTCTTAGTTTGCCACATAGATGCTTCTATTTTATTTGATCAATGGTTCCACTTTTTCTTATGTGTCATCATATTTTTCTCATTATTTAGATATGCCCCGTGAGTCTCTTGTTTTATATATTCCTGTATCTACTCCGATGGATGGCACTATTGTTGTAGACCGCATGTGTGGTAACTATTGGGGGTATATAGATCTGAGTGGGCCTTCGGTTGCTTAGTATGATTGAATTTTGATGTGATATTAAGCATGGAATGGTTATCTCCGTGTCCTACTATTTTGGACTGTCATGCTAAGACAGTGAAATTGGCTATGCCGGGTGTGCCATGGATTGAGTGGAGAGGTTGGATGTATTATGTTCCTACCAGGGTGATTTCATACTTGAAGGCACATCGGATGGTTGGAAAGGGATGTCTTTCTTATTTGGCCTTTGTGAGGGATGTTAGTGCAGAGAATCCTAATATCTATTCAGTTTCGGTAGTGAGAGACTTTTCGGATGTGTTCTTGCAGACCTGTCGGTCATGCTACCAGACAGGAATATTGACTTCGGTATTGATTTGGTGCTAGCACTCAGCCCATTTCTATTCCACCGTATCGTATGGCACCAAAAGAGTTGAAGGAGTTGAAGGAGCAACTTCAGTAACTCCTTGATAAGTGATTTATTCGGCCTAGTGTGTCGCCTTGGGGTGCGCCTTTTGTATTTATGGAGAAAAAGGATGGCATGATGAGGATGTGTATTAATTACAGGTAGTTGAATATAGTCACAATCAAGAGTAAGAATCCTTTGCCTCGTATGATGATCTATTTGACAAACTTGAAGGAGTGAGGGTGTTCTCCAAGTTTGATCTCAGGTCAGAGTATCACCGGTTGAAAATTAGGGACTCAAACATCCTTAAGATATCTTTCAGGACCCGATATGGTTATTATGAGTTCTTTGTGATGTCTTTTGGGCTGACCAATGCCCAAACAATGTTCATGCATTTGATGAATAACGTGTTTCGACCTTATCTCAGCTTGTTTGTGATTGTCTTCATTGATGATATTCTGGTGTACTCGCGTAGTCAAGAGGAGCATTCCGAGCATTTGAGAGTTGTATTGTAGCGATTGAGGCAGAAGAAGCTTTATGAGAAGTTATCCAAGTGTGAGTTTTGGCTCAGTTTAGTGGCATGCTTGGCGCACATGACGTCCAGTGAGTGTATTCAGGTCGATCCGAAGAAGATAGATGCGGCTCAGAGTTGGATCAAACCGTCTTAGCCACAAAGATTCGTAGTTTTCTGGTTTTGGTGGGTTATTACTATCGGTTCATTTAGGGATTTTCATATATTGCATCACCCTTGACCAAATTGACCCAAAGGGTGCTCCTTTCAAGTGGTTGGATGAGTGTGAGGCGAGCTTTCAGAAGCTCAAGACTGCCTTGACCACATCTCTAGTGTTAGTTATGCCATCAGCATCAGGTTCTTATATAGTATATTGTGATGTTTCTCATATTGACATCGGGTGTATGTTAATACAGGATGGTATAGTGATTGCTTATGCTTCTCGTCAGTTGGAGCCCCATGAGTAGAACTACCCTGTTCATGATTTGAAGTTGGCTGTCATTGTTCACGCGTTGAACATTTGGAGGCATCATCTCTATGGTGTGTTTTGTGAGGTGTTTACTGATCATCGTAGCCTCCAGAACTTGTTCAAATAGAAGGATCTCAATGTGAGGCAGCGAGATGGTTGGAGCTGCTAAAGGACTATGATATTACCATCTTGTACAATCCGAGAAAGGCCAATGTAGTGGTTGATGCCTTGAGTAGAAAGGTGGTGAGTATGAGAAGTTTGACATATATTCCTATCTGGGAGAGACCTCTTGCGTTTGATATTCTAGCCTTGGCCAATCGGTTTGTGAGGTTGGATATCTCGGAGCCCAGTCGGGTCTTAGCTTGTGTGGTTTCTTGGTCTTCCTTGTTTATTCGTATCAGAGAGCGCCAGTATGACGATCCTCATTTGCTTGACCTTAGGGACAAAGTTCAGCACACCGATACTAGAGACGTGACTGTTGGTGATGATGAGGTATTGAGGATATAGGTCGTATTTGTGTCCCCAATGTAGATGAGCTTTGGGAGTTCATTCTAGAGGAGGCCCATAGCTCACGGTATTCCATCCATTCGGGTGCTGTGAAGATGTACCATGATTTGAGACAACACTATTAGTGGAGGAGGATGAAGAAGAACATAGTAGGGTTTGTAGCTCGGTGTCTCAATTATCAACAGGTGAAATATGAGCATTAGAGACTGAGTGGCTTGCTTCAGTAGATGGATATTCTAGGATGGAAGTGGGAGCGGATCACCGTGAATTTTGTAGTTGGACTCCCATGGACCTTGAGGTAGTTCGATGCTATTTGAGTGGTTGTGGATCAGCTGACCAAGTCTGCGCACTTTATTCCTGTGTGTACTACCTATTCTTCAAAGCGATTAGCTGAGATTTATATCTGAGAGATTGTTCGCCTGTATGGTGTCCCAATTTCAATCGTTTCAGATAGAGGTACTCAGTTTACATCGCAGCTTTGGAGGGCCATGCAAGAATAGTTGGGTACTCAGTTTGAGTTGAGCACAACCTTTCACCCTCAGACGGACGGGCAATCCGAGCGCACTATTCCGATATTGGACGACATGTTGCGCGCTTGTGTCATTGATTTTGGGGGTTTATGGGACTAATTTCTACCGCTCGCAGAGTTTTCTTATAACATAATTTATTAGTCAAGCATTCATATGGCTCCATATGGGGCTTTATATTAGAGATGGTGTAGATCTCCAGTAGGTTGGTTTGAGTCGGGTGAGGCTTTTAGGTACAGACTTGGTGCATGATGCTTTGGACAAAGTGAAAGTAATTCATGATCGGCTCCGTGCAGTGCAGTCAAGACAAAAGAGTTATGCTGACAGAAAGGTTCGGGATGTGTGGGGAGAAGGTTCTACTGAAGGTTTCACCCATGAAGGGTGATATAGGATTTATGAAGAAAGGCAAATTAAGCCCTCGGTTCATTGGGCTTTTGAGGTGCTTCAGAGGATTGGAGAGATGTCTTATGAGCTTGCTTTTCCACCTAACATGTCGGGTGTATATACCGTAATTCATATTTCTATGTTCTAGAAGTATATTAGCAATCCGTTGCATGTTTTGGACTTCAGCACAGTTCAGTTAGTCAGTGATTTGACCTATGATATGGAGCCAATCACTATTTTGGCGCAACAGGTCCGAAAGCTGAGATCAAAAGATATAACTTCAGTGAAAGTACAATGGAGAGGTCGGCCCGTGGAGGAGGCTACTTGGGAGACAGAGCGGGAGATACGGAGCAAATATCCTCACTTGTTTGAGGCTTCAGGGATGTTTCTTGACTTGTTTGAGGATGAACATTTGTTTAAGAGGGGGAGGATGTAACGACATGGCCGATCGTTTCGTGAGTTATAGTCACGTTTTCCCCATCTCTGCTTCTTTATGTGTTCTTCAGATGTATTTCATCGTATTGTGTTGGTTAGTTCGAGTTTGGAGAGGTTTCAATGCGGAATGAGACACTTAGTCGTCTACTTAGAAGTTTAAGTTCTCAACCAGATGTTGGCTTATGTATAAATGATCTCGGATGTGAATTATGATGGTTCTGTTAGCTCTATTAGATAATTTTGGAATTAGAAGCATGTTAGAATGTGATTTAGGGGTCTGTGGTAGATTTACGCTTTAATTGACAAAATTGGAAATTTGGCGTTTCTCGATCGGCAATGGAAATTTTGATATCAGAGTCGGAATAAAATTCCAGAAATTGGAGTAGGCATGTAGAGTCCTTTTTTGTTTTTTTGAAAAATTTCAGGTCATTCAGACGAGGTTTGATAGGTTTTGACATCATTTAGGAGTTCTGTTGTTTGGAAGCTCGTAGGCTTGAATCCGAGGGTGATTTGGTATTTTGATGTTGTTTAGAGTGTTCCAAACATTGGAATAAGTTTGAATGATGATATGTGACTTGTTGGCATATTTGGTTGAGGTCCCGAGGGCCTCGGGTTGATTTTGGGTGATTGACGGTCAAGGATGGAAGTTGGAGGAAGGCTAATGATTTTTCCTAAGCTGTTATAACCGCACCTGCGGATAAGGGACCGCAGGTGCGGGCCCATAGAAGCACAAAATCAGCTGCAAAAAGGGCCATTGATGAGAAGGGTAGGAGCCACAGATGCTCACATTGGACCGCACCTGCAAGATCGTAGATGCGGGTGATTGACCATAGAAGCGGGGTTTGAGGTTTATGTGAAAACCGCACCTGCGATGGATTTCCGCAGGCGCGGCATCACGGATGCGAAAAGGGCTGGGAAGAATGTACAAAAGGTTTCCTTCACGATTTTTGCATATTTTCTCAATTTATAAAGACAATATTGGAGCTTTTGGGGAGTGTTGAAGAGGGAACTAAGGGGTTCTTCATTGTGGTAAGCTTCTTGAGCTAATACTCGTGATTATGGTGATTTTTAGTTGTTTAAGCATGAAATAGTTAGAAATTAGGGATGGAATTGAGGGAGTTAGGGCTTGGTAATTGGAGAGTTTAAATTGAGGATTTGAGGGACCATTTGACGTCGGATTTTGATGATTTTGGTGTGTAAGTGGAAAGGGTTTCTAGTTTTCTGATTTTTGTCGAATTTTGAGACGCGGGCTTGGGGGGTCGCGTTTAGGTGAATTTCGAGATTTTTGATTTAATTTGATAATTTTTCATATGGAATTGGTTCATTGGCTTATATTGTTTGCATTTTAATGCTTTTGATTGATTCTATGAGTTTCGAGGCCAATTCCAGAGGCAAGGGCATCGCAGAGTTGGGATTTGACCGGTTCGAGATAAGTAGTGATTGTAAATCTTGTCCTGAGAGTATAAAGTCTCGAATTACACATCGTTTCACTATTTGAGGTGACACACATGCTAGATGACGAGCGCGTAGACGTGCATCGTAGGGGATTGTGACTTGGTCCATCCCGTGGTAACTGTAAAGTTGCATATTTGACTGAAAACTATTTGCCGCTTATGTCCTTTAGAAAGAATTTCTATAATTTGGCCTGAATGTCATATTTGGCCTCGTTCCAAGCTGTTTGGACCCTTAGGGGGCCTTTTTCTATTATTTCCTCACTGCTTTGACTTAAAATCTATACTTAGTCATGCTGTGTGTTATTGATTTCATTACTCAGTCTTTATTACTCTGTTTTAATGCATAAAATGATATTTTGTGCAGAGCACCCTATTTTTGCTAATAGCCCGACTGGCTTGAGAGGTTTATGGCTAATAAGGTCGAGGGCCTGTAATTGTGAGGATATTGAGAGTGTAGCACGTGAGTTGTCCGTGCAACACGTAAGCTGTCCGTGTAGATTCTGATATTGATACTATAGCACGTGATTTGTCCGTGTATGTTATAGCGCTTGGGCTATAGGAGCCCCTTCGGAGTTTGCACACCCCCAGTGGGAGCGGGTACCCCGAGTGAGTGATACGAGATATGACCGATGGGCTGTTTATGATTGATGTTGCACCCGAGGGGCTGTTTATTGTTTTTATTACTTTTACTTTCAATTGCATTGGGTCTCCGTTGAAAATTGTTGTGAGATATCTTAAATGATTATTTTACTAAAAAACTAGATTTAAAAATGAGATGATTTTGACTCACATACCGGATTGAGACCATGTTGTACTTATGGTGATTTCATAATGTAGTTCTATGTTTTTCTTACTACTCAATCTTTATTTACCTTTGTTACATACTAAGTTGGCGTACTCACATTATTCCCTGCACCTTATGTGCAGATCCAGGAGTTGCTGGACGTGCTAGTGAGTGTTGATTTTCATTCGCTGCAGATACTTGGAGTTGGCATGGTAGCTACATAACGATCACAACCTTGCCCTTCTCCCTCCTATCTTCCTATAGATATTAGTAGTTGACTTTTAGACTATCTTGACTTATTATGTTTCAAAAAATTATAGTAGTGCTTGATTTAGTGACACCTGAGGTCAGACTTTATTTTCTGCGTTTTACTTTATATTTTTATGGAAATTTCCGTATGAAAAAGGCTGTTATTTATATTTATAGAAAATGTTGAACTATTTTGGGAAATGTATCGGCTAGCCTAGTTCCATGATAGGCGCCATCACGACTGGTTTAGTTTTGGGGTCGTGACAAACCTGAACTGGTTATCGGATACAGAGATTGTCATCCTTACGCTCGCTTCTACCACCCTTTCCCACACTTTCATTGCATGGCTGAGTAATTTGATACCCCTATAATTGTTACAACTGTGGATATCACCTTTGTTATTATACAATTGAACTACCATACTCCACCTCCACTCATCCGATATCCTCTTTGCGTTAACAATAACATTAAACAACTCAGTCAACCACTCCAAACCTGCTCTCCCCATACATCTCTAAAATTCCATCGAAATCTCGTATGCCCCCGTCGCTCTGCCCCTACTCATCTTACGCATAGCTCCCACGACCTCCTCAACCTTGATACGCCTGCAGTACCCAAAGTACCGGTGCTCCAATTCGCCTAGAAAAATATCCCGATCCTCTCTTTCATACAGAAGTTTATGAAGGTAAGTCTGTTGTCCTTGATGTATCTCACTTGGTCCAAATCCCGAGAATTCCTCTCTCTCAACTTGGTTAGATGGAATAACTTCTTCTCCTGGCCTTTTTCCCCAATTCCTCATACAAACGACCATACACTGCAGTATTAGCCTCCCCGTCATCTTTGCTTCCTTCCTACTACTTGAACGAAAAGAAAGACCTTAACTGCATACTAGTAATAGGGAACATTTAAGTTGGCTGACAATCAAAAAAAGTCCAACATTAGCACTGAAACAATGTAACGTAATGTCACACTTGAACACGGCAGCACTAAAAGCGACATAACTAAACCACTTGAAATAGCTTCATGCACAGCTCTTTCAAAACTCCCTTTACTCCGACAACTACTGGGTGGCGCAACTCATCAATCTCTGCACGCGCCTCCACGCTCCACCCACATACGTTCGCCGGGTTTTCGACTCGGTCGACAAACCCAATGTCTTCATTTTCACCAACATTCTCAAGTTCTACTCCCAAATGGGTGCCCACACTGAGGTACTCTATCTGTTTGACAAAATGCAGAAATACAATGTAACCCCTGATGCGTTTGTATATCCCATTCTCATCAAAGCAGCTGGAAAAAGTGGCGTTGTGTTCCATGCTAATTGTATTAAATTAGGTCATGAGTGGGATAGGTTCACTCGCAATGCGATTATGGATATGTATGGAAAATTTGGGCCTTTAGAGATTGCTCGAGAACTTTTTGACGAAATGAAGGAGAAAGCTGTTGCGGATTGGAATGCTATGATTTCAGGGTATTAGAATTGGGGGAATGAAGCTGAGGCGAGGAGTTTCTTTGATTTGATGCCTGAGAAGAATGTGGTTACTTGGACTGCAATGGTTACTGGGTTTTGAGGAGGAAATATTTGGATAACGCTTGAAGGTACTTCAATCAAATGCCGGAGAGAAATGTTGTGTCGTGGAATGCAATGCTGACGGGGTATGCTCAAAATGGTTCAGTTGAAGAGGTTATAAGGTTGTTTAATGAGATGGTGATTTGTGGGGTTCACCCTGATGAAACTACATGGGTTACTGTCATCTCTTCTTGTTCTTCGCTTGGTGATGCTAGCCTTGCCGAGGCCCTTGTCAAGATGACAAATGAGAAGGGTGTTCGCATAAATTGTTTTGCAAAGACTGCACTACTTGACATGTATGCTAAGTGTGGGGACCTTGCCATGGCTAGGAAGATCTTTGATGAATTAGGTACATATAAGAACTAAGTTACATGGAATGCAATGATTCCATATGAAGTAGCATCGTCTTTTTTTTAAATATTCATTTTCGGTTAAAGGTGTTGAATTTGGCAAATCCCACCTCGGTGGGTTAGCCTTTTGGTAGGGAATTTTTTCCTATAAAAGGAGGCATAATGTTTAAGATTCAAACACACCTTTAATTTGCCTTCTCATATTCTTAAGCCATTTGTATCTTCTCTCTTTAGTATTAGTTCACTTGTATTTTTGGAATGGAATAAAATGTTGGTTGTGTCCAAGGAAGTAGGCAAAATTAGCCGAACCTCGTAAATTTTGGTGTTCTTCTTATTGTTGCTTTATTGTCTTATTTATTATTTGGTGGTTGTCATAATTTTTGATATAGTAGTTGTGACTCATTTACACTATATACATTTGGCTTCCGCAACAATTGGTATCAGAACCAATGTATTGTCTAAGTATGCGATATGGTTGCAGCATAGTTTGATCTTCCGTATCAGAAAAGACTTATCTTGGTAACTGAGTCAAGGTTCTATCTGAGTATGCTCTGTCATTGCAGGTTAGTCTGATCTTCCCCACCAGAAAGGAAATAATCTTGAGTCGTCAGCTGTTAAATAACATTTGTGTCAAAGATGAGAGACAATAAACAAGAAGAATCTACATCAAGTGTCAACAATACGTCAACATTGGCATCATCAACAAGGGCTAGATCTTGCCATTGAAGAAAAGAGACTAGATGTTATTGGAGAAGAAGATTGGAGAATTGTCAACCGTGTTACTTGCCATTCGATCCTACCTTGCTTGAGAGCAGAAATATCCGTACATAAAGGAAACTTCTGCAAGTAAATTATGAAAAGCACTGGAGGATAATTTTTTGAAGAAAAATAGTCAAAATAAATTGTACATGAAGAAGAGACTGTTTCGCTTCACCTATGTTCCTGGTACCATGATAAATGAACATATCACCAGTTTTAATAAGTTGGTCACAGATTTGCAAAATATGGATGCAACTTTTGATGATGGTGACTTGGCCTTAATATTATTGGGGTCACTTCCTGATGAGTACAAGCACCTTGAAACTACTCTACTCCATGAAAATGACGAAATTTCTCTCAGAGAAGTTTATTCGGCTTTGTACAGCTATGAACAAAGAAAGGGAGAAAAACATAAGGGCGGGGAAGGAGAAGCATTGGTTGTGAGAGGTTGTTTTCAAAACCAAACGAGGAAAAAGAATGGAAGATCAAAGTCAAGATCTAGACCCAGCAAAGATGAATGTGCCTTTTGTCGAGAAAAAGGACACTGGAAGAAAGACTGTGCGAAGTTGAAAAGTAAGGCCAAACATAATAATGGAATGGTCATTACAGATTCAAATGTAGCTGATTGTGATGATTAAGACTTCTTATTAGTTAAAACAGAGTCATTAAATTCATCAGACATATGGTTGATGGACTCGGCTTGTAGGTACCATATGTGTCCCAACATGGATTGGTTCGTGGATTTTCAAGAAGGAGAATATAGAGTCATCCACACAACGGATAATAGCCCTCTTACCTCATATGGAATTGGTTCAATACGACTAAGGAACCATGATGGAATGATCAGAACATTAATAGATGTTTGATATGTACAGGATTTGAAGAAGAATCTCAACTTTGTGGGAGCCCTAGAATCAAAAGGGTTCAAAATTATTGCAGAAAATAGAGTAATGAGAGTATGCTCGGTGCACTAGCGGTAATGAAGTCCAATTGGAAGAACAATAACATGTACTGCTATTGTGGTAGTACAGTTATTGGAACATCGACTGTAACATCCAGTGACGAAAAAGAGGCAGAAGCAATCAGGCTATGACACATCCGCTTGGGATATGCTGGAGGAAAATCCTTGAAAACTTTATCAGATAAAGGATTGCTAAAAAAAGTAAAGGCTTGCAACTTGGAGTTTTGCGAGCATTGTGTTAAAGGGAAACAAACAAGGGTTAAATTTGGTACAACAATCCATAATACTAAAGGCATTTTGGATTATGTACACTCTGATGTCTGGGGTTGTTCCAAAACACCTTCATTGGGTGGAAAGCACTATTTTGTCACATTTGTTGATGATTTTTCCCAAAGAGTGTGGGTGAATAAAATGAAGAGCAAATATGAAGTGTTGGGAATTTTTGTCAAATGGAAGACGATAGTGGAGAATCAAACAGACATGAAGATCAAGTGTATTCGCACAGACAATGGAGGTGAATACAAAAATGATCATTTCAATAAGGTCTAGGAAAATGATGACATCATCCGACACTTCACTATCAGACATACACCACAACAGAATGGAGTGACAGAATATATGAACAGGACCTTGCTGGAGAAGGTACGGTGTATGTTGTTCAATGCTGGCTTGGGAAAAGAATGTTGGGCTGAGGCAATTACATATGCATGATACCTTATTAATCGTCTACCATCTGCCGCTATTGATGGAAAAACACCATTTGAAAAATGGTATGGAAAGCCTGCTGTAGATTATGACTCTTTGCACGTATTTGGATCAATTGTATATTATCATGTGATAGAATCAAAATTGGATGCAAGAGCAAATAAGGCTATTTTTATGGGGATTACATATGAAGTTAAAGGATACCACTTATGGGGTCCTATGACAAAGAAAGTAATATTCAGCAGGTATGTTATCTTCGATGAATCTGCTATGGTAAATAAGGTAAAAAATGAAGATACCAAACAAGATGATGGTGCTTCTAAGCATGTGGAATTTGAAGAATAATTTATATTCCCTACACAAGAAGCAGAGGAAGAAACAAATAAAGAACATCATCTGGAATAAGAGCCAGTTGAGAGGGAGGTTCCAAATCAAGAACCTCAACAGCAACTTGAGACAATTGTGACAAGCAAACCAAAGAGGACAATAACAAAACATAAACAAGATTGGTGGTTTGTGCCACCTCAATTGTAGTTGATGATGTTCTTACCACTTATAAGATGCAGTCCAATGTTTAGAAGAAGATAAGTGGAGGATTTCCATGAATGATGAAATACAGTCCCTTCATCAGAATCACACATGGATATTATCCAATCTCCTGAAGGGCAAGAAAATAATTGGGTGCAAATGGGTTTACGCAAAGAAAAAAGGATTTCCTAACCAAGTAGATGTTCGTTACAAAGCAAGATTGGTGGCCAAAGGATAAGCTCAAAAGGAGGGAATTGATTACAATGAAGTATTTTCTCTAGTTATAAGACATTCCTCCAGTAGAATTATGTTGGCTTTGGTAGCACAGTTGGATTAAGAACTAGTTCAGATGGACGTAAAAACTGTATTTTTACATGGAAAACATGGAGGAGAAAATATACAAGACTCAGCCTGAAGGATTCAAAGTTTGTAGAAAAGAAAATATGGTGTACAAACTTGAAAAATCATTGTACGGATTGAAACAATCTTCTAGACAATGGTACAATTTGACAAGTTTATGTTGTGGAAATGGTACAAAAGAAGCAAATACGATCATTGTGTGTATGTGCGTAAGCTTGAAGATGGTTCCTTTGTATATCTTCTCCTATATGTTGATGATATGTTAATAGCTTTCAAGAATTCGGAAGAAATTGATAAGTTGAAGATTCAACTAAAGAAGAAGTTCGAGAGGAAGGATTTGGGCGAGGCAAAGAAAATTCTTGGCATGGAGATAATAAGAGATAGACGTTCTAAGAAACTATGTTTGTCTCTGAAAGAATATTTGAAGAGAGTACTATAGCGCTTTGACATATATGAGAAGACTAAGCCAGTTAGTACTCTACTTGCTCCCCATTTTAAGCTAAGTAATATTATATCGCCAAAAGATGAAGCTGAACGGGAGTATATGCCAATGGTACCATACACAAATGTTATTGGTAGCTTGATGTATGCAATGGTCTGTACGAGACCTAACATTTCATATGCTGTTGGAGTTATTAGAAGATACATGCACAATGCAGAAAAGGAGCATTAGTAAGCTGTGAAGTGGATTCTAAGGTATATTCATAGTACTGTAGATGCAGTTTTTGAGAAGGAAGACAATTAGTTTGTAGTTAGATATTGTGACTCAGATTTTGCGGGTGATTTAGACAAACGAAGATCAACTACTAGTTATGTGTTTACTTTTGCAAAGGCACCAGTTAGTTGGAAGTCTACTTTATAGTCAACAGTTGCTTTTTCTACAACATAGGCAAAGTACATGGCTATTACAGAGGCTGTGAAGGAGGCAATTTTGCTTCAGGGGTTGCTAAAGGTGCTTGTCATTGGACAAAAAAGTATCACAATTTTTTGTGATAGTCAATGTACTACTCAATTAGCGAAAAACTAAGTTTATCATGCAAGGACGAAGCACGTTGATTTTCAATATCATTTCGTACGAGAAATTTTAGAAGAAGATGGAGTCACAGTGAAGAAAATTCATACTAAGGAGAATCCTACTGATATGATGACTAAAGTGGTGACAGCGGTCAAGTTTCAACATTGTTTGAATTTGATCAACATTGTTGAACACTGAAGATTGAATATGAAAACACAACCACAATTTGTTATTGAGAGAAAATTGAAGATGTGGGATTTTGCCAAGGTGGAGATTTGTTGAATTTGGCAATCTCACATCGGTGGGTTAGCCTTTTGGTAGGAAATTTTTCCCTATAAAAGGAGGCCTAATGTTTATGATGTAAACACACCTCTAATTTTCCTTCTCATGTTCTTAAGGCATTTATATCTTCTATCTTTAGTATTATTTCACTTGTATTTATGGAGTAGAATAAAATAGTGGTTGTGTTCGAGGAAGTAGTAAAATTAGCCGAACATCGTAAATTCTGGTGTTCCTTTCATTGTTGCTTTATTGTCTTATTTATTATTTGGTGGTTGTTGTAGTTTTTAGTATAGTAGTTGTGACTCATTCATACTATATACATTTGGCTTTCACAATCTTCCAACATCAGTAATTTTTTATCTTTGTAACTGAGCCAAAGTCCTGCCTGAGTATGCTCTGTGGTTGCAGATTAGTCTTATCTTCCATACCAGAAAGGAAATAATCTTCATTTGTGTAGTCAAAATGCTATTCAATTAGCGAGGAACTAAGTTTATCTTGTAAGGACGAATCACATTGATGTTCAGTATCATTTCGTATGAGAAATCATAGAAGAAGGTGGAATCATGGTAAAGAAAATTCATACTATAGAGAATCCTACTGATAAGCTGACAAAAGTAGTGATTGCGGTCAAGTTTCAATGTTGTTTGGATTTGATCAACATTGTTGAACATTGAAGATTGAAGATGTAGAAACAATCAAAATTTGTTATTAGGAGAAAATTGAAAACGTGGAATTTTGTCAAGTTGGAGATTTGTTGATTGTCAAAAGTCTGTCCCATATCGGTAGAGGACCTTATTTGGAGGGGGGGGGGGGGAGGAAAATGAGGCATAATCTTTAAGATCTAAACACATATCTCATTTTCCTTCTCATCTTCTTAAGGCATTTTTATCTTTTCTCTTAGTATTATTTCACTTGTATTTTTGGAATGGAATAAAATATTGGTCGTGTCCGAGGAAGTAGACAAAATTGGCTGAACCTTGTAAATTATCATGTTCCTTTTGTTATTGCTTTTATTGTCTTATTTATTATTTAGTGACTATCATAACTTTTGGTATACTAGTTATAATTCATTTACAGTATATACATTTAGCTTCCGCAACATTTTTCATTTTTGATAAAGGAAGAGAAAAAGTAGGTACGAATTTAAATGTGATAAAATCCTTTGAGTGGTTTCCGTTTTAATCACTTAACTGATGATTCCAAGTTTGGGATAGATGTGTTAGGCTACTAATGCTAGACTTCACCAATGATAGTCACCGCTTCTTCAATCGCTTGTTTGTCGCTTAAGGCCTGGGTGGCTCGATTCAGCTTAACATATGAGTGAATGATGAACCCCGAAGGCCTGAAAACAAGACAGACAGTCCTTAAAAGGGTCTTCTATCTCTAAACTTACGACAATAAAATAGACGAGATGATTGTGATTAGCATTGTAGGCAAGGCGAGTCTTGTCTCCTTTTGCTTTTGACATACTGATATACTGATATTTTTCTTTCTTTCTTTTTGGATTGTAGTTGATGTTAATTGATTGATCCATGAAAAAGATGAGTCTACGAGAAAGAAGAAAGAGGCTTTAGAGTAAGAATTTAACTGGATTGCCACTTAATAGCTTCAGTTACAAATAGCTTCACTACATATGTAATGAGAAGGCATTGTGAATGGAAGGCTTATCTCTCTTTGTATCTCTAATTTATCCTCTTCTTTACACTCGTATAGCGGAAACATAGTATACAGAATTATCCTTTTTACCTTGTATCCACTTTAACCGAATGAATTCCTTCATGGATCATTCTTTCCCTCAATCCCTTAGATTCTACCCAATTTGTGACTTTGATTCAAGGGATAAAACATGCTGCTGAGGATGCTCATCAAGTAGTTTGACCAGTATTGGTGGAGGGCCAATAGTTTCAGGATAAATTTATTGCCAAATAGGTATTTATTCAGGTCTCCCAAATCCCTTTATGTTTCGTAATGTGGGAGAAATCTGAACTTTTTCAGCCCTAATATGACTTTTAAGATCTTGTGGCTGCAGATTTTGATACTTGTTAAATCCCGCAAAAATGTTGGTTGCTTTTAGTATGAATTGTATTAACGAGCTCCTACTGTTGTTGTAATGTCACAAGATAGGAGTAAGGTTTGCATGCACATTGCCCTTTCCATATCCCATTTGTGAGATTACACTGAAGGTTACTGTTGTTGTTATTGTACGACGTCCTAATATAAAGAAATTAATATTTCTTTAACTTGTAGCAGCAAGGAGATTCCAATTCCATTTTCCAAAAACACATCTACTCTTTATTTACGGAACATTCTCTTTGATATCTGTCATCATGTAACTATATTTGATTTGTTTGTGTATATAACACTACTGAGCATGTTACAGGGGAAACAGGAGAAGAGGTTGCAAAATTAGGCGATTTGCAGTTTATGGAGTTAGATTCTGCTGGCTTTCTTGTTCTGCTTAGGCAGAAGTGGCAAAATGACTGGAAAGGTGTTAGGAGTTCTCCTTAGTTTTATAAAATCATATTTGGTTTTTCTATTTCTAGAAGGAAAGGGTAACGTGTTTATCATAGTTGAATTTTCCTATTCTTAAAGGGAAATATAAATTCTTGTATTTGGCTAATCCTTTTTTCTGATAGACAAATGTTTGAATTTCTATAAATTAAGGATCCTTCATCCTCATTTTATAGCATCCACAATGTAGCCATATGAGGTTTAAGAGTAGTGTTTAGGGGACGAATTTTACGGGACAAGTATTAGCGTGTCACTTGTGTTTGCCTCTTCCTGAGGTTGTTCTTTCGATATTTTGTACTCGCTTTTTATATAGTGAATTGCTTATCTCTGCAGCGGATATAAATCAGTTGATCGAACCACGTTAAGTATTTGTGTCTCTTTTGATATATTTCTCTTTTGTTGTTAGATTTATCGCCGCTCAATGTTTGCGTTACTAGCTTCCGCATGACGCCTTATTTTTCCGGTTCTAATAAAAGGAGCTGGCAAAAACTGAAGTAGCACTCTTTCATTATCAATGCAAGGTTAGTCTTGGTACAAAACTTGAGCAACTCTTTGTTCAATGTACAAACTATAACTATTGCTGCTAAATATCAAAAATTTACTTGGACATTATTTCTAAAATAGTTCTCGTTTTTGTCAAATCAAATGCCTCAAGCCTGATAATCGATCGTGAATAGGTACCTGCATCTTTGCATACTGAATGGCAAATATCTAACTGAAGTGCGAACTCACTAGTTATCAGCTCACTTCGTGAAGCTTGAATTATAAATTTAACTGTCACTATATCGTTTTATGACTAGAGACGGATAACAGCCAATTTTTGAAGTGGGGAAAATGGTTGAGGAACAACGCATCTGGAATCAAGACTATTGTGGTGACAAATAAATCTGAGAACTTGGTGATGGTGATGGTTCACTTGTTTACATTCCACATTGTATGTGTTATCATTGCATATGACAGCTTTCTACAAGATGTTCCTGCACATTATGCTTCTGACATCTCAGCACTATTCGATAGTGATGCTCACACCACTTTCAAATCCTGGGTTCGTCTATTGATAGTGATGCTCACACCACTTTCAAATGGGTCTGTCTCTAAATAATAATAAGAATAGTAATCATACATTGCATTACTCTGTTCACCATTTCAGGTATTCAAATACTTTATAGAGAAGTCTTTTCTCCATAAACGAACTCCAGCATCTAAACAGATGTGAACTCTGTTGAGCTAAAAGACTACTTAGCATCTATGCCTAAACACATACATTGATGAGTGCTGTATTTTTATTGTATCTTTATTGTATATTGTATGTATACTCTATATTGGGCTACTGCAACTTTACTTTTGGGCCTGTTTTAGCCCATTCCATTTTCATAAGACTGACCCAGTGTGTTAGGGTCAGTCATATTTTGATATTGCCTTCTAGAGCCTTCCGATGGGGTACAGAGAACATAACCCATTTTTGTCCAAGAGAGTTCTGTAAAATGAAGGTTTTCTCTCTTTCTCTCCATCTCCGATTCTCCATTTTTTCATGGTATCAGAGCATGGTTTTCTTTTCGGACATCTCCTCTCTGTTCTTCGTCGTTCCGGTCCAGCATTATTGAGTTATCAACGGTGATTCTGAATTTCGTTTTGCGATTTGCTGCTGAAATCGGAGATGTTTTCAGTCTTTTCATATGGTTTGTTGATGCTTTCTCAAGCTCGGTGTTTAGGGTAAACTTCCGACACCTTTCGCATTTAATTCCGACGGATTCAGAAGCGTCGAATTTGCATTGAATAAAGCTAGGGTTTTCTCTGAACATTTGCAGGCGGTTTTTCTCCGGTAGCGTAGAAGTCGGGTAACCCTATTCTCTTTTTCGTTAGGGGATTGCATGTGTTTTTGGTGGAAAATCTGGTGTGTCGAGTAGTTCACATAAATTGAATCAATCTCTCTACATCATTGTTGTTTTGTTTCTCATGATAAATATGAATCCTAATAATGCTTCACCCATTGACCCTACAAGCCCTCTCTTTATTTACTCTTCTGATGTTCCTGGTGTTTCACTTGTTCCTACTCCCCATTCGGGTAGTGGTTATGGGGGTTGGAAGAGGAAGATGATAGTCGCCTTGTCTGCTAAGAATAAAATTGGTCTTGTTGATGGTACCTGTCCCCGACCAGCTACTAATTTGGCTGAACAAAAGTTATGGGACAGATGCAATAATATGGTAATCTCCTGGTTGACTGCATCTTTGTCTCCTCAGATAGTTGAGAGTGAGCACTATTCTGAGACTGCACAGAGTATATGGGCAAAACTCGAAGCCAGATATGGTACAGCTAATAGAACCAAAATTTTTTAACTTAAAAGAGAACTCTCTCACACTTCTCAAGGACCCCTAGATATAGCATCATATTTTAACAAACGCAAAGGGTTGTGGGATGAGTTTGGAGCAGTATGTACAAATCATGGCCAAAGATGTATTAATGCTGCCAAAACTGGCATCATACAGCAGGATGAGGAGAATAAGGTATTTCAATTCCTCATGGGTCTTAATGAGACATATATGGGGGTAAGGAGCAACTTGTTGATGATGCAGCCTCCCCCTACCCTTGACAGTGTCTATAACATTCTCCTCAATGATGAAAAACAAAGACAAGTTCAGTCTATTTCCCAGTTCAATCCTGATTCTATGTCCTTCAGTGTCAACACAAACAAAAATTCTACACCTTCTTTTGGAATGAGTCAAGCTGCAGTGCCCAATCCTTCTCCTCTCAGACAATATACCCAAAGAGTTACTTTTGACCAATCCAGAGGACCTCTATTCTGTAGATATTGCAAGAAGTCTGAGCACTTAATTGATAAGTGTTACAAGCTTCATGGGTTTCCACAAAGCACCAAGTTTAACAAAGGGAAGAGAACTGTTGCTGCCCATATAACCACTGGTGCTGATTTTCACCTCCTTCACCTCTTCTGATGGATACACATCCAATGTTCCTGGAAATCCCACTGTAATTCATCTGTCCCAAATATGGATGGACAAGGATCTGTAATCCCTGGCTTGAGCAGACAACATTATGATCAACTGATGACTCTGCTGCAAGACTCCACTGCTCAGGCCCCTCCTCCCATATGTGCTGCCAATTTTGCTGGTACTATGCTAACTAAGAGTCATGTTTCTGATTCCAAACTTTGTATGCTTACTCATATTGATTATGTCTCTTGGATAATTGATTCAGGGGCTTCTGACCATATGACATCTAATAAAAGTTTACTCTTTAACATCACACCCTTAAATGTACCTTATCTTGTAACTCTTCCTAATGGATACAAAGTGAAAGTGGCTTCCACAGGCTCTTTTGCATTAACTTCATCCATCACTCTTCATAATGTACTGTTTGTTCCCTCTTTCAAACAATATTAAATTTATGTCCACAAACTAGTAAAATAGTTGCACTGTATTGTCTTGTTTACTGCAACTTCCTGTTTCCTTCACATGTTATAGGCCCCTTCTCTGAAGATGCCTCTAGATCTTGGTAAGAGGAGGCTGGACTGTACAAGTTTTCTTGGGTGCCACCTTCACCTTCTTCTTTTAATTGTTCCTTATCTGCTTCTGTATGCTCCATTTCTGATTCTTGTACTCATGTCTGTTCTTCTAGCCATAAGACTGTTGCTTTGCCTTCAAATGTAAATAGTTCCATTTGTAATAATAATACTGATGCAAATGACATGAATTATATTTGGCATTTAAGACTGGCTCATATCCCATTTGCAAACATAAAACACATTCCTGCTTTGTCACTTTCCTTTGCTTCCAAACAACCATTTCCTTGTTCTATTTGTCATATGGCTAGGCAAACCAGACTTCCTTTCTCTGACAGTTCAATCAGTACATGTAGACCTTTTCAATTGATTCATGTAGATACTTGGGGCCCTTATCACACACCTACCTCATCTGGCTCAAGGTACTTTCTTACTATAGTTGATGATTTTTCTAGAGCAACCTGGACACATTTACTAGGGTCTAAAAGCAATGCTTTTAGCCTAATTAAGTCCTTTCTATGTATGGATAAGACTCAGTTTAATGCTATTGTACAAACTATAAGAAGTGATAATGCTTTGGAATTGGGGTCTAGTCTTGATGGTACTTCTTTCTTCAACCAACATGGCATTATTCATCAAACTACATGTCCCCACACTCCTCAACAAAATGGTGTTGTTGAAACAAAACATAGGACCTTTCTTGAAGCTTGTAGAGCTTTACTTTTTCAATCCAAATTACCCATCCATTTTTGGCGGGACTGTTTATTAATTGCTACCTACTTGCTTAATAGGATACCATCCAGAATCATTCACAACAAATCCCCTTATGAAATATTGTATGGGAATGCACCTACTTATTCACATTTAACAGCATTTGGATGTCTTGCCTATGCAACTGTCCCAATCCCAAGGAGGGATAAACTAAAGCCTAGAGCTATTTCATGTGTTTTTCTGGGATATCCTTTTGCCAAAAAGGATTACAGGTTGTATGACCTAACTACTAAAATGTGTTTTGTGTCCAGGGATGTTATATTCCATGAAACTTACTTTCCTTTTGCAACTGCTTCTGTTGTCACCTCTGGTCCTTCTGTTTTTCCTTCTCCTTCTGTACCTTCCCCTGAGCATCCCTATTCTGAGACAGATATGTCTGTTCCCATTTGTTCTTCTCTCACTTCTCCTTCTGCACCTTTTCCTTCTGCTTCTAGTTCTGCTCCCTCTTCTTTTTCTCCCTCACTACTTTCTGATCTTCACCATGCTGCTTCCAGTTCACCTTTCAATCCTGATACCTCTCCTCCTGCTATTTCTTCCTCTACTGCACCTACTGGCCTCAGTCGATCTGGAAGGCAACACAATCCTCCCTCTTATCTCAATGATATGTTTGTCACTTACCTTCCTTTTCTAGCTCTTCCTCCTTTTCTTCTCCTTTGGAATCTAAACCTCTCTATTATTCTCAAGCTGCATCAGTCCCAGTCTGGCAGGATGCCATGAGAAAGGAGTTTGAGGCATTGGATGCCAACCATACTTGGGATATTGTTCCCCTCCCTCCTGGTAAGAAGCCCATAGGCTGCAAATGGGTTTATAAAGTTAAATATAAGGCTGACGACAGTGTTGAAAGATACAAGGCTAGGCTTGTTATTAGGGGTGACACTCAAATTGAAGGAATTGATTTCACAGAAACCTTTTCCCCTGTGGTTAAAATGTCTACTGTTAAATGTTTAATTGCTGTGGCTGTTAAGAATCATTGGGGTCTCTTTCAACTTGATGTTAACAATACCTTCTTGCATGGTGACCTTGGTGAGTAGGTGTATATGAAGCTTCCTCCAGGTTTGTGTGTTTCTGCCCCTTCTGATCCCTTTGTTTCTGCACCCATTGTGTGCAAGTTGAAAAAATTCCTTTTTGGATTGAGGCAGGCTTCCAGACAGTGGTATGCCAAATTGTCTCATGCTCTATACTCCAGAGGCTATACCCATTCTATGAATGATTACTCTTTATTTGTCAAGGGCCATCCTGGGTGTCTTGTGGTTCTGGCAGTGTATGTGGATGACATTATTATTACTGGAGATGATGCTGCTGAACTTTCTGCCTTTAAACACTTCCTGGATAACCAGTTCAGGATCAAAGACCTTGGGTCTTTGCATTATTTTCTGGGCATTGAGGTGTATACTGTTGCTAGTGGAGTGCTTCTTAATCAGCACAAGTTTGTATCTGATTTGCTGCACCAATTTGACTGTGTAGATGTCTCTCCTGTGGTTTGTCCTTTGGACCTTAATACCAAGTTACATGCTGATTCTGGTGATCTTTTCTCCTTTCCTGACCAGTACAGGAGCTTGGTTGGCAAGCTCCTATTTTTGACACATACCAGACCTGACATTTGTTTTGTTGTTCAGCATCTGAGTCAGTTTTTGAAGTCTCCTAGAGTCCCTCACATGTTTGCTGCGCTGCATGTTCTTAGGTATCTTAAGGGCACTATGGATTTGGGGCTCTTCTATTCTGACACTCCTGATTTTTCAGTTCATGCCTTTTCAGACAGTGATTGGGCAGCTTTCCCTGACACTCGCAGATCGGTTACTGATTTCTGTATGCTTTTGGGTGGCAGCATGGTCAGCTGGAAGTCCAAAAAATAGCCAGTGGCCTCTTTATCCTCTGCTGAGGCAGAATACATGGCACTTAGTAAGGTGGTTGTTGAATTATCTTGGATTTCTTGACTGCTCACTGACATTGGTATTTCTGCGTCTTTTCCTTTTTCTGTTTTTTGTGATAACCAGGCTGCTCTACATATCGCTAAGAATCCAGTATTTCATGAGCGGACAAGCATATTGAGGTCGACTATCATTTTGTTCGTACCAAGCTCACTGATGGACTGATCTCTCTCTCTCTCTCTCTCTCTCTCTCTCTCTCTCTCTCATGTCTCCACTTCTCATCAGTTGGCTGATGTTCTCACCAAGCCTTTGCCTGAAACTGTTCATCATCGTCTTTTGGCCAAGTTGAAGGTGGTCTCCCACTCCAACTTGAGGGGGAGTGTTGAGCTAAAAGACTACTTAGCATCTAAGCCTAAACACATACATTGATGAGTGCTGTATTTTTATTGTATCTTTATTGTATATCGTATGTATACTGTATATTGGGCTACTGCTACTTTACTTTTGGGCCTGTTTTAGCCCATTCCATTTTCATAAGATTGACCCAATGTGTTAGGGTCAGTCATTTTTTGATATATTGCCTTCTAGAAGGCTTCCGATAGGGTACAGAAGACAGAACCCATTTTTGTTCGAGAGAGTTCTGTAAAATGAAGGTTTTCTCTTTTTCTCTCCATCTCCGATTCTTCATGTTTTCAAACTCCAACACTTCAACTATGATGTAGAAGTCAAATAATGCCTTGATATGATATGTGCTTTAATTTTTCTAAATATTGAAGACTTTATTAGCAATTCTTGTAGGTTCTACAAAATCACTGTCATACAGAATCTTCAAGAGAATGAACTATTACACATTATTAGTTGGACGACCTATATTTACGAAGAAGAAAAAGAGGTCGGATCAGAGGCGGATTCAAAGTTTAGAAGTAGCGCGTGCACATTTACATTCAACTAAAATTTACTTTGTATATACGGTGTCATTGCTAATATATTATTTTTTTAACGGCATACATGTATATATCGAATTTCTATCAAAAGTATGGGTGCCGGTAACCCCTCTTTGTATAAGGTGCCCGCCTCCGGTTTGGAATCTGTTCCTCTACTACAAATTAAAGAGGTTATTAATGTGCAAGTTCCAAAAGGCCATTGAGATCATTATGTTAATTCTTTTTTCTTATTTCAATTATAGTAATGTTCATGCAGGTTCAATCACCTCGAATTGAAAGAAATCAGTGAGAGACACCAAAATGAGATAATACTAAGATTATTAGTATTTAAGAGGTGTTTGGCTAAGCTTATAAATTGGTCAAACGGGCTTATAAATACTTTTTAGTTTATTTACGTGTTTGGTAAAATTAAAAGTGCTATAAGCTAACATCCATAAGTTGATCTCCCCCAACTTATTAAATTTCAGCTTATTAGCACTTTAAGTTTGACTAAAATATTTATCTACTCTATCCCTAAAATACTTCTTTTTAAAGCAAAACTCTTCATATACCTAGTTCTTCAGTTGTTTATTATTAATTTTAGCACTTTTATTCAAACACATAATTGCTTAATTTTCAAATCCTATTCAACACTTAAAAGTGCTTTCAACCTCTAATACTTATCACTTACTCTAAATTAGCTAAGCCAAACGGGCTCTAAGTCACTAATTTTCATTTTTTTTGTCTAATAAGAAAAAATCTCAACGGATTTGCAGATCAAACAAACCTATAAAGCCATTTTCCTCTTTACTTGTCTTGGACTGCTAATGTCACACTCGCTTTTTTCATATTTCAGAAAAAAATTTGTTTTTAGTCAATAAAATGACTCAATCTTATGCACACACAGTCAATAGAATGACTCAAGGTTTCTGTCACCTACAAATAAGAAAAACTAACAAGAGTTAGCTGTCGAACCTTTTAGTTTTTTACTGATTTTTTTCCAATAAAAAATATATGTTAGAAAAGCAAAGTAGATGAGATTACCAAAGTACTTATTGTTACAAGAAGTATTTTCCTGTAGTAATGATTCTTATTAATAAATAGAAAATTAAACATGGATAGTAAAATACGAAATTATTTTAACAGGTGTTCTTCATAAATTTGAAATAAATGAGGAAGAATGTAAAAAGAATGATACATCTTATCTTAAAGAAGAAAAAAAAAGAATTCGAAAAGTTGCTTTATAATTAAACCAAGTTATGAGCATCTCAGACTTAACCTTTGAAATTGAAGAACGTATTGCTCCCTTTCAATTAGGGCCAATTTTATACTGATCAAATAATTATTTTTTGGGAACAAAAATATTCTAAGACATTATAATTTCATCAAGTTATACAATTCAATTAAAATATGGCTTTCCAAACAGGATCAAAACCACATTTTTCGTCGCATTACACGTGAATTTGGAATGTGCTTGGCCTAGTCATTTCATAATTTCGTCCCGCCACCTAATATAAACGTCTTTCAATAATTGGGGAATTCTAATTAATAATGCTTTTTGTTATGAAATAATATAAAAGACAAGAACAATAACTCGAGAACAAGAGCAAATAGAGAGAAGATAGGGAGAGAGAGAAGTATTCTTATTAATACTTGGGGGTTGTTTACAATGGTAGAGAGCACCTCTATTTATAGGGAGAAGAATGACTTAGCTTCAAGCTAAAACTCTTAGACATTCACTCTAAATAGACTTCTATTTTATAACACTCCCCCTTGAATGTCTATTCAATAATGTGCCTCATAAAACCTTAAAACCAAAACCCAATGGGAAAAATTAAAGAAAGGAAAAAGAGTACACATGTTTGAATATGCGCCTATTGGTTGCCTCGTTAAAAACCTTGCAAGGAAAACCCAGTGGGAAGAAACCTTGTAAGGGAAAAAGAGTGCAACGCGCATTGACTCCCCCTAATGAGTACATCAATTTATATCCTTGAGCATTTGCATTCCAATCTTGTGCATCATCTTCAAAACGATCTTAGATAGAGATTTGATAAATAAATCAACCATATTGACTTAAATAAATATTCCGCACCTTGAAATCATCATTCTTGATAGATATGAACATCTTCATATAATATCGTGGAATAACTCTTCAATATCTCCATAGATGCATTCTCAATGCCATCATGCTTATAGTTATAGCAAGATACATATGTACACAAATTGTACTTAGGATGTGGTACTTCAAGACCAAGAATTGCATATGCTTCAAGCAACTTAAATCTTTCAAGTTAAGTCATATAAGCCATATAATAGACTTTAGATGCATATCAAGTTTTCCATGTCATGCTAGACAAATAAGATATCGAAAACTGACTATACATACCTTTGACTTTATACTTTCAAGCATTTGAACTATAGGTTCAAAACTACATGTCTTTCATATGGAATCAATTCTTCTTGAATTGTATCTCTTCCATTTAGTTACTTTCTTTGGGTCAGCAAATGCGTATAGCATGCTTTGCAATGTGTTGCAATTGAATTATCCCTTTTATGAACTTCAGGTTCATATCATGATATTCGGGGATATACATATACAAATGATAATTCATCCCATGTAACCTTTTCTCAAGTGTTTATCATGTCTCCCCCTCATGTTAGTAAAGCTAACTTGTTTCCTCAACTTTGGGAAATCATCTTTGTGCATTATCATGTCAATATACATGGCACATTAATAAAAGAGAAGGAAACTGATATATATAACTTTGTTCTCATAAGAAACAGTTTAGCTATTAAGTGGAAGCACTCAATAATTATCTTGCTAAACCAACTTTGGTATAAACCAACTTATCAAGATGAACTATCTTGAGTAGAGAATCTGGAAATTATGCTCGAAGTTAGATTACTGAGCAATTTACCTCGCAAGCACCGGCCAGGCTGCGGGTCAATATCAATTGCGCATGTAACCATATCATAGATGCATCATATGTGGTATACATGGCAGGTGAATGGGCCCATATTCACCTTTGATATTTCCAGAATTTATGGGCTTCAACCCGAACTCTTTAGTTGGTCAGTTCATTAATGAGAACAAGTGATACAAGAGAATCCGCAAAGAACTTTCTAGTTCTTTATTATTCACCTATGTGAATTTGCACATCATACATAAAATGAGATGGCTAACACGAATGTCAACTGAATAAATTATCAATATTGGTAAACTTCAAATTTACACCATGACATGTGCACTTAATAAACTTCAGGTTTATTATGACATGAGTTTTTATACCAATAGATATCCACTTTATTGTGGCATTCTTTCTTTTGTGTAGTACAAACTGGAGAACAAAGCGGGTAGCTTTTCATATGCAAATTACCCCGCTACAAGTTGTAGTAATAGGAGATATCAAAGCCTTCCTTTATTTATAGTCTCAATATAATCAATTGCTTTCGCGTGTACTTTGGAAACTGAATAAGTTTCTTTGAGACTTACTACAGCACAATACTCAATTGTGTTTCTCCAACATAGTAATAATTGGCTCTTCTAGAGCTCTCAATTAATTTTGTACTACCACAGATTCATCAACATCAATGTGGTGAATATCTTTCTTAAAGAGAAAGTTATACCATTATGGTCATGTCAAACTTATATGCAAGATATGTTTCTTGCATTATCGTTGTCCTTTAATAGTCATATTTCCAAAATACTTTGGCGTACAATAGGTACGTGACCAACGATCATTCATGCCATATATCATCTCAAACCTCCTTCTCGGGGTGAGTGTGGTATCATCTCAAACCTCCTTCTAGGAGTGAGTGTGGTATATTTAATACCAATTTCATGTTCATATTCTTCCAATAATGAATATGTATTCGTGAATCAAATGTTGTCACATTCACTTCGAGGATATGTGATTTTGTTATCCTTTACAAATCTATAAATGCGTCAGGCATTTGATTTGCTATTCTTTGCAAATGGATAATCTTTTGTGCCTCTTTCTCACAAATAGAGGTATGTGGATCAAGATGAGATAATGATGCATTTTTCCACAAAATTTCCCGTTTGGTTTCACCAACTTCTCCCCCTAATTTTGGGAAAAGTGTCTCATCAAATCGACAGTCTGCAAATCGTGCAGTAAACAAGTCGCCTGTCAATGTTTCGAGGTAGCGAATGATGGAGGGCGATTCAAACCCAACATATATTCCTAACCTTCTTTGCAGACCCATTTTGGTGCGGGATGGCGGTGCTAAAGGCACATATACTGCGCATCCAAAAATTCTTAAATGGGATATATTGGGTCCATGACCCAAAACCAATTGCAACGGGGAATATTTGTGTCAATTCGTCAGTCAGAGACGAACTAGCATTGCTGTATGCAAAATGGCGTGACCCCAAACCGAAGTGGGCAGCCGACAAACTAAAATGCTGCATGCAAAATGGCATGAACCCAAACCAAAGTGGGCAGCCGACGAACTAGCATTTCTGCATGCAAAATGGCGTGAACCCAAACCGAAATGGGCAGCCTCGTTTTCATGAAGAATTCAAGATTATTCTCATCTATTGTCTCAATATGATATCCATTTTGAATGATATCTTTAAAACTCAACAAGTTCCTTTTTGACTTGTAGGAGAACTTTGCATTCTCTAAAATGGATTCTCAAAACTCAACAAGTTCCTTTTAAACTTGGAGGAGAACATTGATATCATTAAAACTCAACAAGTTCTTCTTAGACTTGGAGGAGAATATTGCATTCTCTAAGATAAACGTCATGCCTTTGGGCAGAGTTACAGTTGCTCTTCCGGAGCCTTCAATCAATTTACTTCCCATGGTTTCACATATAAAAGAAATACACGAACATATGAATAAATAAGTTCAATTCGTTTGTGTCACATAATATTTTCAAAATCTGCAGCTAACAGTTGACTAACAAAATCAGATATGTTATCCATTACTTTGCAGTTTGAAAATTTCAGTTTAAACGTTTTCTTCAGATAATCGATTGTTACTTACAAACAATCGATTGTTGATGATTTTTGAAAAATTCCAGACCTCACTGTTTCAAGACAATCAATTGTTAGACAAAGACAATCGATTGTGGATGATTTTTGAAAAATTCGACCACTGTTTCAAGACAATCGATTGTTAGACAAAGACAATCGATTGTGGATGATTTTTGAAAAATTCGACCTCACTGTTTCAAGTCAATCGATTGTTATGCGTAGACAATCGATTTTGGGTGATTTTTGAAAAATTTCAGATTACACTGTCTAACGACAATCGATTGTTAAACATTGACAATCGATTGTTGACTGTTTTTGAAAAATTCCAGAACACACTGTTTTAAAGACAATCGATTGTTGATCATTGACAATCGATTGTTTTGCAGTTTTTATGCGAAATATGAGATAACCGACTAGTTTTTCAGGTTAGTCGATTACCTCTACTGGAAAGTAAAAATATTATTGATATTTGAGCATATTGATACATTCTAAAGAACTAATACTAACATTATGTCATGAACTAACTAATACGAGCTAATACTGATGGCTATTAGTATATTCATTCACTAATACAAACAAGTAAAATAAAATCAAATAGCTCCATCTTCTTTCATCACGGACCCATCGCCGATTAGGTGGTCTATTTTCCCCTCAGGTTGCTTAAAGAAGTCTGCCACATTCAAGTTGTCGTCAGAGACAAAATTCGTTATGGGGCGTTTACTCTTTCGAGATGCTTGGTAAAGGTCAACCATACGGCAATCCTTTGACCAGTGCCCGTTTCCACCGCAACGATAATATATAGTTTATAAACTATTTGCTTTTGGATTCTTATCGTATCGTGCTTGTGGCAGAGTGACCAACTTCATGTTGTCATCTCTCTTCTTTAAGCCTTTCCACAAGATGGGTGAATCCTTGATGTTGAGATATTCAATCTTCAAACTTTCATCAAAGTGATGGCGCAAGAAAATCAAGGCCTTAGCATAGTTTTGGGTGGATGCACTATTTCTGTCTTTAATGGCGTCTCCAAGACCCATAGCATCTAAGTGGATTTCATCATCCAACACCCATGTCATATAGTTCTTGCCCGAAATTTCGAGGGCAACGAACTTTCTTTTCATATGACACAATTACATCAAGAGCGTGTTCATACTTACGGGCTCTATTACAATTATCACATTCACTTCAGGGAAATCAAAATCATGTGCTTTACACAAGCTGCTACCACATTCTCTAAAGGGAATGGAGCAAATTCAATTGGACGGAATTCTTTGTCACGTCCACATTCATTGATACCTTCATGGTAATTAGTCTTCTTTCAGACTTATCATATACTGCTTCCACATTCTCTAAAGGGAATGGAGCAAATTCAGTGGGACGGAATTCTTTGTCACGTCCACAATCATACATGAATTTAATCATGGCAGGACATAGAGATTTTACCACTTCGTGTGGTTATAATTTCTCACAAACTCCATTAGAGTTATAATCAAACTTTGTATATAAAATTTATAGAATTCCAAGAATTTGAAAAGGAAAAGTAAATTACTTACCTTTAAGGTATACCAAATATATTTTCAATATTTTCTTCCTTTCTTCCTTTCCTTTCTTTCTTTCCTTTTTCTACGTTTTTCTTTCTTTTCTCCTTTTGCCGTTTTTCTTTTCGTTCCCTTTCTGTTCTTTTCTTTGTTTTCTTTCTTTCTTTTTGTTTCTGCTTCCTTCTTTTTTTTTTCTTTTTCTTTCTTCATTCTTTCTTTGAAGAAAAACCCTACACAAACAAAAGTTAAGACAATCGAAAATTAAATTAGGAAGAGGGAAATACCTTAGATTTCTCGAGAATGGTTCTTGAGACGGTAGAGTCTCGTGCTGATAACGTGTTATGAAATAATATAAAAGACAAGAACAATAACTCGAGAACAAGAGCAAATAGAGAGAAGATAGGGAGAGAGAGAAGTATTCTTATTAATACTTGGGGGTTGTTTACAATGGTAGAGAGCACCTCTATTTATAGGGAGAAGAATGACTTAGCTTCAAGCTAAAACTCTTAGACATTCACTCTAAATAGACTTCTATTTTATAACACTCTTACTGTTCTACCCTCTTAGTTAAGAAAACAACTTTGACAATCAAATACTCCTAACTTAACAGTTTGTGAGAAAACGTTCGTCTGAAATACCAAAACATGCAACCTGTCAACGGCTCATATACCCTCCCTCTAGTCACAAAGGAAATTTCATCTCAATGTCATGAAACACCAGGTGATATGGGACCTCAACCCATAGTAATCAAGCTTACGCCAAATAGAGACACCACTGGCCTTCTCTTTACTGTAGAATTGAAAGGTTGAAATCTGTCCAAACATGGAGGCAAGTGCAGTAGCATCCTCCGCTCCATGGAAAGGTCAAAGTGAACATGGAAGCTACATCAAGAAAAGTAGGAAAGCATGTATAGGAGGAATTCATCAGAGATACGGATGGAAATTGTATCATGGCATTTGCAACGTAGGTTGATTGTGACAGTCATAACATGGCCCAAAGCTCGAGCTGCTGAGTTCAGAGAAAAATAGTGTAACCCAGTTAGGTTTCACTAATTTTGTTCTCGAACTTGACTCAAATATCATAGTAAACATGGTCAATCAAGAAGGAAACAAGAGCATGAAACTAAAGATGGCGGTGAATAGAATTACAAGATTGGTCCAGCACGCAAATACAACAGTCCAACACAGTTATATAGAAGACAACTATGTAGCTGATGCTTTAGCTCAAATCGCATCCATTTCTGGCACGAATTTTATATGCCAATCCTTCGAACAACTACCAAAAGAAAAGGCCCTTCATTATGGTTAAGTGGCTTAGAACAAAATATGAGAAGTACAACTTTTTTGTTAGTTGAATTTGATGTATATATAATTATGATAGTCGAGTGATAGATTCCTCTATTGTCCTTTTTTTGGGTGATAGAAATCACCATGTTGTATTTAGTTATGAGGTAAGCCCTAACCCCTCTTGTCGATCTCTGTCCGGGGAACTTTATTAAAAAAAGTATTTCTCTTTGATGGATAACAGAGTAGCATTTTATTAGAACGATATAAAAACTTTTCAGACTGATAAATTGACATATATATATATATATATATATATATATATATATATATATATATATATATATATATATATATATATATATATATATATATATATATATATATATATATCTCAAGAAATTACGTAGCTATATATATTAATAAATTGGATCTAGAACTGATATTTTACTCAACAATGAAATCTTTGTAATGGATTAGTTACCACCAGAACTATTCAGGCAAATCATGATGTACAATTAATTTGTCTTCTATATAGATGTTGGCTTGTGAAAATACGTTCCTTTTCCAACATTTTCCATATCACTTTTGTCTCTTCATAGTCATCTGCGAATCAATCATTACATCATTATTTCTCATGAATAACATTGTGTTTATTGGAACAATAGACAGTCAGCTTTCTAAGTTCATCCCTTTTGATTCCAAAAACTACAATGGTAGGACATGAGAATTGAACTCTTTCCTTTTTTTTTTGGCTGACTAACATGGGATGTAGGGAGTTGGATTTTGTTCACAATACCAATTGATATAAAAGTCATTTTGAGTCGTTCGAATCGATTTTGCCTCCTTATGATTTTGGTTAGCTATATACCTGAATAATGAAGGGACATATACAAGATCAGTGGTGGACGCACGTGCAGGCAAACAGGTTCAACTGAACTGACTTTATCAAAAAATAATACTGTGTATATGTATAAATTAGGATTAAAGCTACACAAATTTTGTATGAGTATTTTATTTGAACCTACTTAAAAACTACTATTTTAGTACTAAAGTTATGTACTTCTAAGATTGAACCTGCTTGCACAAAATCCGGGGTACAAGCCATAGTTTTTTGATTCCTAAAGCAATTCTAGATACAGTTAGTAGATATTTTTACTTTGCTTAATAGTAGAAAGTAAAAGTAATTCACTCCATTTGTACTTCCTCTCCAAATTTTCCTAAATATGTGTCAGAGCTAAAATTTGCAAGCAAGAAGACCTTTTTTCGACAATTAACAAAAACAAAAATGTTGAATACCATAGAAGTTAATGAATTAATTAACTAATTAACCTTTTTTCCTTATTGAAAAGTACAGCTAAATCGCATATTTAATCAAGTACCGATAGTAAGAGAAATTACAATTAACTAAAATTAATAGTCTAACTAAGATTCCCAAAACCCTAACAAAGGCACCATGCACATTATTTTGACCACAGCTAGTAATAATATAGAGCTCTATATATATATATGTATGTCTATTAGTAGCTTATTCATAAGACTACTTGAAGGGGTTATTGGGTTGGTAGTCTTTACAGTTTGCATCAGTTTGGATTGAACTCCATTCCCATAATCTGTCTGAAAAAGACGACGACGACTGAAGAGATCCTTGGAACAATAAAGATTGAGGCTGAGCATGTTGTGGTAATACTTGTGGCTGCAAAAATTGCTGGGATGCAACAGCAGGAATTTGGTTAATGGGATTATTATGAAAATTCTGATTATGAAACACGACCTGCTGATCTAAGTTGATTAGTGTGTGGAGATCATGGACTACAGCACCAGTACTATTCTGTGAGACAAACGAAGCAAAAGGCGATAAGGAGCTGGATGTTGTAAGGAGGGCTGAAGTGGCTGTGCCCCTAGCCATGGGGTCTAACGCGACGGAATTGTAAGAATTTGAAAGGGAATTGAGGCCGAGAGATGTAGCAACGTGATGATGATGGTGGTGATCAGTGCTAGTACTGCTTGCACTTGTTTCAGTACTCAATTTTTCATCAATTTGCTGTTGGGAGGATTGACCTACTACATATGGAGAGATGAATGAATTTTGTACTACTTGTTGATGGTGTTGTTTCTTGATTGAATTAGTTGGCCCTCTCGAGGAAGAAGAAGATGATGCCCTTGTTGTGGGAAGTGATCGAGGGAGAGATGGATGGTCTTCTACTCCGGTTCTTTTATGGACACGGCAAAGTGAAATTTCAGCCTGAAAAACAGCGTATAAATTCATTCAGTAACTTACACAACAATCAACATTTGACTCTCATGTGAATTGAAGAAAAGGAAAATTCATAACTTCCATGCATGTTAATATATTGGATATCTATGTTTTCGTTATGGGCATTTAAAAATTAAACTCAACCAAATTTATGATTAAATGAATCCCTCGTCAACTTGGTAAACAACCTACATTTCTTCTATTCACATTTTTCTTCCTCAAATTTTGCCCTTTTCATCTTTATGCTATTATATATCTTCTAATTGAATTCTTTCGTGAGCTTAATCATAAGGATCTAGACCTTTAATTTGTGAAACATTGAGAATGAAAGAAGTCGCACTAGGTTTTGCAATGAACCATTAATTGGAGCTAACATAGATTTCTGTAGCTTTCCAGTTTGGAATAAAAAGTAGTTTCAAGAGTCAAGCTTGATATGCACATCTTTGTAACCATGAACACCACAAAATCGCCAAGAAATGAGCAATTTGTGAAGATTCATTACCTTTTGTAGGCGTTCAGTCTCATGCTGTGGCAGACGGTATTCATTCATAATCCAACTAGTTCTAATCCCCTTAGGAGCTTTGCCGGAGTAGAAAACCAATGTCTTTTTCAGGCCAATCGACCGCAAATTCTCGCTTCGAATCATTCTATCAGCTCCAGTAGCTTTCCAGTAACCTGAAGTTGTCACCCTATTAGGTCTGTCCCCATTTCTGTACTTCCGATCTCTTGGCACATAGAAATACCATTCCTTCTCTCCAATTGCTGCCAACGCTAAAACCAACAAAGCGAACCAAGTTATAAAACTTACAATGGGATTGGTTCGCTGGCAAAGCTCTCTTACTGGCTCTAAGATGCCAACACCTGTTGTAAAACCCTCTAAACACTTCCAAAATTATGTGCTAGCACCAAGAGGCGAATGCAATCTTTGTACCATTAATTGTCTCAACTAAACTCAGTATATTCGACATGGAAATATAAAATTCTGAACTCATACTGTACAACAACTTAAAGAACGAAAGGGTTGAACCCATCAAGTTTAACATTCTAAATTCACCTCTACTAGTACCAATACCAATACGGAGAATGATTGAGAACAAATAGGAAAAGTAAAAGAGTAAGAGATTGGAATTCAGTGAAAGAAGGAAATAATAAAAAGGAGAGCAGAAAATTAATATATATACCTGGAAGCTCCCAAGGGTCATAGCGATAAAGATCAAGAAAAGTGATTAGTTCAACATTAAAACGCTTGCCTTCAACCTTACGGCGAAGATAAAACTCTACCAGTTCTTCCTCAGTAGGGTGGAAACGAAAACCAGGCATGACCATGTCATGTTCATGATCATCGTCATCATCATCATCTTTAATGGTGTTGTTAATGTTGTTGATGGTGGCATCTTGTTGCTCATGTTGTTGGCTTTGGCTCATGATGATGCTTGTAAATGGGACAATTGCCATAAAAATACTAAACTATAGTGTGAACTTTAATTTCTTTAGTAACAGTAACTTGTCATAAAGGGAATCCAACTCTCAGTTATCTTTAGGCTAAAAAGTGGGAGTTGCTTCGTCCCCTTTATATTACCTGGATTTATTGTACGATAATGCAAGCTGTGGATGAGAGATATGAATAGAAAACAAACCCACACAAGTCAAAGTCTTAACTATAGTCCTCTCTCTTACTCTAGAGGGTAGAAGAAAATGTGGAGTTGTTTTTTTTTTCTTTGGATGGGGGTGGGGTAGGAGTTATTAGAAAGATCTACATAGCTATCAGACCCTACATGAGAAGATGTTGAGTTAAGATGAGAAAAAGACTTCACAAAAAAATATGACAGGGTGTCTAGCGGTGGGTTTGGAGCTTTCTTATTAATTATCACCTATTAAAGTTATTTTCGTTTAGTTACTGCTACTACATTCTTACCCAAGATTTCACATTTAAGAGTTATCTCTAACGGCTTTAATATGAGAAGTGTTTAGTATTGAGATTTAGATGATTAATAAAGTTTGTTCAGATGAAACACTCAAAGAATCAGGTCACGTAATTGTTTAACTATTTTAAAAATTAGCTCCTTAAGGTTGATGATTGTACGTTTTTGCAAGATAGTAACTTTATCTCAAAGTTATCTAGGTTTGAATTTGTTGGAAGAGGTCTGCTAAACATGATAAGGGTTGTTTCTCAAGAAGATACGCTTGCATAAGTGAGCGAAAAGAGTCCCAAGACTTACGGAGTCCTTGGAGCAGTAGGATTCCTATCAAACGAGAAGCTGACTATGCATAGGACTCCTAATAGAATTAGCATTCTAGGAAATTTAAATACTATCCTTTTAGACTGCTGAGATCAACCTTTTACACATCAATTGAAGAACTACATTTTCACATACTTAAGCCGAGTACCGGTGTTGTGTTCATCTTGAGTAAGTTTAGTAAATGTATTTTAGGAGATCAAGTTGTAATCAAAGTGTCATATACAATCAGTAAGTTGGAGTGAGTGTTTATTTTGCAAGTTAGAGTAACTTATAAATTAGATTGTTGAAGTACGAGAACTAGAAAGTATTGAGTTATAGATTTATAATTGATACATTTGGCTCATTGTTCTAGTAAAGTTGAAGCGTGAATTTTTTACCTTTTGAGCCGGATGATTTTCTACATAAAATTGTTGTATTTACTTTACTGCTTATTTTACCTTACGCAGAAGAAGTAAAGTAATGAACCAAGTTCTTTAGTAATCCATAAAAAACTCAAACTAACAATTCATATCAAAGAAGGTTTTCTCATATTAGAGAGATCTCGGAAGTAAAATGAGTGATCCACCTAGATTACAGTTGGTGAAAAGCAAGAATGAAAGATTTCCTGACGGCTAAATACTGTGAATTATGTACCATAGTGAACCGAGGTCCACTAACTCCTACTAAAGAAGATGGGCACAGTGAAAGTATTCTCAAAGACCCCTCTGCATTTGTAGCAGCAAATTTCAGAATGATGGAGAAGAATGAAAAGGCTAAGAAAATTCTTATCTATGGACTTGGTTCTAATGAGTACAACGGGATATCAGGTTTCTCTAATGCAAAGGAGATTTGAGATGCACTTGGAACTACTCATGAAGGAACAAACCAAGTGACAGAAACAAGGATTGAATTTTTTATGAGGAACTATGAGCTCTTCTTCATGAAGGAGTCTGGGCCCATCCAAGAGATAATGAATAAGTTTACTATAATAACAATTGAACTGAAATCACTTGGGAAAGTATTTACTTCAGAAGAGTCGGTTAACAATGTTCTAAGGATTCTTCTAGCTTTATGGGAATCAAAAGTCATAGTTATTTAGGAAGCCAAGGAGCTGGATAAGATATCGCTTGATGAGTTGGTTGGAAACTTAAAGACTCATGAGATGAGACAGATAGAACTACGCAAGGAAGAACCAAAAAGGGATAAGGCTTTGGTTCTTTCGACATCCGAAGAAGATGAATCTGACACTGATGATTCTGACCTAGCAATGTTTGCTAAGTTCACGAGGAATTCCAAAAATGCCTAAGAGAGAGAGTAATGGTAAGCCTAAGTTGATCGACAAAGCCACTTATGATAGGTGCTACAAGTGTAAAGAGCTAGATCACATGGTAAAAGACTACTCAATATGAAAAATTGAGTGGAAGAAATAAATAGCTGAAAAGGAGAAATAGGAAAAACTGAGATTGAAGGGTCCAAACAACAAAAAAATCCTAGGTAAGGATATATTGAAGCAATGACGCAGGCTTTTCTAGTATCATGTGAGGACAATGGTAGTGATAAAGAGGAAGAGGCCATACGTCTTTATGCTGTAATTGATGCACATCAGACAATGGAAACAGAACATCTAGTGTCACACCTCTTTTTTTCCACATAACCCTGTTATGAGGTTGAGTTAGAAGAGTTTTTTCAATTAAAGTGACGTTTTGAAAAGAGATTATTTATTATTTAGAGTCGCCACTTGAAATTGAGTTTTGGTGTTCCAAGTCACCTTTATTTATTTGCTTTGTTAATTCTTGAGCTTGTGTTGTAGCCTAAATGGCCATAATCTTTCACTAACCATGCTTAGTCTGTGTAACATCTTTTTGTTGTTTTTGTTATGATGCCAAAACAAAGAAGATAGAGTTGGGGCTTTTGATGCATACAGTTAAAAAAATTATGGGTGTTAATGTGCTTGTTTGTGTGGTTGTTGTACAAATGTTGTACCTATTATAATCATAGTGTGTTGATATGATGATATGAGGTGATTACCTGATTTTAGTGTGCATAAAGTTTGTCATTATCAAAAAGAAAAATTTATTGAGTATTGAGATTTTAATTATTAACAAAGTTTGTTAAGATGAAATGCTCTAAACACCAAGTTATCAACGTAACTACTTAACTGCTCTAAGAACCATCACCTCAAGATTTTACATGTTTTTGCAAAACAGTAACTTTATCTCAAAGTTACACAAGTCTGAGTTTGTTGGAAGAGGACTACTAAACATGATAAGGGTTGTTTCCCAGAAAGACACGTTGGCATTGGTGAGAAATAAAAGTCCTAAGACTTGTGGAGTCCTTGAAGCACTAAGAACCCTATTAAATGAGAAATTGACTACGCATAGAACTCCTAAAGATCCTAGATGCTAGAGAATTTAAATTCTATCTTTTTGGGCTACTAAGATCAACATTTACACATCAAATGAAGACCTACATTTTCATATGCTCAAGTCAAGTACTAGCATTGTGTTCTTCTTTCGTCAATCTAATAAATGTATTTAGGAAATCGAGTTGTAATCAAAATGCCATATACAATCAGTGAGTAGGAGTGAGTGTTTGATTTTACAAGTTAGAGTAACTTGTAAGTCAAATAGTCGAAGTAAGAGAATTGGAGAGTATTAAGTTACATATTTGTATTCGATACATTTAGCTCATTGTTCTAGTGAAGTTGAAACTAAAATCCTACATGGTAGGTCATAATTTTTTCACCTTTTGAACCCGGAATATTTCAAATAATATTGATGTGTTTACTTTATTGCTTATTTTATTTTACGCGGAAAAAAATAAGTTAATGAACCAACAACAACAATAACAACAACAACAACCCAGTATAATCCCACTTAGTGGGGTCTGGGGAGGGTAGTGTGTACGCAGACCTTACCCCTACCCTTGGCTAGAGAGACTGTTTCCAAATAGACCCCGGCATCTTTCCCTCCAAGAACTTACCACCTTGCTCTTGGGGAGACTCGAACTCACAACCTCTCGATTGAAAGTGAGGGTTGCTTAGTAATCCATAAAAGCACTCCAACTAACAAAAAGTAATTAGATATGTTACCTTTTAATCTAATAACATATTGCATTAAGTTAAATACAGCAATACAAGAAAAATCCTTTACACCGTTCGTCTATGTTAGGTAATTTCATTTCAAGTGTTCTATTTTAGAAAAAGAAAAAACCCGTACCAACTCAAACTAATTAACTCTGGAAGAGCATTAGCTATTTCATAATAATGTTGATTTTTGCATGCTTCCTTACTATATTTGAGGTTTTGAGCAGTAAATTAGTTCTATAGTAGAGTTAGGATGTCCACAATTGATATTTTGTTCGCTTTAAACACTCACCCGCAAATATATACGGATTTAAATTATTTACATACTAAAGTGTTTGTCTATGTGAGGGGGAGACTGCTTACTGCAATTGTCAAGAGAAGCCCGTGACAACTCTGAGCAACTTAGGATGACTACGAAAAATATCACAGTCGCTTAACTCCTCTCTGTTAATATAAGAACAAAAACAATAATACAAGAACAACAACAATAGAGAGAAAAGTAGAGAAAGGAGTATTCTTATTGATACTTTGGGATAGTTTACAATGGAATAGAACCCCTTTATTTATAGGGAGGTGGTGACTTAGCCACCAAGAAGTAAACCCTAGAATCTCTCTAAATATGGACATTCACCTAAAATAGAATATTTTATAATACTTCCCCTTGAATGTCTATTCAATAATGTGCCTAGTTAAAACCTTAACTAAAACAAAACCCAATGGGAAAAAATTAAAGAAATGGAAAAAGAGTACACATGTTTGAATATGCGCCTATTGGTTGCCTCGTTAAAAACCTTGCAAGGAAAACCCATTGGGACAAAACCTTGTAAGCGAAAAAGAGTGCAACGCGCATTAACTCCCCCTGAAAAGAGCATCAATTCATATCATTGAGTCTTCGCATTCCGATCTTGTGAACCAGCTTCTTGAAGGTTGACGTTGGTAGAGATTTTCTGAACAAATCAGCCATATTATCGCTTGAACGAATCTGTTGCACATTGATATCACCATTCTTTTGAAGATCATGTGTGAAAAATAACTTTGGTGAAATATGCTTTGTTCTATCTCCTTTTATGAATCCTCCCTTCAATTGAGCTATACATGCTGCATTGTCTTCATACAAAGTCGTGGGTAGTTTGTTACACTTCAAACCACATTTGTCTTGAATATGATGTATTGTAGATCTCAACCACACACACTCCCGACTTGCTTCATGAATAGCGATTATCTCGGCATGATTAGATGAAGTAGCCACAATTGATTGCTTAGTCGATTGCCAAGATATGGCGGTGCCTCCACAGGTAAACACATAACCCGTTTGAGATCGAGCCTTGTGTGGGTCGGATAAATATCCAGCATCAGCATAACCAACAAGATCAGGACTGCAATTATTGCTATAAAATAAGCTCATATCGGTAGTCCCTTTTAGGTACCGCAATATATGTTTGATCCCATTCCAATGTCTCCTTGTGGGAGCCGAGCTATACCTTGCTAACACATTAACTGAAAAGGTTATGTCAGGCCTTGTAGTATTTGCAAGATACATTAGTGCTCCAATTGCACTAAGATATGGTACTTCATGACCAAGTAGCTCTTCATTCCTTTCTTGCGGTCGGAATGGATCTTTATTCATATCAAGTGATTGAACAACCATCGGAGTACTTAAAGGATATGCTCTATCCATGTAAAACCGTTTCAGTACCTTTTCTATATAGGTAGATTGATGAACAAAAATTTCGTTTGCCAAATATTCAATTTGCAAATCAAGACATAATTTTGTCTTTCCCAGATCTTTCATCTCGAATTCATTCTTTAGATAATCAATTGACTTTTGGAGTTCTATGGGGGTTCCAATAAGGTTTATGTCATCGACATATACGGCAAGTACAACAAATTCCAATGTTGTTTTCTTTATAAAAACACACGGGCAAATGGCATCATTTATATAGCCTTCTTTTAATAAATACTCACTAAGAAAATTATACCACATTCGTCCTGATTGCTTTAGACCATACAAGGATCTTTACAATTTGATTGAAAACATTTTCCGGGACTTTGAATTATGAGCGTTTGGCATTTTGAGTCCATCGGGAATTTTCATGTATATCTCATTATCCAGTGAGCCATAAAGATAGGCAGTAACCACATCCATTAAATGCATGTCAAGCTTTTCAAGGACAACAAAACTAATGAGATAACGAAAAGTTATGGCATCCATTACAGGCGAATATGTCTCTTCATAATCGACACCAGGCCTTTGAGAAAATCCTTGTGCAACAAGGCGTGCCTTATATCTTTGTACCTCGTTTTTCTCATTTCTCTTGCGTACAAAGACCCATTTATAGCCCACAGGCTTAACACCATTAGGTGTTTCAATTATAGGGCCAAAAACTTCACGTTTTGCCAGTGAATTCAATTCTGATTGGATTGCTTCTTGCCATTTTGGCCAATCATGTCTTTTTCGACATTCTCCAACAGATTGAGGTTCAAGATCCTCACTTTCTTGCATAATGCTAGATGCATATCCACCACTATATCCACTCGATTAAACTTTGCCTCAATATCGATTGGATTTATTGATAGTTCCTTATTTTCTTGAGTCTCGGGCTCAATGAATTCTTCATGAATCTCAGAATTCATTAAATCATGAATTTCCTCATGAGATTCTTTCGTAATGTCATTTTGATCGTTTGCTTTCCTCTTTCTAGGATTTCGATCTTTGGAACCTAATGGCCTGCCACGCTTCAGGCGTGCATTCGACTCATTGGATATGATACTAGATGATTGTCCAACAGGGACATCAATATGGATTGGAACATTCTCTGCGGAGATGTGGGATTTTGTTATCCTTTTCAAGTCCGTAAATGCGTCAGGCATTTGATTTGCTATTCTTTGCAAATGGATAATCTTTTGCACCTCTTTTTCACAAATAGAGGTATGTGGATCAAGATGAGATAATGATGCATTTTTCCACAAAATTTCCCGTTTGGTTTCATCAACTTCTCCCTCTAATTTTGGAAAAAGTGTCTCATCAAATTGACAGTCTGCAAATCGCGCAGTAAAGAAATCCCCTGTCAATGTTTCGAGGTAGCGAATAATGGAGGGCGATTCAAACCCAACATATATTCCTAACCTTCTTTGCGGACCCATTTTGGTGCGGTATGGCGGTGCTATAGGCACATATACTGCGCATCCAAAGATTCTTAAATGGGATATATTGGGTTCATGACCCAAAACCAATTGCAACGGGGAATATTTGTGATAATTCGTCGGTCTGAGACGAATTAGCATTGCTGCATGCAAAATGGCGTGACCCCATACCGAAGTGGGCAGCCTCGTTTTCATGAGTAATGGTCTTGCAATCAACTGCAGGCGTTTAATTAAAGATTCTGCAAGACCGTTTTGAGTGTGAACATGAGCTACAGAATGTTCCACTTTTATCCCAATTGATAAGCAATAATCATTAAATGCTTGGGATGAAAACTCAGCAGCATTATCCAGTCTAATAGACTTGATTGGATTATCAGGAAATTGTGGTCGTAGTCGAATTATTTGTGCCATTAGTTTTGCAAACGCAAGGTTGCGTGATGACAACAGGCACACATGAGACCATCTACAGGATGCGTCTATTAAGACCATAAAATATCTAAAGGACCCACTAGGTGGGTGAATAGGTCCACAAATGTCCCCTTGTATACGTTCCAAAAACGTAGGTGACTCAGTCCCAACCTTTGTTGGTGATGGTCTAATAATTAACTTGCCTTGATAACAAGAAGTGCAAGGAAATTCATTATTCAAAAGAATCTTGAAATTCTTTAACGGATGTCCATATGAGCTTTCTATAATCCGTCTCATCATGATTGATCCAGGGTGTTCCAATCGATCATGCCAAAGTACAAAAGTATTGGAATCAGTAACCTTTTGGTTTACTGTTGAATGTGCCTCCATTGCACTAATTTTTGTCCAATACATGCAACAAGATAAAGACGGGAATTTTTCAATAACCCTCTTTTGGCCAGAGACATTCTTTGTAATGATGAGATATTCAAGATTATTCTCATCTATTGTCTCAATATGATAGCCATTCCGGCGTATATCTTTAAAACTCAACAAGTTTCTCTTAGACTTGGAGGAGAACATTGCATTCTCTATGATAAACATTGTTCCTCTAGGCAGAGTCATAGTTGCTCTTCCGGAGCCTTCAATCAATTTACTACTACCAGAGATTGTAGTAACATCTGCCTTACACATACTTAGTTGAGAGAAATATTTCTTTTCTTTGAGTATCGTATGTGTAGTACATGAATCAACTAAACAAATATTTTTACAGTTGGACGTTGATCCAAGCTTGCTTTGTGAGATATCTATATTTGCTTTCCCATGGTTTGACATACAAAAGAAATACACGAACATGAGAATAAATAAATTCAATCCGTTTGTTTCACATTTAAACAATATTTTCAAAATCTGCTGAGGTTAGTCGATTAACTTAGTTGATAGTCGACTATCTTGGGAAGCAGTCATTAGGTTAGTAGACTAACTAAATCAGATAGTTGACTATCTTGCCTTGCGGAAAAGTCCAGTTTTAATGCGAAATATTAGTTAGTCGACTAACTAAGTTGATAGTCGACTAACTTAGTAAACAGTCATCAGGTTAGTCGACTAACTAAATCAGATAGTCGACTAACTTAGCTTGCGGAAAAGTCCAGTTTTAATGCAAAATATTAGATAATCGACTAACTCTTAGGTTAATCGATTAACTCTACTGGAAAATAAAAATATCTTTGAAATTTAAGCATATTGAAATATTCTAAAGAATTAATACTAACATTATATCATAAACTAACTAATACGAGCTGATACTAATGACTAGTAGTTTATTCACTAACTAATACAAATAAGTAAAATAAAATCAAACAATTCCATCTTCCTTCATCATAGATCCATCACCGATTAAGTGGTCTATTTTCCCCTCGGGTTGCTCAAAGAAGTCTACCACATCCAGGTGGGTGATGTCAAAATTGTCGTCAGAGACAAAATTTGTTTCAGGGCCTTTATTCTTAAGAGATGCTTGATAAAGATCAACCAAATGTCTTGGTACACGGCAAGCTTTTGACCAGTGCCCTTTTCCACCGCAACGATAACATATAGTTTCTGAACTATTTGCCTTTGGATCCTCATAATCCCGTTTCTGCTTTTGGTGGTTATATCTCTTTGGGGGGTGACGGACATCAGGGAAATTTCTTCCTTGTCTACGTCCACGGCCATGACCCCGATTACGACCACGACCATGATTAAAGCCATAGCTTTTCCATGCTTGGCATAATGAGAATACACCTTATCTGCTTCAGGCAATGGTGTAGACCCAGTGGGTCGATTTTCGTGATTTCTCATGAGCAGGTCATTGTTTCGCTCAGCCACAAGGAGAAGAGAAATCAGTTCAGAGTACTTTTTGAAACCTTTCTCTCTGTACTGTTGTTGCAGTACCATATTGGATGCATGAAACGTTGTAAACGTTTTTTCAAGCATATCATAATCAGAGATATTATCTCTACAGAGTTTCAATTTAGAAGTAATTCTGAACATTGCAGAATTATATTCAGAAATAGACTTAAAATCTTGGAGCCTCAGATGAGCCCAATCATATCGTGCTTGTGGCAGAGTGACCAACTTCAGGTTGTCATATCTCTCCTTTAAGCCTTTCCACAAGATGAGTGGATCTTTGACTGTGAGATATTCAATTTTCAAACCTTCATCAAGGTGATGGCGCAAGAAAATCAAGGTCTTAGCACAGTCTTGGGTGGATGCTTTATCTCTGTCTTTAATGGCGTCTCCAAGACCCATAGCATCTAAGTGGATTTCAGCATCCAACACCCATGTCATATAGTTCTTGCCCCAAATTTCAAGAGCAACGAACTTTCTTTTCATAATATCAGACATAATTAAAACCAAATTCGGAAAAAGGGAAATACCTTAATTTTCTCAAGAGGATTCTTGAGACGGTAGAGTCTCGTGCTGATAACGTGTTATGAAATAATATAAGAACAAGAACAATAATACAAGAACAAGAACAATAGAGAGAAAAGTAGAGAGAGGAGTATTCTTATTGATACTTTGGGATGGTTTACAATGGAATAGAACCCCTTTATTTATAGGGAGGTGGTGACTTAGCCACCAAGAAGTAAACCCTAGAATCTCTCTAAATATGGACATTCACCTAAAATAGAATATTTTATAACACTCTCTCTAATTTCTTCTTAATTTATTGTAAAAGAGCAAATTACTCGTTAATTACTGCACTGATGTTCCCCACATGCATATACGCTAATCAATCTTCCATACAAAACTTTATTGAATGTAGGTATATTCAATGAATGAAGTTAGAACTATACATTAAGTAGCGCACCCGATGTTGTTTTGCAGTATAGAAGAGTCAAAACGTGTCCTCTTTTAGAGAAAACAAGACATTTACACGAGTCTTTATTGGTATTGTTAACAAAAAAATAATACTAATATATTAATTTCTCTAGTCACGAGTTATGAGGTCACAGTTCTCCCTTTTTTTTTTCGTTGAGAAGAATAGACAGAGACGTTCTAGAATATTAATATAACTTCAATATAATGTTCTTCTTGCATCATTCTATCTTATGCATTAATATTATACATTAATAATTCAATAAAAGTGTTGATTTTTTCCAATGAAGTTGACTGCCTTCGTATCACATCCTTTCCTCAACAATTTTTTAATTAGAAAGCATGCGAGTTAGATATTATTTTATTAAAACCCTAATTAAAGACGGTGGAAGAGTAATTTAGTCCATCCAACTAGAAAACAAATGGGGATTTGATATGCTTCGCTTGCATGTAGGTAACGTGCTTTAACAAGAATGGTGAAAGTTAGGCTAATTATTTTTACCTACTTCATATATAATAAATTATATATGATGGTACCTATTGACACTACATATTAATCTTTGTTAATTTTATTGATTAGGAAAAATCAAGAATAAGTGGGGGACGGCCCTACGCGCAGGCAACAGCAGCACCGGCTCTACGAAGTCAGAATCGAATCTTTCTGTTGGCTTTCCCAATTCATTCGTGAATAATAATTCAAGGGCGTGAAGCGAGTACTTCTAGCTGCTTCGCCTGCTTCTTATTATGGCGGCTATGTTTTCGTGACGAAAATGAACGAAAAGCGAGATGAGCGTGCTATTTTCAAATCGATTGATAGATAGCCTGATCTGTTCTGATAGATCGAAAGAGATAGAGAGGGAATCTCTCAAGAATAAGGGGAAATCTCCTAGCGATTCGATAGACGGCTCATTGGGATAGATGTAGATGAACAACACCCCCCCTAGAAACGTATAGGAAGCTTTGGACACCAGAATTTGCCACCCCCAATCATTTTCGATGGACCCCATTAATTGGACTGCTCAGTTGGCCTCCTACTTAGATTCATTCAGATTAATTTCTTACATTAAAATTCAGCCATATGATAAATTTGTCTTCTCTAAGGGAAACTTGTAGTCCCTCTTCATGTTTTATCTCTCGTGAAAGTAGCTTCCAAATATTGGATAGTTGACTTCATATATTTCCTATAATTTCATTAGTTGCTTTTGTTTGGTTTCCTCTACCCCTTTTTGGTTTCTACTTATTCTTTCTTGTCTTCATCTAACCCTGATTTTTCACGAGTCAATGCTTAGGAGAAAACAATATCTCGGTGTAACATATTCCACAGGCTCATGAGTTCCAAGAAAAGAATTGAATCTCTAAACGTATTTGTATTTCTTAATAATGGAATAAAAAACCGTAAACTCATTCTTTTTAGATAATCTGATATTCAAAATTCACCGGCTTATTAAGGCTTTTAGAAGCATCTCTATGTTATCGTATAGAAAATCTTAAGATTTTCCCCTAAGTATATTATTGGAATTTTTACCTCCTATAGTAAAGATACATTTTGATTTTACATATTATTTTACAAAAAAACTATTACATAATTGATTTTTATAACCAAATATTTATTTATGATCACCTCCTACCTTTAAGTCATAAAATACGCTGCCTCCTCTCTCATAAAATACGTTGCCTTCTCTCTCATAAAATACGCTGCCCTCTCTTTCTCAACCCCCCCTCTCTCTCAATGAATACAAATTCATGGATTCTCTCTTATGTGTTTCTCAGTCGATCGTTCTTCTGAGTAGTCAACATGAATTTTTTTGCATCTACTTTCTTCAAAGATTTTGGAGATTCAATAATAAAGATGGGAAAAATTGGAGTCCTAACTGGAAAAGACAAGGAAAGAACATTTGAGGCGCACATATTTTGTCACAATTTGTATCAATCGCGCAAAAACTTTTCTTGAAATGGGGAAAATATGGATTGAAGTCTGCCTGATTTTCGCCACTCTACGACCTTTCTTTGCCTCCCACCAACAATCCGATTCGTACCTTCAAGGAACATACACATGAGGTGCGACATTAAGATTGTTCTTGAATAAAACGGCGGAATTTGGACTGAGCAACTTGAGGATTGTGTTACCTTTTCTTAAAAGTGTATTTCAATGTATCTCGCTTGTATTTCACTGTATTCATTGCCTTTTTTTTCATTGTATTTCAGTGTATCTAGCTCGATGTATTCCATGTATTTCGTTGTATTCACTGTCTCACTATATTCCATAAAAGTATTCATATGTTTTTTAATTAATATAACTTATGTATTCAGATGTATATACGTATTCAAATGTATCTGCACTATGTATTCATATGTTTTTGCACTATAAGTGACCTGCTATACTTTATGTATTCAATGTATTTTTATATATTTAACTATATTCAATGTAATTATATAATTTCTCTGAAGATTGCTATATTTTTGGGATATTTTTCGGTTGAGGATCTTTTTATAACTGGAAATATAAATTTGTATGTTATAATTGAGTTTGTTGAGTTATATTAGGAGTTTATTATGTTAATTGATTCACTTTCTGTTTAAAAACAGCTGAATAGACCATGAATTGCGCTATTTATGTTACTGTATTCACAAATACACATCGTGAATGCAGTCGAATACAATAATCAGTAGCTGTAATCTCCAGTTTTACGCAATGAATACAGTCAAACACAGTCGAATACAATAATTTGTCTAGCTGTAATCCCATATTTTACGCCTAATAATGCTACTGTATTCATGAATACAATAGCTTAAATACATCGAATACACTCTAAAAACCTGTAAATATAGCTATACGAAGTAATATATTAAACGAAAAAGGGTTCAAAATTCCCCTAAACTAAAGTTTTACAAATACCCACCATCCACCTATTGGGCTAAAAATATTTTGTAACTTTTTTAAGTTTTAGAAAAAGATTAATAATTATTTTTTATTCAGCATTGACCTAACGGTCAAAGGACATAAGTAAATCAAAAGGTGGATGGAGAGTTATTTGTAGCCCAATAGGTATATAAAAGTTATTTTCAAACCTTTTTCAATAATTTAAGGGCATTCTGAACCCTTTTCTGTATAATAAATGATAACTATATCTAGCTAATAACCACTAAAATATAGTTCTTTCCAAAAGTTTCTCTATATTATTTTGCAGCTTCTTACCAAGCAAATCCAGTAATTTCTTCAGGTGGTCTATTGCTATCAATTAGAGACATATTAGATCTACTTCATGAAATTGTTGACGTATTATGAAATTAGACATTGTATAGGTAACCATCTTACGCCATGCTTACCAACTGGTTTGGTGATCAAATCTTATACTGAATCTCTGTTACTTCACCATTTCTAACAAGGTTAGTTGATTATACTTGTCACATAATAAAATAGACCAATTATAAGCATGAATATGGAAATACTTAGGTTAAAGTGGCAAGGTAGCAGGTATAATATCATTTCCCTATTTGGACTTGTGATTAATCTAGTGTTATTAATCGTTAGATGAACATGAAGATTGGCTAAAATATGTCCTATAGTGGCGTCATATAGGGTCAAACAGATGAGCAAGCAACTATTTAATATACTTCTCCAATATTCTTTTGCATGATCATTGCTTGTAAATAATGAGGCAAAACAATTAATGGTGTATTTTATGTTCATTGCTAGATTAAAAATAGAGAGCTTCCATATCTAAGCAGATGTTGACCTATATAACAACGACAATTATGAGTTATTCAAGAAAGGGCACTTGGTTCCCCCCAGGAATATATAACCATAAATTAAATAAAATAAGATTATCCCCATACACTTCTAGCAATTTATTACTCTTTTAATTTTACTGTTTTGGAAATGTGACCTCAAACTTCGTCTCAAGGTTCATTTTGTGTCCAAATAGTTCTCTCCCCTGCCCAAAAAAATCATAAAAGTGAATATAGCTAGATAGTATTGGTTAAATGGTTCAATTATATTCTTTTTTCGTTTGTTTCTACGTTGAAAGTGGCAAAAGTGTCTTTAAATAAAGGGATGATTGGATTGAGTAAGTAATGAACTTTTAGAAAAGGTTCGATTTGGTGCATTCCTAAATATAGTGACCTCCTTCTCTGATCATTTATCCTTTAAAAATAAATTTAGAAACAAACAATTCCTGGCCAATAATACTAGAATGGTGGCTCTGCTGGTTTTAAGCCAGGCCAAAATTGGGCCATACCTATATAGGGGCCCATCAATTATCCCACACGAGAATCTTGTGTGGCCTGGACCATTTTGACGGCTGTCAACCTTTTTCATTCTATCATTTCAATATTGAAAAAAATATTATGTATATTCGCTTCTAAAATAATAATGGAAAATGTGTGTATTTTATATATATACAAATAATATATGAATTTTATAATATCTTTTAGAACTTCCTCCCGTTTGTCCTGAAACTATTAAGCTAATAAAATCAACTGCAATCTTTTTTTAGAGGCGGAGCCATGATTTCAAGATTATGGGTTTAGAATTTTAATTATTTGAAGTTATCGAATTCTATATTAATAATGTATACATATCTAATGTGAATTTAAAACAAATATAGGGTTCGAGCTAAAGCTATTGGGTTCGGTCGAACTCGCTCTGATGGTAAGCAACCTCCACTTCCAACCAAGAGGTTGTGAGCTCGTGTGTCCCCAAGAGCAAGGTGTGAAGTTTTTGTAGAGAAGGATGTTGAAGGTATATTTGGAAATAACCTCCCTACCCTGGTGTACACACTACTCCTCTTAGACCCCACTATGTGAGATTATACTAGATTGTTGTTGTAGAGCTATCCTTCATTTGTGTTTAAAAGGATCTTTGTGTAAGACTGTTGTAGTTCAAAATAGTAGTTCCTTAACGCCTAAACCGATTCAGAGTGATTTGAAGTTTAGCAAGTAAGTGCATATAAGTTCGAGTAGAAACTATTTAAAACACGACATCTGTTGGGTGTTATAAGACCGGAAGATGACTTGTTCCGAAATTACATTAGAGTTTGGTGTTCGTCCATTTGACAATTAACATTAACCTTTCTCTAAGAATAATCATACGAATTTATTGACAAAGAAATTGGTACAAAATTCGAGAAGAGTAATAAGGTACAGCAACAATACATTATAATTCCATTTAGTGGGATTTAGGAAAGGTAGTGTGTATGCAGACTTACCCCTACCCTGGGATAGAGAGGCTGTTTTCAAATAAAAATACGGTATCATTTCCTCCAAAGACTTCCCACATTGCTCTTGGAGAGACTCGAACTCACAACCTCTCGATTAAAAATAGAATAACTTACCATCAGAGCAACCCCTCTTTATCTTCTTCTTTTGTAAAGAGTAATAAGTTACATACTTAGACAAATGACGAATAAAACCAATCACCGGCCATTTTGGGATCATAAGCCGTCCGACCAATCTTCTTTTGTTATTAGATATCCCATTCTATTTGGGGCATTACCAAACCACTCATTTTTGTTTTCTTCACTTTTAACTTTTATTGCTTAGATGACCATTGATGTTTGTATTTTCGTTTCCTTTTGTATGCATTATTTAGTAGGCCTAATTAATATACCCTCAATCAATTCCCACTTCTTCTTTTTTTTTCCTCGTAAAAAGTCCAAAATTGAACTTTTCTGTTTGGGGTGGGGGGAGGACCTGTGCTATCGACTTGGATCTTTTGTAGGCTCACATTTTCTCTTGGTAGATTTCAAGATTTTGAAGTCTTAAATAAGAGTTTTAGATTTGATATTGGTCAGCCAAGAAAAAAAATCAAATAACATTTTTTCCTGGATTCAATGCACAACTATTTTAATGACGTCTAGAAAAACCATAAAATACATTACAAATTAAAACCTGTTATGAAATAATATAAAAGACAAGAACAATAATGCAAGAACAAGAGCAAATAGAGAGAAGAGTAGAGATAGTTCTTCTTATTGATACTTAGAGAATGTTAGGAGTGACTTACAATGGTAGAGGACACCTCTATTTATAGGGAGGAGGATGATTTAGCTACCAAGAATAGAACTCTAGAATCTCTCTAATTAAAGACATTCACCTTAAATAGAAGTCTATTTATAACACTCCCCCTTGAATGTCTATTCAACAATGTGCCTCGTTAAAACCTTAAAACAAAACCCAATGGGAAAAATTAAAGTAAGGAAAAAGAGTACACATGTTTGAATATGCGCCTATTGGTTGCCTCGTTAAAAACCTCGCAAGGAAAACCCGGTGGGACAAAACCTTGTAAGGGAAAAAGAGTGCAACGCGCATTTAACTCCCCCTGATAAGAACATCAATTTATGTCCTTAAGTCTTCGCATCCCGATCTTGTGAACTAGCTTCTTGAAGGTTGACTTTGGTAGAGATTTTGCGAACAAATCAGCCATATTGTCGCTTGAACGAATCTGTTGAACATTGATATCACCATTCTTTTGAAGATCATGTGTGAAGAATAACTTTGGTGAAATATGCTTCGTTCTATCTCCTTTTATGAATCCTCCCTTCAATTGAGCTATACATGCTGCATTGTCTTCATACAAAGTTGTGGGTAGTTTATCACACTTCAAACCACATTTGTCTTGGATATGATGTATTATCGACCTTAACCACACACACTCTCGACTTGCTTCATGAATAGCAATTATCTCGGCATGATTAGATGAAGTAGCCACAATTGATTGCTTAGTCGATCGCCAAGATATGGCGGTTTTTCCACAGGTAAACACATAACCCGTTTGAGATCGAGCCTTGTGTGGGTCAGACAAATATCCAGCATCAGCATAACCAACAAGATCCGGGCTGCAATTCTTGCCATAAAATAAGCCCATATCGGTAGTTCCCTTTAGGTACCGCAATATGTGTTTAATCCCATTCCAATGTCTCCTCGTAGGAGCCGAGCTAAATCTTGCTAAGACATTAACTGAAAAGGATATGTCAGGCCTTGTAGTATTTGCAAGATACATTAGTGCGCCAATTGCGCTAAGATATGGTACTTCAGGACCAAGTAGCTCTTCATTCCTTTCTTGTAGTCGGAATGGATCTTTGTTCACATCAAGTGATCGAACAACCATCGGTGTACTTAAAGGATGTGCTTCATCCATGTAAAACCGTTTCAGTACCTTTTCTGTATAGGTAGATTGATGAACAAAAATTCCGTTTGCCAAATATTCAATTTGCAAACCAAGACATAGTTTAGTCTTTCCGAGATCTTTCATCTCGAATTCATCCTTTAGATAATCAATTGCCTTTTGGAGTTCTATAGGGGTTCCAATAAGGTTTATGTCATCGACATATACGGCAAGTACAACAAATTCCGATGTTGTTTTCTTTATAAAAACACACGGGCAAATGGCGTCATTTATATAGCCTTCTTTTAACAAGTACTCACTAAGACGATTATACCACATTCGTCCAGATTGCTTTAGACCATACAAGGACCTTTGCAATTTAACTAAAAACATTTCCCGAGATTTCGAATTATGCGCGTTTGGCATCTTGAGTCCATCGGGAATTTTCATGTATATCTCATTATCAAGTGAGCCATAAAGATAGGCAGTAACCACATCCATTAAGTGCATGTCAAGCTTTTCATGGACAGCAAAACTTATGAGATAACGAAAGGTTATCGCATCCATTACAGGCGAATATGTCTCTTCATAATCGACACCAGGCCTTTGAGAAAAACCTTGTGCAACAAGGCGTGCCTTATATCTTTGTACCTCGTTTCTCTCATTTCTTTTGCGTACAAAGACCCATTTATAGCCGACAGGCTTAACACCATTAGGTGTTTCAACTATAGGGCCAAAAACTTCACGTTTTGCCAGCGAATTCAATTCTGATTGAATTGCTTCTTGCCACTTTGGCCAATCCTGTCTTTTTCGACATTCTTCAACAGATTGAGGTTCGAGATCCTCACATTCTTGCATAATGCTAGATGCTACATTATAAGCAAAGGCATTATCCACCACAATATCCACTCGATTAATATTTGCCTCAATATTAGTTGGATTTAAGGATAGTTCCGTATTTTCCAGAGTCTCGGGCTCAATGGATTCTTCATGAGTCTCAGAATTTGTTAAATCATGAGATTCTTTCGTGGTGTCATTTTGATCGTTCTTTTTCCTCTTTCTAGGATTTCGATCTTTTGAACCTAATGGTCTGCCACGCTTCAGGCGTGCATTTGACTCATTGGATATGACACTAGATGATTGTCCAACAGGGACATCAATACGGATTGGAACATTCTCCGCGGGAATGTGGGATTTCGTTATCCTTTTCAAGTCCGTAAATGCGTTAGGCATTTGATTTGCTATTCTTTGCAAATGGATAATCTTTTGTACCTCTCTTTCACAAATAGAGGTATGTGGATCAAGATGAGATAATGATGCATTTTTCCACAAAATTTCCTGTTTGGTTTCACCAACTTCTCCCCCTAATTTTGGGAAAAGTGTCTCATTAAATCGACAGTCTGCAAATCGTGCAGTAAACAAGTCGCCTGTCAATGTTTCGAGGTAGCGAATGATGGAGGGCGATTCAAACCCAACATATATTCCTAACCTTCTTTGCGGACCTATTTTGGTGCGGGATGGCGGTGCAATAGGCACGTATACAGCGCATCCAAAAATCCTTAAATGGGATATATTGGGTTCATGACCCAAAACCAATTGCAACGGGGAATACTTGTGGTAATTCGTCGGTCTGAGACGAATTAGCATTGCTGCATGTAAGATGGCGTGACCCCATACCGAAGTGGGCAGCCTCGTTCTCATAAGTAATGGCCTTGCAATCAACTGCAGGCGTTTAATTAACGATTCTGCAAGACCGTTTTGAGTGTGAACATGAGCTACAGAATGTTCAACTTTTATCCCGATTGATAAGCAATAATCATTAAATGCTTGGGATGTAAACTCGGCAGCATTATCCAGTCTAATGGACTTGATTGGATTATCTGGAAATTGTGCTCGTAGTCGAATTATTTGTGCCATTAATTTCGCAAACGCAAGGTTGTGTGATGACAACAGGCACACATGAGACCATCTACAGGATGCGTCTATCAAGACCATGAAATACCTAAACGACCCACTAGGTGGGTGAATAGGTCCACAAATGTCCCCTTGTATACGTTCCAGAAACGTGGGTGACTCAGTCCCAACCTTTGTTGGTGATGGCCTGATAATCAACTTGCCTTGATAACACGAAGTGCAAGGATATTCTTTGAAAGAATTTTGAAATTCTTTAACGGATGCCCATATGAGCTTTCTATAATCCGTCTCATCATGACTGATCCTGGGTGTCCCAATCGATCGTGCCAAAGTACAAAGGTATTGGAATCAGTAACCCTTTGGTTTACTGTTGAATGTGCCTCAATTGCACTAATTCTTGTCCAATACAGGCCACAAGATAAAGACGGGAATTTCTCAATAACCCTCTTTTGGCCGGAGACATTCTTTGTGATGACGAGATATTCAAGATTATCTTCATCCATTGTCTCAATATGATAGCCATTCCGGCGTACATCTTTAAAACTCAACAAGTTTCTCTTAGACTTGGAGGAGAACATTGCATTCTCTATGATTAACGTCGTGCCTTTGGGCAGAGTTACAATTGCTCTTCCGGAGCCTTCAATCAATTTACTACTTCCAGAGATTGTAGTAACGTTTGCCTTACACATATTTAGTTGAGAGAAATATTTCCTTTCTTTGAGTATTGTATGTGTAGTACATGAATCAACTAGGCAAATACTTTTACAGTTGGACTTTGATCCAAGTTCGCTTTGTGAGATATCCATATTTGCTATCCCATAGTTTGACATACAAAAGAGATACACGAACATAAGAATAAACAAGTTCAATTCGTTTGTGTCACATAATATTTTCAAAATCTGCTGCTAACAGTTGACTAACAAAATCAGATATGTTATCCATAATTGATTACTTTGCAGTTTGAAAATTTCAGTTTAAACATTTTCTTCAAACAATCGATTGTTAAACACAAACAATCAATTGTTGAACACTGACAATCGATTGTTAAACACTCACAATCGATTATTTGCTATTTTGAAAAACTTCAGATCACACTGTCTTAAGACAATCGATTGTTAAGTATAGACAATCGATTGTTGACTATTTTGAAAAATTCCAGAGCACACTGTTTTAAGACAATCGATTGTTAAGTATAGACAATCGATTGTTGGCTATTTTGAAAAATTCCAGGTTACACTGTCTAACGACAATCGATTGTTAGACATAGACAATCGATTGTGGATGATTTTTGAAAAATTCCAGATTACACTGTCTAACGACAATCGATTGTTAGACAAAGACAATCGATTGTGGATGATTTTTGAAAAATTCCAGATTACACTGTCTTAACGACAATCGATTGTTAGACCAAGACAATCGATTGTGGATGATTTTTGAAAAATTCCAGATTACACTGTCTTAACGACAATCGATTGTTAGACATAGACAATCGATTGTCGATGATTTGTTTTTCAGCTTTAATGCGAAAATATTAGATAATCGACTAGTTTTTCAGGCTAGTCGATTACCCCTACTGGAAAATAAAAATATTATTGATATTTGAGCATATTGAAGACATTCTAAAGAACTACTGCTAACATTGCATCATGAACTAATACTAATGACTATTAGTTTATTCACCAACTAATACAAATAAGTAGAACAAAATCAAATAACTCCATCTTCTTTCATCACGGACCCATCACCGATTAGGTGGTCTATTTTCCCCTCGGGTTGCTCAAAGAAGTCTGCCACATCCAGGTGGGTGATGTCCAAGTTGTCGTCATAGACAAAATTTGTTTCAGGGCCTTTTCTCTTTCGAGATGCTTGATAAAGGTCAACCAAGTGTCTTGATATACGGCAAGTCTTTGACCAGTGCCCTTTCCCACCACAACGATAACATATAGTTTCTGAATCATTTGCCTTAGGATCTTCATGACCCCGTTTCTGCTTTCGGCGGTTATCTCTCCTTGGGGGTTGACGGACTTCATTGGAATTTCTTCCTTGTCTACGTCCCTGGTTATGACCCCATTTACGACCATGACCATGGCCCTTTACATGTTTGGCATAATGAGAGTGCACCTTATCTGCTTCAGGCAGTGGTGTAGACCCAGTGGGTCGATTTTCATGATTTCTCATGAGCAGGTCATTATTTCGCTCAGCCACTAGTAGAAGAGAAATCAGTTCAGAGTACTTTGTAAAGCCTTTCTCTCTGTACTGTTGTTGCAGTACTATATTGGAGGCATGAAACGTTGTAAACGTTTTCTCAAGCATATCATAATCGGAGATATTATCCACGCATAGCTTCAATTTAGAAGTAATTCTGAACATTGCAGAATTATATTCAGAAACGGACTTAAAGTCCTGGAGCCTCAGATGAGCCCAATCATATCGTGCTTGTGGCAGAGTGACCAACTTCAGGTTGTCATATCTCTCCTTTAAGCCGTTCCACAAGATGAGTGGATCCTTGACGGTGAGATATTCAATCTTCAAACCTTCATCAAGATGATGGCGCAAGAAAATCAAGGCCTTCGCACAGTCTTGGGTGGATGCTTTTTCTCTATCTTTGATGGTGTCTCCGAGACCCATAGCATCTAAGTGGATTTCAGCATCCAACACCCATGTCATATAGTTCTTGCCCGAAATTTCAAGGGCAACGAACTTTCTTTTCGTAATGTCAGACATAATCGAAAATTAAATTAGGAAGAGGGAAATACCTTAGATTTTTCGAGAATGGTTCTTGAGACGGTAGAGTCTCGTGCTGATAACGTGTTATGAAATAATATAAAAGACAAGAACAATAATGCAAGAACAAGTGCAAATAGAGAGAAGAGTAGAGATAGTTCTTCTTATTGATACTTAGAGAATGTTAGGAGTGACTTACAATGGTAGAGGGCACCTCTATTTATAGGGAGGAGGATGATTTAGCTACCAAGAATAGAACTCTAGAATCTCTCTAATTAAAGACATTCACCTTAAATAAAAGTCTATTTATAACAAAACCATGTTTTTTGGTTGAAAAAGTCAAAATCAGTTGTAGGTAATTGGTCTCGTACGATGAAGATATATGTAATTGATATCAATGAGAAAATAAGCACCCCTACAGCTACCTAATTTTACTAGATTGTTCATATATATTTTATTAATATTAATTCCCAGGTTTCCATGCCAAAATAAGGTTTTGAATTTAATGCCATAGATAGCAAAGCCTTGCTCTAAATTGTCATCTTCTTCAACTTGAAGCCCATCTCTTTCAATAAGTTAGAAAAAAAAAAACTCATTAATTAAACCCTTTTCTTAATTCAAGTCACTTAAATTTAAATTCAACCCTGATTTCCTTTAATTTTTGTCTCAAACAAGGGCAGCTACAGTAGCAAAGGGTTGTTGATAGATTTGGTTGGCAAAGAGAGGCAAATCAGTATAAAGAAAGTTGAATCTCTCGCAACAACTTTCTTACGTAACTAGATAGGACGTGCGATGTTCTACTTATTGCACGAGCTGGGAAGTCATCTTACTATTTCAATTACTCACAAAATTGTCTAAATAAATTAGGCGTTTTGATTATTACAGGGAGGATCTAGAGTGTTGGTCACAAATTCATGTGAACTCGGTGTTAGGGTGTACTATAAATCATGTGCATATTATAGTATTTTTTATGCAACAATTGTTTATTTATTTATTCAATTCAATAAAGTTTTATTTTAAATAGATCATGTATTGCTTATATAGTAGATGACTTAGTGTATAGAATTTAGCTGATACACGAAAGATTAAATCATCAGTTCTTATAAGTTATAAAGTTTATGTTCACAATCTAATGACGAAATTGGACAAACCATCGGAATGGTTGTAGTACAAGATTAAATATAATTTATCTTGAATATAGGAATAAATTAATTCTGACTTCTTGTGCTAGTATATTGTATGTACTGAATGGAACAAGTAAAGATATGTATTTTATACCGATTTAATAAAATAATTTCTCTAGTCCATTCAATGTACTTATATTCTTAATCTTGATATAACTATTATTAGTTGTGTGTGTCATTTATTGTTTTGATTTATTAAAAGGCGAGATTCTTTCGTGGGCGAATAAGCCTGGTAAATTAGACAACAATCATACACATTGGTGAAGTAATAATTAGTTGATAGAATCCATGTCTCGGCTTTTGAAATTGATGATACTCCTTTATGAACACTTATAAGTTTTCATGTGTAAACCCGGCCGGTAGATTTTGTATAGGACATATGAAATAAGTTAAGCAAAAGTATAAAGGAAGTAATCAATAAATTAAATTGTCAGTAATTTAATTTGATTAATTAGTATCTAAATCTTAATATCTGGAGTTAAATAAGATTTCATGAAAGAATTTCAAATTTTAACTAAGGAGTGCAATATGAATTTTTAGTGGAATAATTCGTAATTTATTATGGTGGAAATTAATTTCGATAATTCCATAATGGCAGCCTTGTTAATTAAACTTTGTGGTCCATGTTATTTCTAAATAATAGGAAACAAAGGAAACCTTTCCTTGTGGAAGAAGAAAACCTAACAGCTTTATGAAAAGAGTTTTAGCCTAAAACAATGTGGCTATATATTATATCGCATATACGGTTGGCCGTTTTTGCACTCGTTTTTGTCTTGAGATTTCGCCGACACGAAATTCTCTCTTTCCAGATATTATTTGGGTAAACTGTTACAACCTAAAAAACTGAATTATATTGATTTACCAAATAAGATAAAATGTTCTTCTAAAATTGAGTGAAACATATTTATGGCACTTGCGTTTGGTTATATATCTAAACAGAATTTCAATATAGGTTAAGATGGACCTTTAAGTTCATTAAAAGTGGAGGCACTACCAACTTGTGATCGTTTTTAGAAGGAAAAATGACAAAGTGAAAGTTACCCTCAACAGGAAATCGAGCAAGTGATACATTAGAATTAATTCTGCGTGATTTATTTGGTCCAATGAACATCAAAGAAGGATGTTGTTTTGAGTTTTTTTGACTTTCCCAGATGATTAGTCATAGAATGGATATATTTATTTGTTGCATCAAAAGTCTGAATGTTTTAATCAATTCAAAGAATTTAAGACAGATACTGAAAAATGACATAATAAAACTATCAAGACACTACGATTTGATCGTGGTGGGGAGTACCTATCTTCACAATTTATTTTTTACTTATCAGAATGTGGAATTACCTCTAAATTATCTACATCTGGAACATCACAACAAAATGGTGTAATTGAAAGAAGAAATAGGACTCTTAATGAAATGGTTAGATCAATGATGATTTATTCTAGTTTACCTTCGTCTTTTTGGGGATACGCCTTAGAAACATTAAATTATGCTGTGAATTTAGTTCCTTTAAAGTTGGTACCTTTGACCCCTGCAAAATTATAGACTAGGCACAAGCTTAGTCTGCGACATATTCGAGTTTGGGGTTGTCTGACAAATGTGCTAAAAGGGAAAGAAGATAAATTGGAGGCGAGAACAGATGTATGTTTGTTTGTGGGTTATCCAAAAGGGACAAAATGTGATTTACTCTATTGTCCTAAAGAAAAAAGGTAATTGTTAGGAAAAATGCCAAGTTTCTTGAAGAGGACTATTAGATGAACGATGTTCCTAGAAGTAAACTTGTTTTACAGGAACTTAGCAAGGGAATGAAAACTCAGTCATCTAAAAAACAAAAACGACCAGATGCAAAACCCAGAAGTCAATTTTAACATGCCATTGCATTTTAGTAGTGGAAGAAATGTTAATAGACTTGTTATCCCAACAGAACAAGTGCCGAAAATCATACTACCACAATGTAGTGGAAGTTATGTTGAGCAAATTGCACAAGAGGCTGGAGTCATTGATATCCCTGTGGATAGCATGGAGACTCAGGTACCTGATACTGATGTGGTTCAACCACAAAATCATAATGGTGTAGTTGCAACTGATGTAGTACATAGTCATAGTAGGAGAGAAATAAGACAACACGTTCATTATACGCTCTTAGGATAATCATATGCTATGATCCCTGAGGATCCAACTTCCGAACTTGTCAATTACGACCAATCAACATGATAAAGATGTCTTTACTCGTGGACTTGATTTATTTCTTCCTTTATTGAGTTGATATCAATTCCTTTGATTTTTTGCTTAGATTGACGTCTTTATATCGAAGAATCTTCAGTACATAATTTTGTGCCCTTGATCTCCATTGGTATCCTTCCTATAATATCCTCATTGTTTGATTTTTCCATCCTCCTTGATTTAATTTTCCTTTAATCTTTTGCTCCGCATTCCTTTTTCATCTTGATTCTTCTATGCTTCTTTTCCACAAAGACTGATTCTGCACATAAGGAGTAATTTGTTATTTTTCATCGTTAAAATTAACTCAGATCTAATATTTATATGCATACTGCCTCGTATTTTACTCATATTTCATAAATTTTAATTGTGTAATATAATAATCTATGTTAATTTATGATTATGTGTAGAAATTATCCGGATACATATGAAACAAAGGTTTACAATTTGAAGCAAAAAGAGAGCAAAGTGAAAATTCTTGACAATATAGCACCCAAGGTAGCGTGGGGCACAACCTATTGCGCAGTATTCAAAAGTACCAAAATTCCTAGCGCTGGGGCTAGCTCGCTACGCTACTGGGTGTTAGGTGACAAAAATTTGTCCTATTTCAACGGGGACTCAATTATTTCAACCCCAAGATGCCCCTAACTCGTATAAAAGCAAATCTGAACCTATTTTGGAGAGAGAGACGCCACTTTGAGAGAAAAACACGAGGTTGGTAGAGTCTTGTGCAATCTGGGAACAAGAATTAATTTGATGCCACTATCATTGTTCAAGGTGCTCGATCTTGGAGCCCCAGGCTTATTACTATAACTCTACAGCTAGAAGATCGGTCATTAGTGGTACTTGAAGGAATTATTGAAGATATGTTGGTGCAAGCAGCGAAGTTCATCTTTCGCTCAAATTTTATTATTCTTGACTACATGGATGATGAGGAGGTTCCAATGGTTTTGGGGCGACCATTATTGGTCAGTGATGCATTTATTGATGTAAGGAAGGGCAAGCTAAACATGAGAGTGCAAGATTAAATAAATAAATTAATATGATAAATCAAGTAAAACAACCAACAATCAAATTACAATAGTCAATAACAACGTAACGTCAGAATAATGAGTTTCTTAGCCACTCATGTTCATGAAAATAATCAAAATATTATTTTTACAAATTAAAAAAACTATATATGGGCATTAAATTGTGGGATATTATTTTCTCGAAAATTGACGCTTTTGTGTATTCCTTCATGTTTTGTTGTTGGCTTTCCTTGCAAGCGGTGTTAGGCGTCATCGCGGCTCCAATGAGATTTTGGATCGTGAGAAGTTGATAGCAAATTGCATGGGTATTACGAGTCATGATCAGGCCTAGTAAAGTCTTGCAGATCGGTGCAAAAAGTCTATAAGGCTTTAGGAAAATTTTCCATCCTTGACCTCTTGTCGTGTGATTTTATCTCGGCTTGAAGCCTATATCTTCGATTCATCCCCCTTTACAACTAATTAAGTGATATTCGCAGAAATGTGTCTCCACTAATGTCTGCATTACATCTCCATCAAGTTTAAGTCAATTTGATTTATCTTCGTATTTACACACATTGTCATTAATTAGAGGATTACTAATTTGTAATTGCCCAACCTACTAGTGATAATGTTCACTTTGGGTTTAGGCCTACGCACGATCATTAAGGCTTGTTTACTTATGAAGAATTAACTCAAATAATCACTCATCCGATATCTTAAACTAAAAATAGCTGGTCGAATATAATTTATGTACAATTCATATATAATATATGTGTCATTGTGTATAATTAATATATAATTTATGTACACCTACCATAAAAAATAAACATTAAATTTAACTGGCTATATATATAACAATTCCCATGTTTAATGTGAAATTCGTTTGGAGTATCACATAATTGTACCAATACCGATAACAAATTAGAAAAATCTCATTGCATGCGTAATAAAGATCTCAACTAACTTACCGAAATGATAACAGGAGCTCTTGATTCAGAAATGTAGTTTTCATTTGATGAAGATGGCAAGGGAAAAGTTAGTTAAAGATGAGAACAAGCCATTGTTAAATAATATCTGCCGACCCTTTTAATGCCCAGTGGACAATGCGGCTGCTATTACACGCACAAATTGGTAATACAGTGACTGCTTGTACACTTTGTACTAATAATTAATACCATATGATAAAAGACAACACAAACAAACGAATAAATGTGCCTTTGAGATGGTTTAGAGTGGACCAAAATTATCGCAGCCGAGGGGTGTGATAGAATGGTCGTCATTACTTCACTCTTAATCAAATATCTTAAAGTTTGATAAATAATGTTTGATACGAAACACTTTATTCCACTTCATAACTACACTAGACCGAATCCAAATTAGTCGAGTAAAGTTTCAATATCAATAATTAATCCAAAAAGAGTGAATCAGAACCATACGAGTAACCATACGAGTAACAACAACAAATTTAGTGTATACGTACACTATAACCTTACAACAACAACAACAACAACTATTCATTATAGTCCTATAAAGTGAGGTCTGAGGAACGTAATATGTAAACGAACCTTACTCCTACCCGAAAGGACAGAAAAACTATTTCCAATCAACCCTTGGCTCAGTGAAAAGTAGATTTACCCTTACTTTTCTAAAATAAAAACGTTGTTTCTGATTAGTCGGGACTAATGAATTTTGGAGGTAGGATAATTAAACTAGAAAAGAAGGGTGGACCACACCGCTATCAAATTAAACTCTTCGGGACCCAATAGACCAAAATCACCTATCCAATTTTATTGCAATATATAAGTCCCATTTGTTTTATTGATTGATGCACCGATCCTTTTTAAAGATTGAGTATCATAGGGAGAAATTTTATTTTGAGTCTCGTACAATTAACATTAATTATACGAGACCTTTTTTTTGTCTGATAAATTTATAGACCATACTCTTATATTTCTGGGTCCATAAAAATCTAGGTCCACAAAAATATATGATAAAAATTATCTCGTACAACTAGCATTATTGCTACGAAACACAAAATAAAATTTTCAGTATTACATGTTTGTTTGACACTCTGATTGTCTGTCCAAACTATTCTAACTTTTTCTGTTGACTGTCAGAACCTTCACCATTAAATTCTTTGTTCTTCTCTGGATGTTCTATGCTCTTATCATTACTCTCACTGAACAGTCCAATATTTCTGTTACCAGTACTTTCAGTTTCAGTCTCAATATTATTGTTTGTCTGCTTCAATAATTTTGTATTCTATTTTTTTTTGTCTTGCGCGTATATTGTTGTCAAATATTGTTTATTCAAATGAATTCATAATATTTTATTAGAATTATCAATACGCATATGTCAGATGTAATGAAATTATGTATACATATTGAAAAAAATTATATTTATTGTGAACTCATTAACTCTAAATTATGAATTCGTCTCCAGTTGTCGTATACGGACGAAAGTGAAGCTTAGTACGTAGTACAAGAGACATGAAATGCGTAGGCAAAGATGACAAGCATCTCGTGATTCCTTTTACTACAATCAGCTAGAAATTGACACACTGTATCTTCTTTGTTTGTATCGTTCTGAACTCTTTTGTTTCTACGATTTTTGTCTCTTACTTCACCCAGATAACCCTACATGCAAATAAGGTACTTTGTGTTATTTTCAGTCCACGAAAACCCATGCGAGAATGTATTAGTAATAAAATTTTAAGAAGTTATTAATTTGCTTGTCTTGAAGTGAAATCTTGAGAATATAATGTATTAGTAAAATTTAAGAAGTTGCTCCTCTTGTCTGGCTAGTCAAGTTACAATATTAAGAATTGGTGAGAAAACATGAAAATCACTGAGTTCAAGAGAAACATTTTAAACAGAAATATTGAATTACATTCATTTTATTTTATATTTGTGAGACAGAAAGTCTTGTAAAAGAAGTAAGATTTAAAAAAATGTTACAGTTAAATGGGATAAACGACTAAACGATGTATTAGAGCTTCAAATTTTATTGGACACCACTGGCTAATAATTTCGAAAAAAAATACCATTTAACTTTTCATTTGTTTTGTCTCAAAGGAGGATTCACTATATAAATATGTCATTTAGACAAGAGTGGTTGCTCTGATGGTAAACAATCCTCACTTCCAACCGAGAGGTTGTGAGTTCGAGTCTCCCCAAGAGCAAGGGTGGGAAGTTCTTGGAGAGAAGGATGCTGGGGGTCTATCTGGAAACAAGCTCTCTACCCTAAGGTAGGGGTAAAGTTTGCGTACACACTATCCTCCCCAAACCCCACTTAGGGTTGTTATTATTATTATTATTGGGGTCGTGTTTTCTATTCGTAAAAACTAAAAAGTATAAAGGGTAACTGAAAGCATGCAACTCACCCACAGTACTAACGGTTTTTAAGCAAGGACAGGTTTTAAGATTTGAATAGGATTAATATTAAAATAATCTTAGGTTATAGCCGCAGAGGCGGATTTAAAATTTAATACTTATGGATTCCTGCAATAATTTCAAATAAATTTTTAATAATAATTAGGTTTATATTTAAATATTTATCAATTTGATTCGCATCCCGTAGATCGAAAAGTGAATTCGGCTGATTACGGGGATATAAGCATTAGATGTAATGAAACACTAAGTTATAGAGTCTATTTGATTAAAAATCCATTTGTTAAACTCAAAGTGTATCGAGTGGTGCATTTATCAAAATTAAAGAGTTTCATTTTAATGTGATCAACTTTTTCGTTATGTATCAAAGTGTATTCGTCTTGATGTTATCATCTTTCATAGAGTTATTCAATTTGATAATTGCTTGGATTTTCAAGAATTCAAAAGTCGGATGGATTATTTGCAGGGAGAAATTCAAAAATAATCAGATTTATAATTGGTTGTTTAAAAATAGCTTAATTTTAAAAATAATCGAAATTTAATTACTTTTCATATAAAGATAAATTTGAGGGAAGATATTATTCAAAACCTGGAAAATACTTCACTATGTTATACTGGAGTTCCAGCATAAGTATACTTAAATTCCAGTATATTATGTTGGAGTTGTAGTGTACTTATGATGGAACTCTAGCATAATATGATAGAGTTCCATTATAATACACTAGAACTACAGCATAATATACTGGAGTTACAGCAAGTAAACTGGTCCAGCATAATATACTGGAGTTTGGAGCACCGGTGCTCCAGTCTCCAGTATATTATACTGGAGCCAGCAAATTATATCGGTCCAACATAATATGCTGGAGTTCATACATAGATGCCCCGAACTCCAGTATATTATGCTGGTCCAGTATTTATTATGGCAAAATAATGGCAATTTTTTATTGACTTGGTAAACGTTGGCTATTTTTGAAGGACCGATTCGAAAACCGGCTATACCGTGCTATCTTTACTTTTTTGAAGGAATAGTTACCTCCTATAGCAAAAGTATATACCTTATTTATTTTAAATAGATACGCTTTTAAAAAATTATATTCCATAGATTCCTTTTGATTTTTATATTGTGTATCATTTGTATATCATTCACGTATCATATTTGTATCAAATGTGTATCACATGTATCCATGTATACCTGTATGTAATTGTGATACATATATTGCAGAAAAAAATTTGAATTTGATTTTAACTACGAATTTCAAATCAATTTGATATTGGGTTCACTCTTCCTCAAAATTTGTAGCTATTTGTAGCTTGTTAAAAAGGTAAAAATTTTACTTTCTTTTGAGTGGGTATTATTAGAATAGATTTGGTGTATCTTAAGAAGTTTGAATCTTAGTTTTGGAATGATTTGATGGATTTTGAGGTGATTTGAATTAAAAATTCAAAGTAGAAGAAGAAACATGAAAATATATATATATATATATATATATATATATATATATATATATATATATATATATATATATATATATATATCATATTGTATCATTTGTATATCATACATGTATCATATTCGTATCAAATGTGTATCACATATATATCCATGTATACATGTGTGTATGAGTGTGATACATGTTTGATACATATGTTGCAGAAGAATTTTTTGAATTTGATTTTAATTACGAATTTCAATCAGTTTGATAATGGGTTCACACTCTTCCTCAAAATTTGTATATTGGCTCATCTAGATGCTTTCAATGAATTTCAACCATACCTATTAAAAAATATCAATTTTACTTAGATTTTTAGAATCTTTTATATGTGTGTGTGTGTGTGTGTGTATATATATATATATATATAATAAGTTCCAACTTATCAATCTTTAAATAATAATTATAACTTACCAAAATTAGTCAAGAACATATAAAAATTAAAAATCCAAATAAATAAGATTCATTCTCTCCAAGAACCATACACAAAGATCTCCTCCTATATTAATATTAGATGCAAGAAGGAAATAAAATTTCATGGAAGAAATAGTAAACAAGGTAATGATAATATATACATGGGAACTTATTTGGGACATATGTAAGATTCCTAAATTACTTTGCAATAAGATTTTAAAACAAAATTGGATTTAGAATTGGCCAGCCCAAGTACAGACCCAAATGGAACGAGCTTATCATTTGGATAGAGTAACACTAGAAATTTTGATTTAACTGAGACACATACTAGTTAATTTGAGGTTGAACCTTTACTCAACGAGGTGCACTGCCTTAAATCAACACTAAAGTGCTGAAATACTCACAAATCTCCCCTTGCAAATGTGAGTAGAGTGTGCTCTATTTATCTGTGAGTGATTAGAGGCCTTTGAAGGCAAAAATATTAGTTGTACTTTACAATCAACTTCTTCTAATTTTTCTTTATTGATGATATAACCAATTTATTTAATTATTTTTGAAATATTGTTGATCTTAAGTAAAGTTTTTTTAATTTTACTTTTGAAAAATACTTTTCATAGGAGGAAATATTTTCATTTTTATATGAGCAATATTAAATAGGCATGTGAAAGAAGAATTAATCTTTTATTTCATTAGGTATATCAATTAGAATATTATCTTCTATTTATATAGTTTCTCATAGTACTTTTGTTATAAAATAAGTTCAAAAATATGGAGCTAATTAGTTTGATAATACGCGAGATTTACCTATAACCAATATGTTTTGCTCCTAATTTGGTGTGTTTTTAGATGGTGTGAAGGTTGAAAGATGACCAATTGAGCTTGATTGTTAAAATTTGTTATATAGGAAGCCAAGAATGAGGATTAGAGGTGATTTAAGCATTAATGAAGCTAAAAGATAATTTTTGAAGAAAAGGAAAATTGAACCCAGGCTGTGAAGTAACTTCGAAAAGAACAGGAAAATCCAGAAAACTCAACTAGACTCTGTGTAAAGAACAACTATAGCACAAGGACAAATTTGTCTGCGTTTTATCTTGAGGGGCAACTTAATCATTTGGCTTAGGGACACGATATAAAAGCTTCTAAGCGGTATTTCAGCTGCATTCTTGGCCTGAGAACGTAAGAACACCATTGTTCAAGTAAAAGTAAGCCCGGAAGATGCTCAAGTCCATTCTACAAGACGAATCGAAGAGTTTTTCATTACTTTTCTATTTTTATTTTTTTGAATTTTGGTTTGACAATGATTTATGTGTTTTTGAATAATTGTATGAGTAGCTAAACCTTTCTTCTCGGGTTTTGATGGAATCAATTATTGGATAAATTATTGACCAAGCTTATTTATAATTAGTCGTTTCAATAGTCTATTTGTTCAATTACGTTTTGCTTGTTTTTAGTTGAATAGCCAACGATTAACTGTGCCTATTTATCATGTGTTGCTTGAAAAAGAATATTTAATTAGGTTGTTGTTAAACAGTGTCACTTCTGAGTAAGTTAAGAGATTAATTACTTGAATTTAAAAGTAGGATTAGAGATAACGAAGCTTTGGCATGATCTTTGTGAGTCGCTTGAATCTACAGCTAGGGTTAGTTCGAGAGAATAATTCTAGAAAAATATTGCTTTTGATCGAGAGATAATTGTGGTAACAGAAGAATTCACGAACAATGGAGAATAAATCGGCTTGATAAAATTGAACACGTTAAGCATTCATCTTGATGATGAGGAAATAATAATCCTATGTTTTTTTCTCTTCAATTAAAATATTTTTCTTTAGTTGATAATCTTATTATTTAGTATTCTTTTTACTTAAGTAGTTTAAAAAAATCTTCATCTTTATTACTTGAAAATTGCTTGAACTTGTTTTCTTAGTGATATTAAATAATTATAGCTAAGCCTTAGTTCTCTATGGGATTCGACCCTGGACTCACAAGTCAAGTTATATTTGCAATAACCACTTATTCTTTTTCGGACTAGAGTTAGGCATGATCAAATTTTAGTGTCATTATCGGGGAACTAACGGTGTAGTTGTAACTGTATATATTGTTAGGTTTTAAGGTTGAATTTTTTAGTTTTGTTATTTTTTTTAAATTTATTTTATTTTTGTTTGTTGACTTGAGAAACATGACATCTAATAATATAGGAGTTTAGGTGTTGGTAATTTTACTTTTGATCTCTATATGTATCGTGAAGAAAACCACTCCACTACCAGAAAATAGGCTTATGGGAATAGTTATTTTGATAACGGTTTGTGAACCGTTGCCATAAGAAGTAGTAACTGTTGAAACTGTTACAATAGAGTTTGCGTGGTATCAGCACACTTTCGACATCAAGCCATTGAAATTTTAACAAAACCTTTACCATAAAGATTTTTTTCGCAACAGATTTGTGAACCGTCCCAATAGAAATGTATATGGCAACAGTTTGAAAAGAAAAATTCTATGGGACGGTTATTCATTCTCCGTCGTTTTTTTCGCTGAAATTTACTGGCCCGCCAAGTGACCAGTCATTTTATAGCTTTGAACTAATTTTAGTAAAGTAAATACAATAAACCCCACCCCTACCTCCAATGTATAAATACATTCAAACTCTCCTCTCTAATCTCTTTTCTTTTAGGTCTTTGCTGAGTTTCAGATTTACTAAATCTTCTTTTGGCCGAGTTTCAAATTTACTTTGTCACTTTTACTCTCTCTATATCTATGCAAATACCTCTTCATTGGACTACCATAATTATGAAACCCTAGAGTTCCCAAAGTTCAAAACGTGGTCGTCGTTCACCATTTTCTGTCGGTCTTTCTGGCACTTCTCCGAAGTTTCGATGGTTACAAATCCAATGAACTCAGATACCTACTTTTTCAAGGACAGTTGCTAGCCTTCCCCAAATTCCCAAATTCTAAAGACAGGTTTGTGCTCGAATCACAGAAGCCCAAAATAACCACGGCCTGGTACTTTTCTCTTTTCTTTTGGTCATTTTTACTATTTCGTTACAATTGTTATGCATTTTTACTGTATTTTTTTAGTTCTTGGCAAAAAGGTTCTTAATTCATGTTGTAGTCTTTTAGGTTATGTGTTTAATTCATGTTGTACTCCTGTGTTTTTAGTTATGTATTTTTACTTGTTGATTTTATAAGATTCCTTTCTATTGTTGATTTTGTTTCCTGCTAATATATAAATTTCTTCCTAATGGTCAATGAAGTAGGTCGGTAAATTTTCCTCATCTATCTAAAGTATCCTAAGGGTTTTTGTTGTTAGCAACATTACATCAAGAAGCTTATATGCAGTTTTTGTTTCCTTAGTTTTACTGTCAAATTTGATTTTGAAATATGATGTTCATTGAGAGTATTTGATAACACTTGTGCTTCAGATGTTCGTTCCAAAATATCTTTGTTTTCCACCCAGGATTATTTTTAAATAAATTAATTGCATTTGTATTACTTAGCTAGTACTATAATTTGGTACTGATATATATAGTGGTTGATCGATTGATAAATAGATAATACTTAACTTTACCTTTGCACTGTACTCTCTTTACTTTTACAAAGTTATGTTGATAGTTTAAACATGGTTCTACACATTCTTTGAAAAGTATAATAACTTAATCACATCTTTCCTATTCATATCGTAAGAGATGATTTTTAAGAAGTTAACTTTTAAAGGTCTTGAATTGCTTTATTGTTTGTGACTTTCTGAGGTCCACCCTTAAAAGCAGTGGTCAATGTCAAATTAATGTGCTTTTGGTTAGTTTTGTTGATTTACTTTTATCGTATAGGATATCTATGGATAATGGTGATAAAAGATAGATGAATCTCTTGAGAGCGGCAGATTAGTATATATGTGGAGTGATTTGTTTTCTTGATAAGGCATTTGAATGAGCCGCCCAGGGAAATAAAATATTATGCCCTTGCAAAAAGTGCATGAATCACAATTGGTATTATAGAAATTTGGTGGAAGATCATTTGATTGTTCATGGATTTGTTGATGGTTATATCAAATGGGTTTTTCACGGGGAAGGATTTTCCTCGAGAAATACACATCATCCAAGCAATGATGATGAAGTTTCTACTATACGTGACGATATTGATGGACTACTTCATGATACATTTAGAAATATAGAGGGTCAGGCAGGGGATGAACAAGGAGTTGGGGAAAGACTATCTGAAGATGCAAAAAGTTTTTCAAATTGATGGAGGAAGGAAAACAAGAGTTATATACGGGGTGTAAAAATTTCAGTAAACTAAGTTTCACTATTCGATTGTACTTTCTTATCCTTCCATAGGTCGAATAATGTGACCTTCTCTTATTTGTTAGAGTTGATAAAATAGGTATTTCTCGTTTCTCGTATACTAGAATCTTTCAACAAGGCTAGAAACATGATAAAAAATTTGAGTATTCATTATGAAAAAATACTTACATGCCCTAATGATTGCATACTATTTTGGAAAGAAAATGCAAAAGTCGATAATTGCTCTATTTGTGGGTCTTCAAGATGGAAAAGTGATGGTCTTTTGACTAAAGCAAGCTCTAAAATCCCTACAAAGATCTTAAGGTACTTTCCTTTAAAGCCTAGGCTTTAGAGGATATTCATGTGTCCTTAAAAGGCTACTGCAATGAGATGGTATGCTAATGAGCGGCCCAATTATGGGAATATAAGACATCCTACTAGTGGGAAAGCTTGGAAGGCTTTTTATTCTTTGCACCCAAACTTTTATAGAGATCCTCAGAATGTTAGATTGGGTCTTTCAAGTGATGGTTTCAACCCGTTTCGGACAATGTGCATTTCTCATAAAACATGGCTTGTTATGTTAATGAACTGTAATTTATCATCATGGATTTGCATGAAGTCAGAGTATATAATATTCTTTATGATCATTATAGGTCCATCGTCTCCGTAAAATGATATAGATATGTACCTATGACCATTAATTGAAGAATTGAAGGAACTACGGGAAACTGGGATAGACATATTTGATGCTGAAACCAACCAAACATTCTGAATATGTGTTGCCTTAATGTGGACAGTTAGTGACTTTCCAGCATTAAAAATACTTTTAAGATGGAGCACTAAGGGGAGAGTGGCATATCCCACTTGCAATTATTACACATTTTCTCAATATCTCAAACATAGTCATAAAATGTGTTACTTGGGCCATCGAAGATTTTTTCCTTGCAATCATCCATTACGACAAGATAAGAAGTCTTCTGATGGTAAGGAGGAGCATAGACCTGCACCTGCTCTATTGCCGATGCTGAAGTTTGAAGAGCTGCTTGAGTTCAACAATAACTTTGGAAAGAGCACTAAAAAGTCCTCGGAGTGATAAGGGTCTGTGGAAAAAGATATTCATTTTTCTCGAATTGCCATATTGGGTGCATAAAAAATTGAGACACATTCTTGATGTGATGCACATCGAGAAAAACACATGTGATAGTTTGCTTGGGACTTTATTAGAAATAGATAGAAAATCAAAAGATGATGAAAAATCCCGCTATGACTTACAAGAATGGGGATTTCAGAGGAGCTACAACCAAGATTAAATAATGATGGAACTATAAGTTTGGCTAGATCTTATTTCTATATGAAACCAAAAGTGTACTGTTTATTTTGTACTGTCATGAAAAATGCTAAATTGCCAAAAGGGTGTGCTTCGAATATTTCAGAATGCGTGCAAGTGAAGGAGATGAAAATATCACGGTACAAGAGTCATAATGCCCATTTTTATAATGCATTACTTGCTCCAAGTTGTTGTTAGAAAAGTGTTGCCCAAGAATGTTTTATTGGACTTGATTAGATTAGGAAATTTCTTTGGAGCTATACGTAGTAAGATCATAAAGCGAAAAGATCTTGAAACAATGCAGTCTGAAATTGTTGAGATAACTTGTGAGCTTGAAAAGATTTTTCATCCAACATTTTTTGACATAATGGCACATTTGCCTATTTATTTGGTGAATGAAATTAAGCTTAGGGTCCGACTCATATTTGTTGGATGTATCCTATTGAGAGTAAACTATGTAAGTACAAGGCATCTGTACGTAATCGGTCTAGTCCAGAAACGTCAATAGCAGAGGAGTTTTTGGTTGATGAGTGCTTGACTTTTTGTTCGAGATATCTACATGATGGCGTGGAGACAAAATTTAGTAGGTACCAAACTGTGGATGATAAGTTCTCACAAAATTTGTGACCTATATTCTCTAATATAGGCCATTCAATTGGGAGTAAGAAAAAAAATACTTTTCTCATGGATTCGCAGTTATGCTTTGAAGAACATCGATATGCTCTGTTCAATACTGGAGATGAACAAATAGAAACGTTTATTGGGTAAGATAAATTATATTAGTACTTATTTATTTATTTTTATATTATTTTTTCTTTTATATGATTAAAATCTAAATGTTCTTGATTACAAGGAACATAAAAATTTATTTGTTAATTATAGTAGATCAAATGCATGGGTAAGAGCGAGGGATCACACACGAGAATTCGGCAAGTGATTTAAAGAGAAAGGTAAAAATTATTGTATTGCGCGATTATTTAAGATGGCTAGCCAAAGGATCTAATATGGTAACCAAAAGATATACGAGATATTTTATTAATAGATACCGATTTCATACTAAATAACGGGATTCCCATGGCAATACTCAAAATAGAGGAGTGATTTTAATCGGCAACAACAGATAGTTTTGCTAGTGCTAGTGTCACGACCCGGATTTTCCATCCTCGGGAGCCATGATGGTGCCTACTAGTGGGAGCTAGGCAAGCCAAACCTTAAATACCTAATACACTTTCATTTTTCTTCTTTTTAACAATTATCAGACGATAATGCGATAACGGCAGAATTAAATAAATAAGTTGAAGTCAACACTGTTTATAACTCAATGCTGCATCTATTACAAGTTTCAAACCTCAATACCTTGAACCTGGTGTCATAGTGTCACGGACTGTCTAAGAGTCACTACAAACAAAGTCCGAAGGAAATAAAGTTGTTTCTGAACAAAATAAAATGAAACATGGAATAAAGATAGAGGGAGACGCCAGGGCTCGCGGACACTTGCAGGTCTACCTTGGGTCTCCGGGAGGACAGAAGGAAGCCCTCTAATTACTGCTGTTGTTCGATGCCCCCAATCTGCACAAAAGAGCACAAAGAATAGCATCAGCACAACCGACCCCATGTACTGGTAAGTTTCTAGCCTAACCTCGGCGAAGTAATGACGAGGCTAGGACCAGACTCCAGATAAACCTGTGTAGTTAACTTCTAACACAAATAAAGAGAAATAAAGGAAACTTCCACTTTCTTTTCATCTTGTTATAGGCGTGCAACCCGATTGCATTTCTCATATCTCGTGGTAGGCGTACCACCCGCTCCCATTTCATTATATCTTGTGGTAGGCGTACCATCCGCTCTCATTTCGTCATATTAACAGTTCTTACAAATGAAATTACTCCAATAACCGCAACAGTTAATACAAATTCATAGGACAACAAGTACACAATAATAATGATTCACTAAGGAAATTAAATAATGACAAGTAGAAATCAATTATGGACTTTAAAGAGCAAATAGGCAAATTTAATATTTAGTATGCTAAGTGTCGAGTAGCAATTAAGTCACATAAATATGTAGCAGTTATAGCATAAATTCAATAATAACTAGTAACACTATAAAGGAAAATGCCATCATAAAGAATCACAGTATTTGTGGAATAAGACAATTAATACACTCGAATTGATAACAAGAAATAATAACAAACGGCAATAAGTGCATGAAATCACCCTACGTACTTTAACACTCTCTCACCAAAATAATATACGGCATCACCCTTCGTGCTTTACACTCTTCCTTACCCAAGCAACAATTACAAAGCAATTAGGGCAAGGGAATCAATGACATCACCATAAAGTCAAGTAACAACAGAAGATTAGTAAAATAGATGTAAAAAACAATGTAACTCAATTTTCAGCAAGAATCAGAGAAATCAAGGACGAGTGCACGACATTACCCTTCATGCTTTTACTCTCATCCCCACCAAGCAATGATACAATAAATATGTGTACGACATCACCCTACGTGCTTATACCCTCATCCTAACCAAGCGATGATATAATAGAAATGTGCATGGCATCACCCTTCGTGATTTTACTCTCATCCTCATATATAATCAATAGAATCGACACGAAATGGTACATCGTACGGCATGATATTACCCTTCGTGCTTTACACTCTTTCCTCACAATAACAAATAATACACGGTATCACCCTTCGTACTTTAACACTCTTCCTCACCCAAATGGCAAATACAAACAAAGGGGCAAGGGAGTAAACAAATAATAAAAGAAATCCCGGCAAGGGAACACAATTTAATTGTTAAATCCCTGAAGGGAACAATTTAATAACTCTTTCTCTTTCTTTTACTTTACTTCTTAACTCGTTTCACCACTTGAGACAATGCTCCAAAGGGTTCAGTCATATTATATACTTTCATAATTTGTAATATACTCGAGTCAATGCTCCTCGATATTCAAATGTCACAATTTCTTTCACCAGCTTTTCACAACATATAGAAATCATCACAAAAGGCATTAAAGAAACAATGAAATCATGACATTTACAATATAAAGACTCATGGTCATTCTAGACACTAACGCATAGATACTCAACACCATGCCTATACGTCGTACTCAACCATTATCACATAGCAAATAGGACTCAACTCCTAATTCCTCAAGCTAAGGTTAGACCAAACACTTACCTCAATGCCTTGAGCATAATTCACGTCTCAATGATAGCTTTGCCCCATGGATCCACTGCCAATTTGTTCGTATCTAATCAAAAATCACTTATTTACATCAATAAACGCTAAATGAATCAACCTCAATACATGAAAATAAGTTTTCCAAAGTTTTACCCAAAAAGTCAAAATTCGCCCTCGGGCCCACGTGGTCAAAACCTGAGGTTCGAATCAAGACTCGGTTACCCATTTTCTCATGAACTCAAATATGCAATGTGTTTTGAAATCGGACCTCAAATTCAGGTCCAAATCCCCAATTTTTTAAAAAACCTAGGTTCTACTCAAAATACCCAATTTCCCCCATGAAAATCTTTGATTTTAAGTTAAAATCATGTTAAAAGATGTTAATGATTGAAGAAATAATAGTTGAAAATGACTTACAATTGATTTGAAGAAGAAAGGTTTCTTGAAAAATCGCCTCTTATGTATTAGGGGTTTGAAAAAGTGAAAAATAACTGAAAATACCATCTATTTATACCCATGGCAAACCCCCTGTGCAGACCGCACTAAATGGACCGCGGCCGCACAGGCTCATCTAAAGACCTGCAGTTCAGCATCCACCGTGGACCGCACAAAGGCGACTGCGGCCGCGTTGCCTCCACCACAAACCGCACAAAGGCGGCCGTGGTCGCACAGCCTCCATCGCGGATCGCTCAAAGGCGACCGCGGTCGGGCTGGCCCCTCTACGGTTGCACGCAATTTCTTGCAGACCGAACAAGAGGGTTCAAAGGCCTCCAACTTCCTGAACCTGCAACATCTGATTTCTAAGCCTAAGACATCCCAGAACCTACCTGAAACTCACCCGAGCCCTCAAAACTCCAACCCAAATATACACACAACTTCAAAAACATTCTACGAACATATTCGCGTAATCAAATTACCAAGATAACATCATGAACATCGAATTAAACCTCAAGATCACTGAAATTTCTCAAAACTCCTTTGAACATCACATTTCCTAATTAAGGTCCGGATCACATCAAACGACGGCCGTTTTCAACTAAATTCTACATAAACATCTTAACTCACATATAAGACCTGTACCGAGCACCGGAACCAAAATACATGCCGTTACCAACATGTTCCAATCAAATATCATTTCAATTTTCCTTAAAAATTTTAGAAAAGTAATTTTCTTTAAAAATTCATTTCTCGGGCTTGGGACCTCGGAATTCAGTTCCAGGCATAGGCTTAAGTCCCATATTTTCCTATTGACCCTCCGGGACAGTCAAATCACGGGTCCGGGTCTATTCTCCAAAAATGTTAATCAAAGTTAAATTTATTCATTTTAACATCAAAACTTAAGATTTTTCATATTTGAGCTTTCTAGCTATGCGCCCGAACTATGCACGCAAATCAAGGCAGCTCTAAATGAGGTTTTTAAGGCCTCAGAAGTACAAAATTGGTTAGAAACAAGTGATGACCCAAACATTCTCCACCTCTAAAACAAAGGACATAAGAAGGAAGTACCTGAGTCGGGAAAAAGATGGCGATAACGGCTCTGCATATCGGACTCGAATTCCCAGGTCGATGCCTTAGGAGGCTGTCCTCTCCACTGAACACGAACAGAAGGGAAACTCTTTGACCTCAACTGCCAAACCTCTCAGTCTAGAATAGCTACTGGGACCTCTTCGTAAGACAAGTCCTTGTCCAAATGGATAGTGCTGAAATCTAACACATGGGATGGATAGTCGTGATATTTCGGAGCACGGATATATGAAAAACTGGATGCGTGATTGATAAGCTTAGCGGCAATGCAAGTCTATAAGCTACCTCTCCCACTCGATCAAGAATCTCAAGCGGGCCAATGAACCTAGGGCTAATCTTGCCCTTCTTCCCAAATCTCATCACGCCTTTCATAGGTGACACTTAAAGTAATACCCGCTCACCAACCATAAAGGTCACATCTCGAACCTTGCGGTCTGCATAACTCATTTGCCTGGACTGAGCTGTACGAAGCCTATCCTGAATGATCATGACCTTGTCCAAGGCCTCTTGAACAATATCCGTCCCCAAAAACCAAGCCTCTCCCGGCTCAAACCATCCAACCGGGGATCGACACCGCCTACCATATAAAGCCACATGAAGAGATATCTGGATACTAGACTGGTAGCTATTGTTGTAGGCAAACTCCACTAAAGGAGAAAACTGATTCCACGAACCTCCAAAGTCAATGACACAAGCTCAGAGCATATTCTCCAAAATCTGAATAGTCCACTCAGACTGACCCTCCGTCTGGGGATGAAATGTTGTGCTCAACTCAACCCATATGCCTAAATCTCATTGAACTGCTCTCTAAAAGCGCGAGGTAAACTGCGTACCCCGGTCCGAAATTATGGATATGGGCACACCATGAAGCCAAACAATCTTCCGAATGTACATCTCCTCTTACCTATCAGAAGAATAGGAGATTGCCACAGGAATGAAATGCAGTGACTTGGTCAACCTATCAACAATGACCCAAGCTGCGTCGAACTTCTTCCCAGTCTTCGGGAGTCCAGTAACGAAGTCCATAGTGATCCACTCCCACTTCCACTCAGGAAGCTCAATCCTCTGAAATAAACAACCAGGCCTCTGATGCTCATACTTAACCTTCTAACAATTCATACACCAAGCCACATATGCGACAATATCTTTCTTCATTATACGCCACCAATAATGCTGCTGCAAGTCCTGATACATCTTGCGGAAACCGGATGAATAGAGTACCGGGAGCTATGGTCCTCCTCTAAAATCAACTCTCGAAGATCGTCCACATAAGGCACACAAACTCACCCCTGCAATCTCAAAACTCCATCATCATCTAAGGTAACCTGCTTAGCATCTCCACGCTATACCGTGTCTCTAAGGACACACAAATCGGAAACATCAAACTACCGATCACAAATATGCTCCAATAATGAAGAACGAGCGACCGTGCAAGCTAATACCTAACTAGGCTCAGAAATATCCAACCTCAATAACCAATTTGCCAAATCCTGAACATCCAAAGAAAGCGGTCTGTCAATGACTGGAATATAAGAAAGACTGCCCATATTGGCTGACTTTCTACTCAAAGCATCGGCTACCACATTGGCCTTTCCCGTGTGATATAGGATAGTGATATCATAATCCTTCAACAACTCCAACCACCTTATCGGCCTCAAATTCAACTCATTTTGCTTGAACAAACACTAAAGACTCTTGTGGTCAGTGAACACCTCACACGTCACGACATACCGATGGTGCCTCCAAATCTTCAATGCATGAAAAATGGATGCCAGCTCTAAATCATGAAATGGATAGTTCTTCACATGAATCTTGAACTGCCATGAAACATAGGAAATTACTTGCCATCCTGCATCAACACTGTACCAAGCCCAATACCTTGCCATCCTGCATCAACACTGTACCAGGCCCTCAACCTGTGGGCAAAACCAACATCTGTGCTGTAGTCAGAGTTATCATTGAGCTTTTGAAAGCTCGCCTCACACTCATCCGACCATCTGAACTAGCATCCTCTTGGGTCAACCTGGTCATCGGGGCTGCAATAGATGAAATCCCTCCACGAACCGGTGATGGTAGCCTGCCAATCCCAAAAAACTTCGAATCTCTTCAGTTGATACTAGTCTAGGCATGCTCTTGACTGCCTTAATCGTTTTTGGATCAACTTGAATACCGTTTGCTGAAACAACATGACCCAGAAATGTTACTGAACTCAACCAGAACTCACAATTCGAGAACCTTGCATATAACTGACTATCCCTCAGGGAACTCATGAAAAACGGGCACGTAATCAATTGAAGGAATCTTAACACCAGAATCATGAATATATGCCAAATAGGCCCAACACCCCTCCTTAACCACATGTCGGGCCTTCACATATGAGATAACACTATGGGTAGAATGACCAGGAGTCCCTCTTCATGCTAAACGAGGCATACCCAGTAAAGCTAAGGTCATAGTATTTGCATAATAGTCCAAGATAACATGGTAAGGTGATAACCAGTCCATCCCTAATATAACGTCAAAATCAACCATATCCAGAAGAAGCAAATCAACACGAGTCTCAAGACCTCCAATCACCACTATACATAATGAATAAACACGATCCACCCTGAGAGAATCATCCACTAGTATAGACACATAAACAGGGTCACTCAAAGAATCACTAGGCATGAACAGATACGGTACAAGATAAAATCGAAGCTTCTTAACAACTAGGACAGTACCTGCACCCTCCACATCTAATATATTTACCTCCACCTGTAGCATCTCTACCTCCACCTCTAATACCACTACCTCCACCTCTAGCTGACTAAGCGGGCTAGATGAATCCCTGAGTGGACATCCTCACTCTCTCTCACAATGGGAAGTATTATAAGAGCATGACGAGCCAAGTCAATGAATCTCATCTCGTACTGGGTAACGGTCATAGAAACCTGCTGGGGACGCTCAAACTGCCTCTGATAGATCTCTCTCTAAGTGATAGAAAGAAACTTCTCCAAAAGTAGTTGCATGAACTATTCTCTAGTTAAAGCTGGCGATCCGGCTGGTCTAGCTAAGCAATAATCCCTCCATACAATCTTAGCGAATCTAGACGAGCGAAATATAGCAAAATCGACTCCATTAGTCTCCATGATCCCTATGTCCCTGAGAACCTCATGATAATCGTCTAGAAAATCTTGGGGATCCTCAGAAGATGCATCGTAGGAAGTAGTACTGAAGAGCTTAGTGGCACCTATACAACCTCCGCAAAGCCTCCGAAGATGTAGGCGATCTATCACCGATCTATGTTGCTTATAGGCTGAAGAAGCGCTACATGACCTCGCCATTCGCGAAAGAATAGAGTAGAAATCCAATTAGCATTGAGAAACAAACCCGTACGACAAGAAAGAACAAAGGTGGAATTTTCCAAACTCTGTAGCCTCTGGGGAATAAATACAAACGTCTCCGTACTAATTCTTCAGACTCTACTAAGCTTGTCTGTGAACTGTGAGACCTATGTAACCTATAGCTCTGATACCAACTTGTCATGACCCAAATTTCCCACCCTCGGGAGTCGTGGTGGCGCCTACTAGTGAGAGCTAGGCAAATCAAATCTTAAATACCTAATACACTTTCATTTTTCTTCTTTTTAAGAATTACCAGACGATAATACGATAATAGTAGAATTAAATAAATAAGTGAAAGTCAACAATGTTTATAACTCAATACTACATTTATTACAACTTTCAAACCTCAATACCTCGAACCTGGTGTCATAGTATCACAGACTGTCTAAGAGTCACTACAAATAAAGTCCAAAGTAAATACAATAAGTTGTTTCTGAACAAAATAAAATGAAACAGGGAAGAAAGATAGAGGGAGACGCCAGGGCCCGCACATGCCTGCAGTTCTACCTTGGGTCTCCGGGAGGACTGAAGGAAGCCCTCTAACTATTGCTGTTGTCCGATGCCCAAATCTGTGCAAAAGAGCACAGAGTGTAGTATCAGTACGACTGAACCCATGTGCTGGTAAGTATTTAGCCTAACCTCGGCGAAGTAGTGACGAGGCTAGGACCAGACTCCAAATAAATCTTGTAGTTATATAATATATGGCAAAAAAGTAAACAGGTAATAAGCAATTAAAGCTGGGGAAGGGAACATGCGGCGTGGGTGAAAAATAACCAGAATATCAAAGAAAAATAAGGAAACTGTAGTTTAACTTCTAACACGGATAAAGAGAAACAAAGGAAAATTTCACTTTCAATTTTATCTTGTTAGAATCATACAACCCGATTGCATTTCTCATATCTCGTGGTAGGCGTACCACCCGCTCCCATTTTATCATATCTCGTGGCTTGCGTACCACCCGCTCCCATTTCCTCATATTAACAATTCCTACAAATGAAATTACACCAACAACGGCAACAATTAATACATATTCGTAGGACAACAAGTACACAATAATTATGATTCACAAAGAAAAAAGAATCATAATGAGTAGCAAACAGGCAAACTTAATGTTTAGCATGCTAAGTGTCAAGTAGCAATTAAGTCGCATAAACATGTAACAGTTACAGTATAAATTCAATAATAACTAGTAACATGATAAAGGAAAATTCCAATATAAACAATCACAATAATTGTGGAATAAAATAATTATTGCACTCGAATTGATAACAAGAAATCATAACAAACGGCAATAAGTGCACGACATCACCCATCGTGCTTTAGCACTCTCTCACCAAAATAATACACAGCATCACCCTTCGTGCTTTACACTCTTCCTCACCCAAACAACAATTACAAAGAAATTAGGGCAAGGGAATTAATGACATAACCATAAAGTCAAGTAACAACAGAAGATCAGTAAAATAGACGTAAAGAACAACGTAACTCAATTTTCAGCAAGAATCAAAGAAATCAAGGACAAGTGCATGGCATCACCCTTTGTGCCTTTACTCTCATCCTCACCAAGCATGATATAATAAATATGTGCATGATATCACCCTTCGTGCTTTTACTCTCAGCCTCACCAAGAAATGATAAAATAGAAATGTGCACGGCATCACCCTTCATACTTTACTCACATCCTCACATATAATCAATAGAATCGGCACGGAATTGTACATTGTGCGGTACGGCATCACCATTCATGCTCTAACACTCTTTCCTCACAATAACAAACAATACAAGGCATCATCCTTCGTACTTTAACACTCTTCGTCACCCAACAGAAAATAGAACAAATGGGAAAGGGGGTAAACAAATAACAAAAGAAATCCCGGGAAGGGAACAAAACTTAAAAGTTAAATCCGGCAAGGGAACAATTTAATAACTCTTTTTCTTTCTTTTAATTTTACTTCTAGACTCGTTTCACCACTTGAGCCAATGCTCCAAAGGGTTCAGTCATCTCATATACTTTCACAATTTGTAATATACTCGAGTTAATGCTCCTCGATGTTCAAAGGTCACAATTTCTTTCTGTTAGATAATACGCTTAACGCTAGAGGGGGGGTGAATAGCGTTATAATAAAAATTAGCGTAAACTTGCGGAATTTAAAAACTTGCAGGAAAAATAAGTGCGGAAATTAAATGCAATAAAGAACAAACACACCGATGTATTATGGTTCACCACAACAAGTGGCTAGTCCAGTCCCCGAGAGACTCTCTCGAGATTTTTCACTAACTTGTCAAGCTTACGGGTGCTCAACAAACCTTTACAACTTAAGGACACAAGCCTTAACACCTTTGCTCGGAGATACAACACTCCAAGACTTTACTGTTAAGCTTACGGGTGCCTAACCAACCTTTATAACTTAAGGACACAAGCCTTAACACCTTTGCTCGGAGATACAACACTCCAAGACTTCACTGTTAAGCTTACGGGTGCCTAACCAACCTTTACAATCTGAGGACACAAGCCTCAACAATCTTGCTTGGAGATACAACACTCTAAGACTTCGACCAAGGAAACACAAGTTCCTTACAACAAGAGAATCACAATTCTCTTCAAGTGTACAAAACACTAAACACTCAAACAATACACTCCTTAATGAGTAGATATGAGTAAAAGAAGTAAGCTCAAGATCACAACAACTTTGGACAAGAATATGTCTCTCAAAACTTATGTAATGAATATAAAATGATTAGCAATAGAGTATGCAAGCTTATAGCAATTGTATGATCAGTTGTTGTGTGTTGTTATGTTTAAAACACTGAAATGAAGCTGTATTTATAGTTGAAAAACTTGGCATTACCGTTGTCTAATTGTCAATTAAGAGTTGTTGATTTTACTGAGTGACAATCGATTGTCAAGAAGCCACAATCGATTGTTTGCCAATCGTTCTAGAAATCAATCCCAGATTTTACGCTTAACAATTGATTATCCAAGATCGACAATCGATTATTGGCAACATTCAAAAAATCATTTCCAGATTTTACGTAAAACAATCGATTATACAGAATCAATAATCGATTATTCAGCAAATCTTTTCCAGATTTTAATTTCAACAATCGATTGTATAAAATCAACAATCGATTACTCAGCAACGTTCAAAAAATCTTTTCCAGATTTTAATTTCAACAATCGATTGTACAAAATCAACAATCGATTACCGACGGTATTTGAAAATATTACGACAACGGTCAGCTTCACAATCGATTGTGCAATGTTAACAATCGATTATTTATCAGACTTTGAAAAACATTTTAGACACTGCCTCTTGACAATCGATTGTTATATACTCACAATCGATTATTTAATAATTTTGAAAAAGTCCGGAAGACACTGCCTCAACACAATCGATTGTCATATGTTCACAATCGATTATTTTGTGACTTTTAAAAATCTGATGGACACTGTCTCTTCACAATCGATTGTCATTAGCTTCACAATCGATTATTCTGAGTTTTGAAAAACTTTGATGTACACTACCTCATCACAATCGATTGTCATAAGGTTCACAATCGATTGTCATGCAGGTTGAAAAACCTGATGCTCACTGCCTTAACACAATCGATTATCATTAGTTCACAATTGATTGTCATGCAGTCTTGGCTTAACATAATCGATTATCATAAGTACATAATCGATTATCTTAGTCCAGATTTTAGAGGCATGTTTAAAAATCATTTTGACTGAAGTAAATATGCATGATTTAAAATCATTAGCATTAAATTAAATATGCATGATTTTGTAAAAATAATTTTACGAGAGAAGCCATGTCATGAGTCAAGTTGTCGGATCAAGATCACAATTAAGAACGACTCATTTAAACTATAAAACTTTGTCTTGTGCTTGAATCTCGTTATCCACCAATTGTGCGCTTGTACTTGAACTTCGTCATATATCAATTTGCGCTTGTTTGCCATTCATCAAAACCTACACATAAGAACACACGTTTTAGTATAAAGCCTTGAGAACGTGTTTCCAATAATTTCCCCCGTTTTGATAATGGCAAACTTTAAGCGGGATATGCAACTTAAACAATTTATGATGACGATTCAAGACAAGTAAAGATATGCAATAAGTATGCGATTAGTTTCCCCTCAATATATGAATTCCCCCTCAATTTAAGCTTATAAATATTGAGAGTGCATACCCGTTATCTTCCCCCTTTTGCCATTAGCAAAAATAATATAAGAAGATGCCAAAGATGTAAATAAAACTTGTTTATTTATTGGAAAGAGAAACCGTGATTACTTAAAGAGAGAACAATAAAACATATCACAATAGAACCAAAAAAAATCATTCATCATCATTTCCCGCCTCATCATCCGGCACTGCTTCGAAGGGAACACGACCCGCATATGGATAATGAACATGGTCAAAATATCCATGGATCTCATGAGTCAATTGACCAACAGAGGTGATCAAGGAAGCAATTTGGTCGGAAATGGATTGGAGAGTGGGCTCTTGAGGTGGACGAGTTCGACGGGTTGGAGGAGGAGCAGGCGCTGCATGATCACCGTCATGATGAAAGGAGGATTCTGAAATTTCCCACTTCTTGGTACTCTTTTTGAGAGGACCATTGGAAGTGATGAATCCGGAGGCTTCAAGAAAATTCATGATGAGGAGAGCATAAGGAAGAGGCCTATCATCTCCGATAGCGTCACGCATGTGAATCTTGACGAACCGAAACCAATTGATGTTAGCTCCGGTTATTATGGCATGCATGAGCTTGGTGTCCTCTTGGGAAATGGTAGTATGGTTATGCTTACGAGCTTGAGGACTCGGGTGATGAAATAGAAAATCAACCGATAATTGGGATCCATTAAGCCCGTAATTGTAGGACGAGGGGAAGAAAGATTTGGATCATAAGAAGTAAGTCCGGTTTGATGTAGGAGGACTGTTTCATCAAAAAGGGCTCCGGCCTCTCCGATGTACCGAAAAATGTCTCCACCATTATGAGGAAGACGGGCAATGGTATGAAGGTTTTCATCGGAAAGAAGAATTTGAACACCATTTATATTTGTCACAAGCTCACTGTCATCATCCTCATGAAGGTTGGAGTAAAATGCTTGAATCAATGTAGTATTGATGTAAGGATGGGTAAGAAGTAAGAAGTCAGAAGTTGACAATTTTTTATCATATTTGCAGCAGGGCCATAAGATTCAAGATACTTGTTGGTTGAAAAGCGGGGAGGAAGAATGTCGCGCTTTTCAAATTTTGTTAAAAATCGAGTAAGCTCGATGTCAGAATTAAAGTATAGAACGGAACCATCTTGATAAGGATAGTTTGGAGCAGCAGAGGAGGATGCACAATGCCTAGCAGAACGGGAACGTTTGGAGTGACGGCCCGACATTTTCACTGAGTATTGCTGGAATTTGCAAGAGACTTGAAAGAATTTTGATAGTTTGAGAGCTAAAGTTGATGCTTGAGTGAATAAAAATGAACATATATGGAGCCTATTTATAGAGGGGAGAAAGGCATTTCATTAATGGAAGAAATGTGCAGAAGATTGAAAGCTGAAACAGTCAGAAACAGTAAAAATAAATCTTACTGACCGTTAGACAATCGATTGTTGGAATGAGATAATCGATTGTCATTAAGAGTTGACTGAATCTCGGAATTGACACAAATCGATTGCAGGAATCTTCAGAAGCCAAACGGTAACAAATTTTTGAAATACGGACAGAAAATAATCGATTGTCAAAATATGGTAATCGATTGTTATGTTACAGTGAGCACAGAAATTTTCTGATTTTGAGAATAATCGATTATATTTTGAAACAATCGATTGTTTTGGAAAAGCATTGCTGAATGGCTGAGACGGAAATCGATTTTGCAGTTAAAGAATCAATTATTTAACAAAACTGTATAATAAACATAAACCATAAACAATCGATTAGTGATACTGCTAATCGATTTTCTGCACAGTAAGATAATCGATTATTTGCTTGGAACAATCGATTGTTTTGTGCCAAAACGTAATAATTCCCCCTACCTTTAGGGTGATACCTGCAAAATAGAATTAAACGTCTCCGACGCTCAAGTCAGTAATTAAAATATAAATGCAACCTAAAATGTATGCATTTAGATCAACGTTTACCCGCATTCCATACTTCATTTGGACATGATTTATATTTAGCACAACATTAAGCGCTAAATATTTTATCAAGTCTACTAGCAATAAGGTAAAGTGAGGAACGATCATACCTGTGTAGTTCTTGGTATTGCTCGTCTTACCTTTCACATTTCTGTCAAGATGGTCATCTAAAATTCATTGAAGTGACCATTGGTTTGGTGTTGCTCTTTTTGAATTGATTTGGCAACTCCTTGCGATATTTAGATGGACAAATGAAAGTTCCCTCTTTCATTTGCTTAATTTGCAGCTCCAAGAAGAAATTAAGCTTGTCTATCAATGATATCTCAAATGCGATTTACAGATTCCTTGCATGACACTTATTAGTTGCTCCAAAGTAATACAAATATTTTCTAAGATATCATTTTCCACAAGATTTGGAATGCAAGATATTAGTGGCATGAGAGTTTAAAGAAAATAACATTGCCAATATAGAGAGCTTTTTTGAAATTCTGTCATCAAAAAGATAGTAAACTTCATGCAATCTATTTCCCCTTAATCAGAAATTTATCAAGACATACCAACAAGACATAGATATACCAATTGTTATAAAACAATGATAAACCCATTTGTTGGATGACATAACAAGTGTACCAAAAGTTATTTTATTAACAGTGATACAAATTGTTATTTTTAGTAAAGCATATTACAAACGAATGTTGACTGTTAACAGATCAACCATACATCGAATTTTGAAGAACATACCAACCATTATACAGACCAAAGGATGTGTTCATCAAGAGACGATTTTTAACAGAAGGATTTTTGTCAATTGTTAGAAACATGAGACATCTCAATTATTCTTCAAAACTGAGGATAGCATTCATCAAAAACGTGAGTGAAAACTTTTTGAAGAACACACAACACAGTATACTAACAGTTATTTAAACCAGAGATAGCAATTATCAAATCATGAATGAAATAATTTTATTAAGCTAACTGTTAATACATATCAACAGTTTTGATCTTTTAAAAGCAGATAACTAACAAGTAAACTAATTGACACCAATTGTCATTTAACAACACGTTTTCAACATATGAATCAACAAAGCTAATTGATATTGATTGTTGACAAGGATATCTCAATTGTTAACGCACATCAACTATTACGACTAAGCTTATCAAAGATTCAACAATAGGGGAACAAAATTAATAACAAATAAGTTAATATTGGTTGCTAGCACATATCAACAATTCGGTTTTTTTTTTGTCAAAAAGGATAACTAACCGAAATTTCCTCTTGATGCAATGAGGTATCGTGCTCGGTGCATCTACTATAATACTGTAGCCTTTCAAGCACACCTGCAAAACAGATTAATGATCTTTTGGTACCCATGCCATTTTGGGTCCTTGGGGGTTAGGCATATCATAATGATGCGATTGAGTGATATGTCTATGTCGTATAAAACATGCAGGAGCAATATGACCAATACGACTACAATAATGACAAGTCACGTTGGGGTTATGCATCCTTCTAGGTTCATAGTAACTTGACTGACGAAAATGGTCTATTTTCAGCATTATGACTATTGCGCGCTTTATGAACATCATTTCTCCTACTATGAGCAACATTTCTAGAATAATTATTTCTACGTTGGAAATCATTTCTAGGTGCTCTAAAGGGTTCAAAATTCCTTCTAGTATTTGGCCTATAATATGCATCATTTCTAGGGTAGTTATTTCTAGGTGGTAAGTCATTGCTAGGTCTTCTAAAATGTTCAACATTTAGTCTAGCATGCAAATTGGTTCTAGGATTGCTATTTCTAGGATAAGCATTTTTATTATTAGTCCTAGGTTGAGCCTTAGGTTGTTGGGGTTTAGCTTCAACCTTTTCTTTAGGCTCATTCGTAAACCCTATGCCATGCTTGGTTGACTTCAAATTATCAAGAACATCATTCAAATTTTTGTGCGAAGAATTAAACTTATCTAATGTGCCTTTAAGCCTTTCTACTTCATTTTTGAGATGCAAGCAAGAAGTACACTTTCTAATAGAGCTTTCGGGCTTATCGGCGCTTCTTTTTCCGAAAAACTTGTTTTCCTCTTTCAACTTCTTATTTTCTAAAACCAGTTTTTCAAAATCTTTTTCTTTTAGAGAGAGTTGTTTTTGAAAATCTTTTCTTGCAACGACAGAGTTTTCTGCAAATCTTTAATAGTCTTGGAAGCATCAACAAACTCACTATGTAATTTATTATAAGCATTTTGCATTTCTTCAAGCGAGTGAGAGTTGGACGTACTTACCTCTTCTTCTTCGTTTGCCATGAGACATTGGCCAGTTGATTCATCATATGAGCTGTTCGCTTTCTGAGGCATGCTTTCATACATTTCCTCCAGCTTATCCCACATCTCTTTGGCGGTTTTGTAGTGGGAAATTTTCTGATAGTCTTCCTGATTCAAGGCGCTATACAACATATTTATTGCATTAGTGTTGTATTCACTTACCTTGGCTTTCCCAACTTTTGTTGTCATTTGATCACCATGCTTGATGATTTGCCATAGATAAAAGTTGTTGGCTGTGATGAAAATTCTCATCCGATCTTTCCAATATAAGTAATTATTTCCATCAAATATTGGGGGCAACATGTTAAAATCACCTTCACCTATTCCTGCAAAAGAGTCACGAGTAGAAGCCATGGATGGTTCTCTCAAACTGTTAAGTCTTCAGAGAGTCGGGCTCTGATACCAAATTGTTAGATAATATGCTTAACGCTAGAGGGGGGGTGAATAGCGTTATAATAAAAATTAGCGTAAACTTGCGGAATTTAAAAACTTGCAGGAAAAATAAGTGCGGAAATTAAATGCAATAAAGAACAAATGCACCGATGTATTATAGTTCACCACAACAAGTGGCTAGTCCAGTCCCCGAGAGACTCTCTCGAGATTTTCCACTAACTTGTCAAGCTTACGGGTGCTCAACAAACCTTTACAACTTAAGGACACAAGCCTTAACACCTTTGCTCGGAGATACAACACTCCAAGACTTCACTGTTAAGCTTACGGGTGCCTAACCAACCTTTACAACTTAAGGACACAAGCCTTAACACCTTTGCTCGGAGATACAACACTCCAAGACTTCACTGTTAAGCTTACGGGTGCCTAACCAACCTTTACAATCTAAGGACACAAGCCTCAACAATCTTGCTCGGAGATACAACACTCCAAGACTTCGACCAAGGAAACACAAGTTCCTTACAACAAGAGAATCACAATTCTCTTCAAGTGTACAAAACACTAAACACTCAAACAATACACTCCTTAATAAGTAGATATGAGTAAAAGAAGTAAGCTCAAGATCACAACAACTTTGGACAAAATATGGCTCTCAAAACTTATGTAATGAATATAAAATGATTAGCAATAGACTATGCAAGCTTATAGCAATTGTATGATCAGTTGTTCTGTGTTGTTATGTTTAAAACACTGAAATGAAGCTGTATTTATAGTTGAAAAACTTGGCATTACCGTTGTCTAATTGTCAATTAAGAGTTGCTGATTTTACTGAGTGACAATCGATTGTCAAGAAGCCACAATCGATTATTTGCCAATCGTTCCAGAAATCAATCCCAGATTTTACGCTTAACAATCGATTATCCAAGATCAACAATCGATTATTGGCAACGTTCAAAAAATCATTTCCATATTTTACGTAAAACAATCGATTATACAGAATCAATAATCGATTATTCAGCAACGTTCAAAAAATCTTTTCCAGATTTTAATTTCAACAATCGATTGTATAAAATCAACAATCGATTACTCAGCAACGTTCAAAATATCTTTTCCAGATTTTAATTTCAACAATCGATTGTACAAAATCAACAATCGATTACCTGACGGTATTTGAAAATATTACGACAACGGTCAGCTTCACAATCGATTGTGCAATGTTAACAATCGATTATTTATCAGACTTTGAAAAACATTTTAGACACTGCCTCTTGACAATCGATTGTTATATATACTCACAATCGATTATTTAATAATTTTGAAAAAGTCCGGAAGACACTGCCTCAACACAATCGATTGTCATATGTTCACAATCGATTATTTTGTGACTTTTAAAAATCTGATGGACACTGTCTCTTCACAATCGATTGTCATTAGCTTCACAATCGATTATTCTGAGTTTTGAAAAACTTTGATGTACACTGCCTCATCACAATTGATTGTCATAAGGTTCACAATCGATTGTCATGCAGGTTTGAAAAACCTGATGCTCACTGCCTTAACACAATCGATTATCATTAGTTCACAATCGATTGTCATGCAGTCTTGGCTTAACATAATCGATTATCATAAGTACATAATCGATTATCTTAGTCCAGATTTTAGAGGCATGTTTAAAAATCATTTTGACTGAAGTAAATATGCATGATTTAAAATCATTTAGCATTAAATTAAATATGCATGATTTTGTAAAAATAATTTTACGAGAGAAGCCATGTCATGAGTCAAGTTGTCGGATCAAGATCACAATTAAGAACGACTCATTTAAACGATAAAACTTTGTCTTGTGCTTGAATCTCGTTATCCACCAATTGTGCGCTTGTACTTGAACTTCGTCATATATCAATTTGCGCTTGTTTGTCATTCATCAAAACCTACACATAAGAACACACGTTTTAGTATAAAGCCTTGAGAACGTGTTTCCAACACTTTCAATAGCTTTTCACAACATATAGAAATCATCACCAAGACATGAAAGGAACAATGAAATCATGATATTCACAATATAAAGACTCACAGTAATGCTAGACACCAACGCATAGATACGTGTCACCATTCCTATACGTCATACTCAACCATTATCACATAGAAAATATGACTGAACTCCTAATCCCTCAAGCTAAGGTTAAACCAAACACTTACCTCAATGCCGTGAACACAACTCACGTCTCAATTATAGCTTTGCCACTTGGATCCACCGCCAAATCATTCGTATCTAATCACAAATCACTGATTTACATCAATAAACGGTAAATGAATCAATCCCAATTCATGTAAATAAGGTTTCCAAAGTTTCACCCAACAAGTCAAAAATCGCCTCCGGGCCCACGTGGTCAAAACCTGAGGTTCAAATCAAAACCCAATTACCCATTTTCACATGAACTCTAATATGCAATGTGTTTTGAAATCGGACCTCAAATTCAGGTCCAAATCCCCAATTTTTTGAAAAGCCTAGGTTCTACCAAAAACACCTATTTCCCCCATGAAAATCTTTGATTTAAAGTTAAAATGATGTTAATAGATGTTAAAGATTGAAAAAAACTAGTTAAAAATGACTTACAATTGATTTGGAGAAGAAAGGTTGCTTGAAAAATCGCCACTTATGTTTTAGGGTTTTGAAAAAGAGAAAAATAACATAAAATCTCGTCTATTTATACACCTGGCAGGACCCCTGTGCGGACCGCACTAAATGGACCGCGGCCGCACATGCTCATCTAAAGACCTGCGGTTCAGCACCCACCACAGACCACACAAAGGCGACCGCGGCCATGCTGCCTCCACCGTGGACCGCACAAAGGTGACCGCGGCCGAACAGCCTCCACTACGGACCGCACAAAGTTGACCACAGCTGCCCTGGCCCATCCGCGATGACACACGATTTCTCGCAGACCGCACAAGAGGGTTCAAAGGCTTGCAACATCTGATTTCTAAACTTAAGGCATCCTAGAACCTACTCGAAACTCACCCCAGCCCTCGAAACTCTAACCCAAATATACACACAACTTCAGAAACATTTTATGAACATATTTGTGTAATCAAATTAACAATATAATATCACAAATATCGAATTAAACCTCAAGATTACTTAAATTTCTCAAAACTCCTTTGAACATCACATTTCCCAATTAAGGTCTGGATCACATCAAACGACGTCCGTTTTCAACAAAATTTTACAGAAATATGTTGACTCATATAAGACATGTACCAGGCACCAGAACTAAAATGCAGGCCCAATACTAACATGTTCCAATCAAATATCATTTCAAGTTTCCTTAATAATTTTAGAAAAACAATTTCCTTTGAAAATTCATTTCTCGGGCTTAGGGCCTCGAAATTCGATTTCAGGCATACTCCCAAATCCATAGTTTCCTACGGGCCCCAGGGACTGTCAAATTGTGGGTCCTGGTCCGTTCGCCTAAAATATTGACGAAATTCAAATTTATTTATTTTAACATCAAAACTTAGCATTTTTCACATTTAAGCTTTCCAGCTACGTGTTCGGATTGCGCATGCAAATTGAGGCAGCTCTAAATGAGGTTTTCAAGGCCTTGAACGCACAAAATTGATTAGAAATAGGTGATGACCCTTTGGCTCATCACATCTAGGGACCAAAATCCCATCGATAACGAGGTTATCTTTTATGGAGCGATTCAGGATATCATTGAGATTGATTATTGGGGTTATTTTCAAAATATCTCTAAGCGCGAGTTATATGCACCAACTCATCTTATTTGTCGAATGTGTGCGACGTGTGTGGTGATCAAGGTGGTCACTTTCATGATTGTTTGTATATTTCTTATCCCCCTCCCCAACCCCTTGTTATAATGGTTCTTGCTTTTTCTTTTGAAGTTAATAGGATCAAAGAACCCGAGGATGATAACCTGAAAGAGATCAAGGATACATTAAATGTGAAACAAAATGATGAAAGACACTTACAGATAGAAAGGCAGAAAAAACAATTCACAACTTGGAGGCTCAAGTGAGTCAACTGGTTGAAGCTTTTAATACTCATCACACCAATATTGTAGATAGTAGCCAAATAGCATTAATTAGATGCAAAAAGTGAGGTGCTAATGAAGAAGGTCAGAGTAAAACATAACAATCAATCTAACTAGAATTTGAGGATACTGATATTAAAAAGTGGCATTTGAGTCAACTAAGGACCTTAAAGATACAACTTTAGTTTATTTTAGTTTGTGTAATAAAGAGGATGTGAATAAGTCTGCAATGTTTTATTTTTCGCACACTGGTCCTCATTTTAAGTATTTTGCTACATTGTGTTTGGATGATAATATGAAAATAGAGTAATCAGAGCCAATTGAGGAGTCAAAGGATAAGGAACAAAGTGTTTACATTCTGACATTTTTCATGCCAAAAGACAGGATTACACATCTCTTCTAAAGGCCAAGAAGCGTAGAATATTATATTGTTTCCTTGGGCCAGATAGATTATTTACACCTATCCAAGAGTATACTCATAAATTTGAATCAAAACTTGGGGTTTAATTCATAACCTCGAGGTGGAGGTGGAAAGTGATTCAGTTCATGCAACGATGTTAAATCACGTGCTTGTTGGAGGCTTTCTAAGAGCATGTGAAGAAAATTCATAGAAAGAAAACCAAAGTGAGTGAGACGGTTAGAACTAAGTGTGGAGTGCCCGCACAAAGAACCATGTTTGGGAGATGTTTGAGTATCCCATGAGCTACTAATGCTCCAGCCTTTGGCCTATCAAAGAGTTTCTTTTACTCTCTTGTAGTTATGAGTGTGCATTGGGGAAAATAAACAATTTTAACGGTAGGGTTAATGAACACTTTGGGTGATTTTCTATGTTATATTAGTTGTGTTAAAAAAATCCATTTTCAGCCTGTAGACCTTTACTTTAGAACCCACATTATAATATGAACCACTTTTGCTCTTAATCAAATCTTTTTAAACTTTTACTTCTAGTACTTAAGTAGCTAGAAGAGTAAAAAAAGAGAGTGGGTAGTTTTTGAGTGGAACCATAGAATGCCGACAGGTGCACTTTGTATAAAAAATAGATACTAGTAGAAAATACAAAATTAAGGAGTAAAAAATAGATACTAGTAGAAAATACAAAATTAAGGAGAGTGAAAAAATAAAAAAATGAATAGCACCTCTCATATCTTTGTCTGGACTACTGAGTATCTATATTTTGATATGTTTAATGAAGAAGGAGCTAAATGTGTATGGTTTCATGGCAAGACATTGAAGTGGTCATGAAAAGAAAGTGCTTAGAATTAAAGTGGAGCGTATTAAAGTTCTTAGGAGAGTTAGTCACTACTTTTCAAATATATCCTACCCGTTCCTTAGCCTAAATTTCAACCTATAAGTTCCTACTTGATCGTAGACTTTGCATGCTTAGATTAGTCAAGTCTTACACTATGGGCAAGCATATGGTATTACTTTGGATGGAATAAGAGTTTCTTTGTGAGATGAGCGAATTCTTTTAGTATTTGAGTCCTTATACTATACTTGAACATATATTTGAGTTCTTGGATTACTTTCTCTGTGATCTTTTTGTGAGGGAAGATGATTTGAAAGGATAGGTAGAGACCTTGAATTTTAAGTTGGCACTAAGAGCGAGTCATAGTATGGAATGCATTAGAGTCAAGTTCTGAGGCGAGGATTTTAGAAAGAGTCATATGAATAACTTAAATAATCTTTGCATGAGTTTAATACTAGAGAAATGTATGAAGAGTGCATATGTGTCACAACCTAACTCTCTCTCTCTGTAAGATGTCATGACGGCACCTAGTCTCTAAGAAAGACTAACAGTTGCAAAAAAATTGAACAACAACATATGTAACAACTAAACCTTAACAGCAATAGGTACATATATAAAAACCTGAAAAATTGTCGCTCAGCATATACAAGTAAAACCAATAATTTTGAGTATAAACAACTCCCTATGACCCGGTATTCACAAGTCACAAGCTCTAAGAATTTTTTCTAACTGTCCCTATACATCAATAACTAGGAAAAATAAAAGAGGAATAACATAAAAGGATAGAGGGGGACTCCTAGGTCTGCGAACGCTAGCAGATATACCTTGAAGTCTCTGAAGCAACAGTAAGAACTCTCAACTAATAGCGGGGATGGTAGGAGGTACTTGGGTCAGCACACAAAATATGTGCACGAGAGTAGCATGACTACACCACAACGGTATCCAATAAGTACCAAGCCTAACTTCGGAAGAGTAATGACTAGGTTAGTTCAGCGCCCTATTGGTATATAACAATTTAAGGCAAAAGATATAGTAATATGATGAAAAGTATGAGAATATAACAAAGAGAATTTGTAGAAAGGTAAAGATACAACATGTAGGGGAAAACAACAGGGGCGCTCCTGAGATACCATCTCGTAATCCTAAAAGTAACTACTTAACAGGAGATCTTCCAAGACACCACCTCGTACTTCCAAAAGTAAATATGCAACGGAAGATCTCCCAAGGTACCACCTCATAGTCCCAAAAGTAAATATGTGACGGGATCTCTCGAGGTACCACCTCATAGTCCCAAAAGTAAATATGCAAAGGGATCTCCCAAGGTACCGTCTTGTAGTCCAAAAAGTAAATATGCAAAAGGGGATCGCCCGAGGTACCGCCTCGTACTCCCAAAAGTAAACACATAGCTCGAAATCAATGGCAACAACAATTAACAACAAGAAAATCCTACAGTTTAAGACTAAATACAAGTCAAGGAAAAGCATGAAAATACTCGAAGCATGCTAAGCAAATTTCAAATAAGCATTTAAGACACATAGACATGTGATATTAAGCTAAACGGATAACTACACATGCTGAGATAACTCATTTAAGATATAACGTGTTACTATTTAATAAAAGTTGGATTTTACAATAATTAGCCTGTGTACGCACTTCTCACCTTGCGTATACGACACTCACATATCACAGAATTGTCGTAACAGTACCAAATCCTAAGGGGATTTCCCCACACAAGGTTAAGCGAGCCGCTTACGTCGAACCAAGATCAATCAGTCAATAAGAATTCCCTTTCCTTGACTATTCGCCTACGAATAGCCCTAATCTATCTAAAAGCAATTACATACCGTAAATATAACTATAAGAAACTAATGTAATTAATGTAATCAAGACATTAGCAAGAAATTAGAAATTCGCCCAAAAAGGTTGACTCGGGCCCATGTCTCGAAATCGGGTAAAAGTCACAAAATATGAACATTCATTCAACCATGAGTCCACCCATACCAAAATTACTCAAATCCCATACCAAATCCTCAATCAAAAACCTAGAATTTGGCTGAAGAACTTTCCTACTTTTCCCCCCAAATTTCTCAACCCAAAACCTTAATTAAATGATGAAATTAATGATAGATTAGTGGAATATAACCAAAACAAGTTAAGAATCATTACCCAATTGTTTTCCACGGAAAAACCTTGAGTTTCTCCTCAACCCAAGCTCTTTGGGTCCCAAAATGAAAATGGGATAAAAACCCTCAATTTTAAAATCCAAAGTCTTCCCAAGTAATTCCTTCTTCGCGAATACGGAAGCCTCGTCGCATATGTGAAGCATAAAATTGCTTCAGTCCAAAAAGATTCTTTGCAAACGCGAGGTCCCACTCGTGAACATGGAAGTTCCTTTACCTGACCCTTCTCAAATGCATGCATATCTATGCAATCGTGTAGGCTAAATGCCTAATGACCCAACGGACCAGTTCCTTTACGCGAACGCGAGGTCCCTATCACACATATGTAGACCTAAGACCTCAGTGCTTCGTGAACACGAGGCCTAAATCGCAAACTGAAAGAAAAAACTTTCCTAGCCTCCTAGATACCCTATGCGAACGTAAGTCCTCTCTCGCGAACGCGATAAAGGAAACCAACAATAGAACATCAATGATTTATGCAATTCCAACAAGATAAATTCTAGTTTGTTAACCACCCGGAATCCACCCGAGGCTCCCGGGACCTCAACCAAAACTACCAACAAGTCCTAAAACATCATAAAAACTTAATCGAGAATTCAAATCACATCGAACAATGCTAACAACACGAATCGTACTCCAATTCAAACTTAACGAAATTTGAAACTTCAAACTTCTACAACTGATGTCGAAACCTATCAAATCACGCCGGATTGACCTCAAACTTTGCACACAAGTCACATTTGATATTACTCACCTATTTTAACTTTTTTAATCGGAATCCGACCCCGATATCAAAAAGTCCACTCCCAGTCAAACTTCCCAAAAATTCAACTTTCACCATTTCAAGCCAAATTCAGCTTCGGACCTCCAAATCATAATCCGGACACGCTGATAAGTCCAAAATCACCCAACGGATCTAACTAACCCAAAAAATTTCCATTCAGGGTTGTCTTTATGCAATTCCAACTACGGTCAAATTTTTAGAACTTAAGCTTCCATTTTAGGGACTAAGTTTTCCAATTCACTCTCAAACAAAAATCAAAACTTCCCGGCAAGTCACATAAGCATAAAATGATATAGGGGAAGTAGTAAATAGGAGATCGGGGCTATTACTCTCAAAACGACTAGCCGGATCGTTACAATGTGCGAGATTCTTGTCACGACCCAAAATCTCTCCGAAGGAATCATGATGACACCTAGTCTCTAAGACTAGGTAAGCCTAACATTAACAGAATAATGACAATATTTACTAACTTCGAACAATTCCTAAATTGAAATCTCTAAGCAATATATAATCCCAAAATCGTTAGTACAAGTCATAAGCTTTTCTAGGTGTAGTTGTACAAAATGAATACATCTTATTCCAGAACAAAAAGAGACAATGGAAATAAGTTCAATAGAAGGTGACTCCGAGACCTGCAAACACAACAGCAGGTTTACCATAAGTCTCCATAGAAACAATCTGCACAGCTACTAATGATCAATGCCTGGATCTGTATAAAATAATATATAGAAGTGCAGTATGAGCAAACCACAGTGGTGCCCAGTAAATATCAAGAATAGCCTCGGTGGAGTAATGACGAGGAATAGTCGTCACTACTAATACATTGAACAAATATGACAATAAACTAACGTGATAAAGATAACAAGGTAATACCAATAGTAGGGAGAAATCAAATTAAAACAATAGAAATGATAAGGGAAAACACGGATAGTAACAAAAATAACTAGGTAATTACACACCAACACAATTGGGCTACAGACAAGTAATATGTGATCAAATAAGGGAAAACGATATTAACTCAACCAATCACATCATTTCTATTACACAAATTCCAACCATCTCGATACTCGTAACCTCATATAAATTCACAACTTCCAAACCTTTAACACACAAGACATATGGTGCACACATATTTATACCTCACTTTGCACGACAGAATCCACCTGCTACTCAGTACCTAATATATGTAACAAACGAAAATAGAGATATTCAAGGAGTCCCATTTATATAACATAAAGTAAATTACAGTTTCTAAACCAAATAGGAACTTACCGAGAAAAGATGAAGTTATGTTTAGAAATCATTTGATTGAAGGAAATAACATTTTTCAAATAGAAATACAACAATGGATAAGCTATCTCCTTTAATAAAGATCTACTAAATTAAAACATAATAGCAATTCCTTTTTAAGAAAATACGACCTTAGCCGGGTTAAGGAAATTTAGTTGAGAACCCAATTGAAATAAAATATAACAATTATTAGAATTTGTAATAATGAAATATATACGGTGAATCCTAATTTATAAGTCATACAAGGTAACATGATATTAATTCCTTTATTTTAAATCACTATATTACTAACAACTCAACAAGGCAGGAGGAAATGACTCAACGTAGTAAATTTACTTTGAAATTAATCCACTAGAATAATAGTATCAGGAAAAGAAATTTGGGGATGATGGCAAATCAATAAGTCAAGGTAAATAACTTGATCCTCAAAACCTATGCAACCAGAAACAAAAATTATCAAAGTCTTGCACGAATGAACTAAAGTCAATACGGTAAAGTAGGGGAAACCAAAATACAAGAAAAACTAAAGTCAATACGGTAAAACAGGTGATCCAAAATACAAGATATGTCAATTTACCATTATTCTTTCTCAATATATCATCCTTATTACTCCTATTGCAGCGTGTAACATGATGCCACCGTACAATATAAATATCATAATAATAATATAATATATTGCGGCGCGCAACCCGATCCCACCATATAATATCAATTCACCCTTATTCTTGCTCAATATGCACCCTTATTCTTCCTGTTTCAGCGTGCAACCTGTTCCCACCATATAATATCCTTGCACCATTTTTCCTCCTCAATATATCATTCGTATTCCTCCTGTTGCAGTATGCAACCCAATCCCATCGTACAATATTAATTCATCATTATTCCTCCTCAATATATCACTCTTATTCATCCTGTTACAGTGTGCAACCCGATTCCCCCGTGCATAATTTAAATCAACAACATCAATTCAACAACTCAATTACAAGAATTTCTACAACCAAGAGTATGAGTACACAACAACAAGAGAATCCCGTAAGAATCAAAGGAATTCAACGACCTTTACAAAAAAAAATGTAAGGCACATTATAACTACACAGACAATCAAAACAATTTGGACATGTAGCATATATGCACGGGGTTATATAGAAACTAAGAATTAAGAAATAACCAAAACAATAAGGAGGGAAATCACTTTAATTGAGGTAAATAAGGGCCAAATAACAAGTAAGAGGTAAAGAAGAGCTAACAACATTGTATAGAGCATGTAGAGGTGAAACTAGCAAATAGGAGACTCAATCATATCAAAACAACTTCTCACTTAGTGATCATAAGGACCTAAGAACCTAAAAGGCAAATTTTCTACAAATAAGACCAAGAACACACTCGTCACTTCACGTGCACGGACTACAATTAAAATAGAGGACTCAAATCCTAAGGAAAGTACCCCACACAAGGTTAGGCACGATACTTATCTCAAAGAAGACAAACCAATACTCTAAAATAAACTTCTTTGGTGAAAAGACCTCCGGACGGCTCAACTCTAACCAAAATAACTTTAAAGAACCAATATAACACATAAAAACTATTCCAGATCGTAAAGCCTCAAACTTTATCAAATTCTAAAAATCGCTCAAAAAGACGACCCTCGGTCGTGCACCTCGAAACCCAACAAATTTTACAAAAATCGAATACACATTCTGATGCGAGTTCAACCATACAAAATTTATCAAATTAGGTCGCTCATATCACAATTTTTTATTTTAGAATTTGTCTTCAAAACTAACATTTTCCTCAACCCAGCACACAAATTTAATGACAAAAATTAAGATAAAATCGTGGAATAAAATCATTTTTAGGTGAAGAACACTCACCCAACTGTTTTGCTTGAAAACCCCGCAAAGAATCGTCCAAAACCGAACTCTAAAACTCAAAAATGGTAAAAATGGCAAACCTTTGGAATAGAATACTATTTTTTCTTCCCAGTTATCAAGCATTGCAAACGCGGAAGGATGCACGAATTAACAAAGAAGAAAAATGATAGCTGGCAGGATGATACTACGCGAACGCGAGCAAAGGGTCGTGAATGCGAAGAATAAGAAGCAGGAACCTACGCGAACGTGGGAAGAAGGACGCAAACACAAGAGTAAATGACCACCAGTGCCCAGCTCCCATTTTCTACTACGTGAACGCGATGGGACGGGCACGAATGTGAAGAAGAGAAATGGTTCGTGAATACGAGAGGATGAGTGAAAACACGAAAAGGAAATGTTCTACCCTATAAATTAACACTATGCAAATGAAAGAGCTAAGATGCGAACATGATAAAGGATACCAGATGGTAGAAACAACATTTCAAAAATAGAAGGAAATGGCATGTAGCCCATCTGAAACGCACCTGATAACCTCGGGGACCCCGTATAAACCTATCAACAAGTTTTATATCCTAACAAAAACTCATTCGAGGTCTCAAATCACATCAAGTAACACCAAAATGGCAAATCACACCATGAATCGAACTTATAGATTTTCCTATCTTCCAACTTCCAAAACTTGTGCCGAAACCTATCAGACCAACCCAGAATGACGCCAAATTTTGCAGACAAGTCCTAAATGAAATAACAGAGTTGTTTCAACTCTCGAAGTCACATTTCGACACCGATATCATAAAAGTCAACTATGGGTCAAACGTCTCCATTTTCAGTAACTTCAACTTTCCAATTTTCACCAAAATGCCTCAAATTACCCTACGGACCTCCAAATCAAAAACTAGAGGTACATCTAAATCCAAAATCACCTTCTGAGCCTATTGGAACCATCGAAACTCCAATCCGAAATCGAATACTCAAAAATCAACTCTTGATCAATTCTTTCAACTTCAAGCTTCTCAAATGAAAGTTGCTTCTAAAAATCCTTCCCGAACTTCTAAAAAACCCAAATTGATCATGCACGCAATTCATAATGCACTTTGTAAATCTACTCGTGACCTCAAACTGCTGAGCCGGATACAATCGCTCAAAATGACTAGTCGTACCGTTACATCCTACCTCACTTAAACATGCGTTCGTCCTTGAACGTGCCCCGAGTCATTCCAAAGCCATCGAACAACTACATGAGCTCACCATGCATACACCCGGGGATGATTCCCCATCGCCAAAACCCCTGTTAGACTGAAATGCAATTTAACTGAAGATATCACTTCATCTTTAGTCCATAACCTTAAGACAGAACCCAAATCTCAATATATGAAATTCATCATAGAACCTGAATCTCTCATCATCTTACTGTATAAACCTGAACAAGCCAAATCGAGCCGTAATTCCAACCCACGGTAAATTTACATGATTTTACACACAACCCATATGCCCGTAGAAATAACTCCTGACCACCATAGCTGCTTGAGTAATATCCCAAATATCGACAATACACTTGACACTGAGTAGAACCTTGTTCCGTACCTCCAAAACTCTGCCTATGGTGAAGAAACATGCGGAAAAACACCACCCATGATGAAGAAACATGCAGAAACTCATAGCTGGCCATGAAGTCAACAAGCCAAAAGCATTCTGACCAGCCAAGGGCCATTACCCAAATCTTAGCGGAAATGTTGTCAAACTTCCAAGCACTCCTCACCCCCAATACGATAGTGCTAATCTTAGGTGTAAGAATCTCATTTTGATGAATACAAGCAACCCCACTAACAACTCATCATGGAACTACACAGATTCTCACACCACACAGCTTGTACACCAACCCAGCAATAACTCAATTATGCAGTACAAATATAAAGAAAGCAAGGTATAAGGATTATCTAACAATTACAATATGTGTAGCAACAAGGTACAGTTTTTCATTGAATCATCCACATAGGGAAAATAAAACACCAAATAAACACAAGGAAAGTCTATCCCACATAACATTCGTTGTCGCATGCAGACCGTTCCAAAATACTCATCAAGCCAAAGTGCCCGGGTTCACTGATCACACAAATTCTGATATCAAGCACAGTAGAGTGCACAAATAAAACTGTCGGAAAATGAATAAAAATAAATAAACATGGAAGAAAGAAAGCACAACTAAGGTGCAATGAGCAACAACATCACGGGGGGGATCCCGCCCACATCGCCATAAAACCTGAACAAAATTACCACATGTATGGAGAATAATCATACAACTCCACATCACATCACAACATAAGAGAGTATCACATAACATATGCCAGGGGCACAAGTAAGATTTATCTTCCAGGTAACATAACCGTGTTAAAAATCTCACAAGAGCACCAAACTTGACCTAATATAAAATACATATTCTCGTTGAGCTTTCAAATATCCCCTAACTAGGTAAATATCCTTCCAAAAGTCCATAACAATCTATCGATAATGCATGCTATTAGTTATCTCATCCTCAATATTTCTTCACCATCCGCAAATAAAAAATAGTTCGCATATGGGGGTGTCTAGCCCCAAAACCTTGGAATTACCAAAATTTCCATACCCAAATCAACTACGCAAAGCAAATGGCTGATACATCAATCACACTCCATTATCTAGCCGGAGCACCCATGTAGAATTTCTGGTCGCGTAACAAAATATGCACCTCAAAAACCTCAGTAATCACCATGCCACTAGCCACGCATCTACAACCCAAAACTCAAGGTCCTTTCTAAAATGCACGCTCTTCACATATGCTATCCAATAATTCCAACATTCAATTAAATTATGATATCTGTCTAGGAGAAAATAATAATGTACAACATATTCCTTATGCCCACAGTAGCCAGCCGACTCAAGTCGTTGCCAAAACCATCAAGAACTCTTCGAGATCTGCCATCCATGCAACTAAGCCATCAGGCCTCCCCACTTAACCGAGTTATACAAATCGTCCAATCCAAGAGTACTTCCACAAATGCCGGTAAAGAATCCACATTCGAAAAGACCAACTACTTCCATTGCTATGCTGACCAAACACCACAAAGCTGATCCATTTCTTTGGATATTCCTTGTCTTTCCTCTGGGATAACATTTCTTCCTATCAATATACAACGATCCCAACCAAAGCCCAAACGCGAAAAATCTTAGCACAAACCACATAGCCTAGAAGATCATAAACCACCACATTCCCTCTAAAGCACCCTATCATGCCGCAACCAAGATGTGCATGCTGAATAAACTTTTTGTGGATCTGAAGTTGTTTCTCTGACTCTCCTTGATACTAAAATGTAGATTTATTAGGGATGCAGAAACATCGTAAGCCCCCAATATCATCCCATGCAAGATCTCAAACCTTAGGCATATACAAATTTCAAAAACCTTCTAATACCACATATATACCTACCTCAGGCCAAAACTGATATAAATTTGACTTTGCAATCTGAAGGCCGCTAGTGGATTCCCCTACTTGGTGCGGAGCCACAGAAAACAACATCTAATCATATGCAAAACTAACCTTCACGGCTCGCAAAACACCAATACAAGGTACTCCAAGTAATCCCCTAAGCGCACGTCCATTTCGTGACAGTCAAACTCGCTTCCTTCAATGCCTTGAATGATAATATGTACCTTTCACCGAATAGAAGTCCTATACAAACCACGTAGTCTCCAATAGTACCAACTATCATCAATCAACATCTACCTTGTGACCCCACCACAATCTCGATGATTAGTAAACCAATTAAACCTTCCCAAGCTCATACTCATCCACCAGATGTCGGAACTCGCTGGACCTCCATGTGAACAACTTAATAGTCTCTCAATACCTCTGTATCTTCAGTCTAGACAACACATGGAGACAATATCTGAGCATCCCTGGCTCCCTCGTAGCCCATCTATAGCATCACAACCACTAGCACATAGTGGATAATAAGAGAGCAATATCATACATGAGAGGATATAAACGAATATAAGTTATATGCTTCGAGCTAAATCAATCTTGCGCGATAAGTAATAAAAGAAGTAAAATTTCCTTATTGTTTCGTAGCCTCTTGAACATAAGTACAGACTTCTCTGTACCAATCTGCAAGACTCTACTAAACCTTCTTATGACTCATAGCACATATGAACCTAGAGCTCTGGTACCAATTTCTCACGACCCGAGTCTCTCTGAAGGAATCGTGATGACACCTAGTCTCTGAGACTAGGTAACCCTAACATTAACAGAAATAACGATAATGTTTACTAACTTCAAACAATTCTGAAATAGAAATCTCTAAGAAATATATAATACCAAAACCGTAGTACAAGCCATAAGTCTTTCTAAGAGTAGTTGTACCAAATGAATACATCATTATTCAAGAACAAATGGAGAAAATGGAAATAAGTTCAATAGAAGGTGAATTCAAGACCTGCGAACGCAGCAGAAGATTTACCATAAGTCTCCACAATAACGATCCGCACAGCTACTAACGATCAATACCTGGATCTGTACAATTTTTGTACAGAAGTGTAGCATGAGCACACCACGACGGTGCCCAATAAGTATCAAGACTAATCTCTGTGGAGTAGTGATGAGAAACAGTCCAGACACCTACTACTCTAATATATTAAATAAATATGATAATAAACTAACAGGATAAAGATAACAAGGTAATACCAATAGTATGGAGAAATCAAATTACAACAATAGAGGCGATAAGGGGAAAACACATATGGTAACAAAAATAACTAGGTAATTACACACCAACACAATTGGGATACATACAAGTAATTGTGATGACCCAGCCAGTCTTCTCATGAGTTACCACTCTATTTCACTCATTTCTGCTTCTATATGCTTTGTTATTCATGTTTTGTGGTATCGGGTTGGTCGGATCGAGTCCGAAATAATTTTAATTTGAGACACTTAGTCTCTTTTAAGAAGGATTAAGTTGGAAAAGTCAACCGAATAATGACTTAGGTGTTAGAGGGCTCTGATGGGAGTTCTGATGGCTTGGATGGCTTTGGGAGGTGATTTGTGACTTAGGAGTGTGATCGGAATAGGTTTCGGAGGTCCGGAGTAGAATTAGGCCTGAATGGGAAAAGTTGATATTTTGGCGATTTTCGGTTGGTCGGTGAGATTTTGGTCCAGGGGTCGAAATGGAATTCTGAGAGTTTAAGTAGCTTTGTTGTGTCATTTGGGATATGTGTGCAACATTTTAGGTCATTCGGACGTGGTCTGTTTGAATTTTTGATCGAAAGCGTATTTCGGAAGATTTTTAGAAACTTAGGCTTGAATTCGATGTACTATGGGTAAGTTGATGTTGTTTGAGGTAGTTTGATGATTGGAGAAAGTTTGAATAAGGTTTTAGGATATTTTGCTGCCTTTGGTTGAGGCCCCGGGGGCCTCAAGTGAGTTTCAGATGGTCAATCAGACCATTTTGGAGTTTAGAAAATTGTAAAAAATGTAGGTTTAGCAGTTGCAGGTTTTTACTCTTCGCGTTCGCTAGTGGGCCCTCATGTTTGCGAAATATCATAAAAGATTGATGGGTTTTTGACTTCGATTTCACGTGAAGTTCATCACGTTCACGGAGGGTTGGCTAGCAGTACATCGCGTTTGCGACAGGGTCCTCGCGATCGCGTAGAGGTCAGCTAGGTGGAGTCCAAATTGTTCATCGCATTCGCGATGGTTAGGTCGCATTCGCATAGGTTGTTCATGGAAATTAATCGCATTCACTATGGAGTATCGCATTTGCTTGAGTAAAAACTTAGTCAATGCGAATTTATGCTTTGCGAATGCGAGAGTTTGACCGCGGTCGTGACGAAGGAAAATCAGGCGTGGGCAGAATGTTTTTGACTCGTCTTGTCCACGATTTTGCGTCTATTTTCACCCATTGTTGATCTTTTTGAGAGCTTGTTGAAGGAGATTGAAGAGGGATTCAAGGATAAACGTTTGGAGGTAAGACTTTCGGACCTAAAACTCAATTCTACTATGAAATCCACCTAGAAAATCATGGAAACCTAAGCTAAAATGGAAGAACTAGGGCTTGAAAATTTTGGACTTTTGATTTGGGGAATTGGAGGACCATTTGGGGTTGGATTTGAAAGTTTTTGGTATGTATGAACTCATGGGGAGATAAGGAACCCGTTGATGTAAAAGTTTCAGAGTTTCAAGAAGTGGGCTCGGAGCTCGGGTTTTGCTAATTTCGGGATTTTTGGTATTTTCCGATTGTTTTCGCTTGAGCTTTGTTCCCTTAGCATATTGTGACGTATTCATTCTTATTTTGGATAGATTCGATGTGCATGGAGGCCGACTCGAGGGGAAAAAGCGTTGCAAGCTAGAGAGTTAGCCGATTCGAGGTGAGTAATGATTTTAAGTGATGCTCTGAAGGTTTGAAACCCCGGATTGCACAACATAGTGCTATATTGAGGTAAGACACACGCTCGATGACGAGCATGAGGTCGTGAACTATTAGGGATTGTGACTTAGTCGTCCCCAATTGATGATTTTATCGCGTATTTGACTTAAACTTATTTGTTATCATTACGATTTGGGTTGATTGTTATATTTCGGCTTCGTGCCAACTATTTAAGCCGTTCGGGGATTTTTATCACTATTTCCTCACTGCTTTGGACTTATTACTTGAATTCAGTCATGTTATTTTCCATTGTTTTACTAACCAGCCTTTTTTACTCAGTTTTAAGACTTAAATAATATTTTAAATGATGTTTTAGGCTGAGAAATAGTATTTTACTAATGCCCGAGGGGCTTGTGATAATTTTTGGATTGAGTAAGGCTGAGGGCCTAGTTGTGAGGATACATAGATACTGATATGAGGCTGAGGGCCTGAGATACATATACACGCCACTAGTAGGCTTGATTGATATGAGGCCGAGGGCCTAGATTTGATGTAATGAGATGGCTTCTGATTGTGCTTGGGCAATAAAGGGCTCCTCCAAGAGTCTGTACACCCCTAGTGAGCGACGATACCATGTGATGTGATATTGAGCCCGAAGGGCTGGTATTGCTCTGAGATTAAGCCCGAGGGGCTGGTACTATTTTGATATATTGCCCGAGGGGCGGACTTGTGGATACTAAGTCTGAGGGGCGAACTTCTATCTATTTACTTTATATTATTTACATGTTTTACCCTGTTGAAAGGATATCTTACTTGATTTTTCACTTATTTACTATTTTGAAATTATGTATTACTGCTTCTTTATAGAATTCCTTGTGTTTATGTGATTTCTTACCTTCAGTCATTATTTATATTTGTTACTCACTGGGTCGGAGTACTTACATTACTCCCTGCACCATTTATGCAGATTCAGGCGTCGCTGATTCCACTCCTGAGTGTTGATTCTTCCAGTCCCAGGTGGTATTCAGAGACTACGAGGTAATGTTGGCGTCCGCAGCCTCGTGTCTCCATTATCTTATCATTTCTATGACTTTCAAACATTTGTACTAGATATTGGATTTAGGTGACTTGTATTAGGGTCTTTAGATGCTCATGGCTTATAACACCCTGTTTAGGGCTGTGTCGGGTTGGATTTTTGCATTTGTTATCTATATTTCTGCTATTATGTATTATTAAACCATGTTTAGACTATTATCATGCTGTTTAACTATTTAAAAATTGAGAATTGGTTCAATTGGCTGGCTTTGTCTTCACGAGAGGCACCATCGTAATTGGGTTTGGGGTTAGGGTCGTGACAAGTTGGTACTAGAGCCTATGTTACATAGGTCTCGTAAGTCATGAGCAAGTTTAGTAGAGTCTTGCGGATTGGTACAGAGACGTCTATATTTATCCTCGAGAAGCTGCACAACCTTTAGGAAAAATTTCATATTCTTGAAATTCTTGTCGTGCGAACTTGTTGGTCTGAGTACTAACTTTTGTTATTCTATTCTCTCATAGATTGTGAGGACACGAGCTATTGAATGGGGTGTACGACCACCAGTGCCACCAACTGAGGCCACCAGAGGTCGTGGAGGCGGTCGTTATCGTGGCAGAGGCAGGGCAGCAAGGGCATCGCCTGTTGATGTATCAACTGCCCTAGCTCAATATCAAGCTCCAGCTATGGATGCTCTAGCAGCACCAATTTAGACACTAGCTATGCCTATTGTGATTCCAGGCCTTTAGGAGGCTTTAGCTCAGATCTTGTCAGTGTGTACCGATTTGACCTAGGTGGTTTTAGCTACTACGATCGTAGCTACTTCACAGACTATGGGAGGGAATTAGATCCCCGTTTCTCGCACACCTGATCAGATTGTGTAGGGAATTCTAGCGTTAGGGGTACCTCCAGCCCAGTCGGTTGCACCAGTCCAGGAGTTTGCAGTACCAGTTATGCCAGATGATGAGCAACATCGACTTAAGAGGTTTGGTAGACTCCATCCTCAAACATTCAGCGGTGCAAGGGGCGAGGATGCCCATAGTTTCTTGGATAAGTGCCAATAGATGCTTCGTACAACAAGGATTATTGAGACTAGTGGTGTAGCATTCACCACATTTTAATTTTCTGGGACTTCCTTCACTTGGTGGGAGGCAAATTAAAGGCGTAGGCCTATTGGTGCAGTCCTGTAGAGAGGAGCTATATAGACGGGAGTGGTTGCGACAAGGGGAGATGACTGTGTCATAGTATGAGTCGAGGTTTTCGGGGTTGGCTCGTCATGCCATCTGGTTGGTTCCGACAGATCAAGAGAGGATTAGGAGATTTATTGATGGTCTTACTTATCAGATCCATATTCTTATGACCGAGGAGAGGGTATCTGGTGCTACATTTGAAGAGGTGGTTTATATCGCTCATGAGATTGAGTCGGTTTGCCGTTACGAGCGAGAGGAGAGTGAGCGATACTATTGTTATAGACCGTGTGTACCGATCATGTATGGTGACTATTGAGGGTCTGGAGACCTGAGTTGATATATTATTACTGAGCGTGGTGGATTTCGATGTCATTTTGGGCGTGGAATGGTTATCTCCGTGTCGTGCTATTCTAGATTGTCAGGCTAAGACAGTCACTTTATCTATGCCGGGTGTGCCGCGGGTTGAGTGGGTGGTGTGACTAATTATGTTCCTAGTAGAGTGATCTTTTTCTTGAAAGCCCATCATAAAGGTTTTCTCTCGTTTCTTGTCTTTGTGAGGGATGTTGGAGCTGAGGCTCCCAGTGTTGATTCTATTCCAATTGTAAGGGATTTCCTTGATGTATTTTCTGTAGACCTGCCGGGTATGCCACCGGACAGGGATATTGATTTTGGTATTGACCTGGTGCCAGGCACTCATCCTATTTCTATTCTGTCGTATCGTATGGCGCCAGCGGAGTTGAAAGAGTTAAAGGAGCAGCTTCATGAACTTCTAGATATGGGGTTCATCCGTCCTAGTGCGTCACCTTGGGGTGCACCAGTTCTGTTTGTGAAGAAGAAGGATAGCATAATGAGAATGTGCATAGATCATAGGTAATTGAACAAGGTAATAGTTAAGAACAAGTATCTTTTGCCTCGCATTGATGATTTATTCGACTAGCATCAGGGAGCGAGAGTGTTCTCTAAGATTGATCTCCGTTCAAGTTATCACCCTTTGAAAATCAAGGATTCAGATATTCTTAAGACATCCATCAGGACCAGATATGGTCATTGACAATTCCTGGTTATGTCTTTTGGGCTGGCCAGTGCCCCAGCAGTGTTCATGCATTTGATGAACAGTGTGTTTCGGCCTTATCTTGATTCGTTGGTCATAGTCTTCATTGATGATATTTTGGTATATTCGCGTAGTCAGGAGGAGCACACGGAGCATTTAAGGGTCGTGATGCAGAGATTAAGGGACGATAAGTTATATGCAAAGTTCTCCAAGTGTGAGTTATGGCTTAGTTCAGTGGCAATCTTGGGACACGTGGTGTCTAGTGAGGATATACGGGTTGATCCAAAGAAGATAGAGGTGGTGCAGAGTTGGCCCAGACCATCCTCACCTACTGAGATTCGTAGTTTTCCTTGTTTGGCAGGCCATTATCGCTGGTTTGTTTAGGGATTCTCATATATCACATCTCCCTTGACCAAGTTGACTAAGAAGGGTGCTTTATTTGTATGGTCGAATGAGTGTGAGAAGAGCTTTCAGAAGATCAAGACAGCTTTGACCACAACTCCAGTGTTGGTTTTTCCATCAGCTTCAGGGCTATATACAGTGTATTTTGATGCTTTGCAAGTATGGATTGGTTGTGTGTTGATGCAGTAGGGTAGAGTCATTGCATATGCTTCTAGTCAGTTGAAGCTCTATGAGAAGAACTAACCCGTTCATGATTTGGAGTTGGCTTCTATAGTTGTCGCATTGAAGATTTGGAGGCATTACTTGTATGGTGTGTCTTGTGAGGTATTCACTGATCATCACAGTTTTCAGCATTTTTTCAAGCAAAAGGATCTTAATTTGAGACAGCGAACATGGTTGGAGTTGCTTAAGGATTATGATATCACTATATTGTACCATTCTGTAAAGGCCAATGTGGTGGCCGATGCTTTGATCCGAAAAGCGGTGAGTATGGGGAGTTTGGCATATATTTCGGTTGGGGAGAGGCCTATTGCGGTTGATGTTCAGGCCTTGGCCAATCGTTTCGCGAGATTGGATATTTCTGAGCCCATTCGGGTATTGGCTTGTGTGGTATCTCATTCTTCTTTATATGATCACATCAGAGAGCGCTAGTATGATAATCCGCATTTGCTTGTCCATAGGGACAGAGTTCAGTGTGATGATGCTAAAGATGTGACCATTGGTGATGGTTGAGTGTTGAGGATGCAAGGCCCGATTTGTGTGCCCAATGTAGATACGCTTCGGGAGTTGATTTTGGAGGAGGACCATAGTTCGCGGTATTCCATTCATTCGGGTGCCACGAAGATGTACCAGGATTTAAGGCAGCACTATTGGTTGAGAAGAATAAAGAATGACATTGTCGGGTTTGTAGCTCGGTGTCTCAATTGTTAGCAAGTGAAATATGAGCATCAGAGACCGGGTGGCTTGCTTCAACAGATGGTTATTCCTGAGTGAAAGTGGGAGAGGATAACTATGGACTTTGTTATTGGACTTCCACGGACTTTGAAGAAGTTCGATGCTATCTGGGTGATTGTGGATCAGCTGACCAAGTCCGCACACTTCATTCCTATATGTACTACGTATCCTTCATAGTGGTTGGCAGAGATCTATATCCGTGAGATTGTTCATTTGCATGGTATCCCCGTTTGCATCATTTTAGGTAGGGGCACTCAGTTTACTTCCCAATTTTGGAAGTCAATTCTGTGAGAGTTGGGTACTCTGGTGCAATTGAGCACGGCTTTTCATCCTCATATGGATGGGTAGTTTGAGCGTACTATTCAGATATTAGAGGACATATTGCGTGCTTGTGTTATTGACTTCAGAGGGTCATGGGATCAGTTTCTATCGCTTGCAGAGTTTGCTTATAACAACAACTACCACTGGAATATTTAGATGGCTCCATATGGGGCTTTGTATAGGAGACAGTATAGATCTCTAGTTGGTTGGTTCGAGCCCGGTGAGGCTAGGTTATTGGGGACTGATTTGGTACAGGACGCATTGGAGAAAGTGAAGGTGATTCAAGTAAGGCGAGAAGGTTCTATTGAAGGTTTCATCCACTAAGGGTGCTATGAGATTTAGGAAGAAAGGGAAGTTTGAGTCCGCGGTTCATCGAATGATTTGAGGTACTTCGGAGGGTTGGGGGTGGCTTATGAGGTTGCCTTTCCACCCAGCTTGTCGAGTGTGCATCTAGTATTTCATATTTCTATGCTTCGGAAGTATATTGGGGATCCGTCTCATATTCTGGATTTCAGCATTGTTCAGTTGGAGGATGATTTGACTTATGGTCTGGAGCCAGTAGCTAATTTAGGTCGTCAGGTTCGAAAATTAAGGTCAAAGGATATAGCTTCAGTGAAGGTGCAGCGGAGAGTTTGGCCCATGGAGGAGGCTACCTGGGATATAGAGCGAGAGATGCAGAGCATATATACTCACCTATTTTAGGCTTCAGGCATATTTCTTAACTCGTTCGCGGACGAACGTTTGTTTAAGTTGGAGAGGATGTGATGACTCGGCCAATCGTCTCATGAGTTACCGCACCGTTTTCCCTATTTCTGCTTCTTTATGCTTTGGTATCCGTTTTTTGTAGAATCGTGTTGGTCGGATCGAGTCCGAAATGATTTTGATAAGGTATGAGACACTTAGTCACTTTTAAGAAGGCTTAAGTTGGAAAAGTCAACCGGATGTTGACTTAGGTGTTAGAGGGCTTGGATAGGAGTTCTGATGGATTGGTTAGCTTCGCAAGGTGATTTTTGACTTCGGAGTGTGATCGAAATAGGTTTTGGAGGTCTGGAGAAGAATTTTGCTTGAATTGGCGAAGTTGATATTTTGGCGATTTTCATTTAGTAGGTGAGATTTTGATCCAAGGGTCGGAATGAAATTCTGAGAGTTTCAGTAGCTTTTTGTGTCATTTGGGATGTGTGTGCAAAATTTCAGGTCATTTAGACATGGTTTTGTTGGGTTTTTTATCGAAAGCGTATTTCGGAAGACTTTTAGAAACTTAGGCTTGAATTCGATGTGTTTTGGGTAATTTGATGTTGTTGAGGTATTGATTGGAGCAAGTTTGAATAAGGTTTTAGGATGTTTTGGTGCCTTTGGTTAAGGCCCCGGGGGCCTCGAGTGAGTTTCGGATGATCAATCGGACCATTTTAGAGTTTGGAAAATTGCAGAAAATACAGGTTCAGCAGTTGCAGGATTTTACTCTTCATGTTCGCGAGTGTGCCATTGCATTCACGAAGAGTCAGAATAGGTTGAGGAGTTTTTTTTTCCTTCACGTTCGTGGAGGGTTGGCTAGTGGTGCATCACGTCCATGACAGGGTCCTTGCGATAGCGTAGAGGTCAGCAAGGTGGAGCCCAAATTGCCCATAACGTTCGCGATGGTTAGGTCACGTTCGCGTAGGTTGTTTATGGCAAAGCATCGCGTTCATGATGGTGTATCGCGTTCGCCAGAGTAAAAATTTGGTCAATGCAAGTTTGTGCTTCGTAAAACGCGAGTGTTTGACCACGTTCACGAAGAAGGAAAATCATGCCTGGGCAGAATGTTTTTAATCGTCTTGTTCGCGGTTTTGGGTCTATTTTCACCCATTATTGAGCATTTTGAGAGCTTCTTGAAAGAGATTCAAGAGGGATTCAAGGAGAAATGATTGGAGGTAAGAATTTCGAACATAAAACTCGATTCTATTGTGAAATCCAATAAGTTAAAATGGAAGAACTAGGGCTTTAAATATTGTACTTTTGATTTGGGGATTTGGATGACCATTTAGGGTCGGATTTGAAAGCTTTTGGTATGTATGAACTCGTGGGGAGATAAGGAACTCGTTGATTTAAAAATTTCTAAGTTTTGAGAAGTTGTCCTGAGGCTCAGGTTACGCTAATTTTGGGATTTTTGGGATTTTCCGATTGTTTTCAGTTGGGCTTTATTTCCTTAGCATATTGTGATGTATTTGTTCTGATTTTGGATAGATTCGACAAGCGTGGAGGCCGATTCGAGGGGCAAAGGCGTTGCGAGCTAGAGAGTTAGCCGATTCGAGATGAGTAATGATTGTAAATGATGCTCAGAGGGTTTGAAACCTCGGATTGTACAACTGGTGCTATATTGAGGTGAGACACACGCTCGATGACGAGCGTGGGGTTGTGCACTATTGGGGATTGTGACTTGGTCCGTCCTGATTGATAATTTTACCGCGTATTTGACTGAAACTTATTTGTTATCATTATGATTTGGGCGGACTGCCATATTTGGGCTTTATGCCAACCATTTAATCCCTTCGGGAATTTTTATCATTATTCCTCATTGTTTTGGACTTATTTTTTGAACTCAGTATTGTTATTGAAATTCTAAACGTCAATACCACACAAGAGCGGGATGATTTTTGTGGTACCCAATTTTTCGCTTAAAATGCTTTTGAAGGACATGGTTCTTCTATGTGTTCGAACTACAGTTGTTGTGGAATAATAAATACAGAAAATAAAGAACATAGAGATTTTACGTGGAAAACACCTGGCTCAAAAGGTAAAAAAAACCATGACCTAATACTCAGTAGGATTTTTCCCAAACTTCTACTAAAATCACTGAGCCAAAAACAGCATTTACAAAACCTCATTGTAAACCTAAGGATTAACTCTAATCCTGTTGTAGAAACAAGCCTCTAACTTGTTAGGATTTATGCCCGTCACTAGAGGGGGGTGAATAGTGCGGCACGAGAATATTGATAAATATTGCGGAATTAAAATTGCAGGAATAAAACAAATTCGGTAATTAAAATAGTAAGGAAAGAACACACCGAATTTATACTGGTTCACCACAACGTGTGGTTAGTCCAGTCCCCGAGAGACTCTCTCGAGATTCTACTAACTCCGTTAAGCTTACGGGTGACTAAAAAACCGTTACACTTGCTCGTAGATGTACACTCTACAAGACTTCAACTTGCTCAAGGATACCGCACCTCAAGACTTCACCTTGCTCGTGGATACCGCACCACAAGACTTCACACACTAAGATTGAGGGTACTTAGCAAACCCGACAATCAATGAGAAGATATGGTCTTCTCAAACACCTTTCTCTTTTACAACAAGAACTCTCTCAAAAAAGTAGATAAAGAGATACAATATTAGCTCTATGAACAACTCAAAGTTGTCTCTCAAATGGCTCAACAAAAGCTTTATAATGATGCACAAATGATATCAATATGTATATGAATAATGAGAGGTGTTGTATGTTACAATTCAGCTCAAAAGACCTTTATTTATAGGTGGTAGAAGTAGTATATCCGTTGCTTAATTGGCAATCAATTATGCTTATTTTATGCCAAGATAATCGATTATCAGATTTGGATAATCGATTATCAGCTTACCGTTACAAAATCGGAAGCTGATTTTATGCAGGATAATTGATTATTGTGATATGCATAATCGATTATTTTGTTACAGTGTTCAAAAACCTGGCAACAGATACAAGATAATCGATTATGCTTATTCTGATAATCGATTATTTTGCTATTTTGTAAATTCCGGTTTACACTGTCTTAACATAATCGATTATCACAATAAGCATAATCGATTATTTCTGTCCAGCTTTGAAAGACATGTTTAAAATTCATTTTGGCTAAAATGAAAATGTTTGAAATCATTTTGTTTGAAGTATTTGAAATATGATTTGATAAAATGATTTTATGCATATTTATGATGACCTATGTTGAGCCAAAAGACGAGATAACTTTAAACGTTGCTCTTACATTTGTTCTACCTAACGACCTACGCCTTGGGGCTTCGGTCTTGAACTTTTGAGCTCGTCTTTGGCTTGTTTATGCAATTCTGTCATCAATATGCTTCTCGGCATTCAATCTTGATTGTTTGTCATATAATAACATTGTTTGACACTTGACTTCATTGTTTGTCATTCATCGACTTCGTTGTTTGTCATTCATCAAAACCTATACCTGAAAATCATGCTAATACAACCAAAGCACATATATCATGGATAGAATGATTTTCTACAAATTCCCCCTTTTTGATAATGACAAACAACAGGAGATATGCATATCGGATTCCCCCTAAATTCATGCTATATCTCAACATACAATTCATGCAAGCAATTCCCCTTAATGATAATTCCCCCTCAAATAAGGCATACTATAACGTAGATGCATTCCCCCTTATTTGATGCATATCGCCTAAACTCTTCCCCCTATTGGTATTAGCAAAAAGAAGAGTATACAAAGGCTACTTTCCCTTTTCGACACTTCCCCCTTTTGGGTATATCAATTGTTAGTGTCAAATATAAGATAGGAAATACAATGAGGAATATATATTGACGATATTTAACAAAAATCATACCAACATGAAATAATACCAAATGTTAATAAAAATATAACAACCATATCAAAGGTTATTTTTAGCGAATATACCAACTGTTATCCAAACTAGAGAGATATTCATCAAAACATCAATCATTATTTTTAATTGATGCCAATTGTTATTCAAGATAAAAGTTATCAAAATATGAATTAACAAATATAATTAATATCAATTATTAACAAAGATATATTAATTGTTAACACATATCAACTATTACGTTTTTATCAAACATATGATAACTAACCGAAATTCCCCCTCGATGAAATAAGGTTTCGTGCTTGGTGCATCTACTACGATATTGTAGTCTTCAAGCACACCTGCAAACGTACCTAAAAATAGGTTTTCGGTACCCAACTACTTTTGGGTCCTTGGGGGTTAGGCAAATAATAATCATAGCCAAAAGATAAATCTCTATGTTTTGCAAAACATACGGGTGCTATGTGTCCTACCCGGTTGCAATAATGACATATAACATTCGGGTTGTGCATATGTCTTGGTTGAGCCAAAAACGTTATAGGTGATCTAAAGTTGTTATTCCTAGAAGCGTTAAAATTCCTAGAATCATTTCTAGGTGGTCTAAAATTATTCATTCTAGACTCATTAACAAAATTCCTAGAGTTATTTCTAGGTGGCCTAAAATGATTATTTCTAGGCTCATTAATGAAGACCCTAGAATTATTTCTAGGTTGACCAATATTATTTCTATCATCCTTTTTAATGACTTCAATTGTTTTAGGATTATCAACACTACGTTTTTCTAGTGTGTTCCTAAGTTCTATGTTCTCTATTTTCAAAGACTTACAAGAAGAACAATTTGAACTTTGATCAGTTGAAGAGGCTTCGTTCATCTCCTTAATTTTATTTTTAAGATCAATATTGTCATTTTCCAAAAATTTATTTTTTTCTTCTAAAACTTTAATTTTAGCCTTGGCCTCTTTGGAGATTTTTGAAGTCTTTTTCAATTCACCATATAAGTCATGAAAAGCTTCTTGTAATTCTTCAAAAGAATAAAAGTTAGAATTACTTACCTCTTCTTCCTCGTTGGCCATGAGGCATAATGCGGCGGTTTCATCACCCGAGCTGTCCGAATCCCATGTCACACGCCTTTGGTGTTTGTTCTTCTTCTTGTCCTTGGATTTTGGACAATGTGATTTGGTGTGGCCAAGTTTTCCACAATTTTGGCATGAAGGACTTGGTTCTTCCTTCTTTATTTCCTTTTTCATACACTTATAAAACTTTTCAATTATATCATTGGAAATAATATCATCATCGCTATCCGAATCACTTACCTCTTCTCTTTTAGAGGATGAGGCTTTGAAGGCAATATTCGAACTTTTACTTCTAGGATAGGGATTAAGAATTGTGCTTTCATAAGTTTCGAGGTTACCTCTTAGTCCATCAATTGTGACATCCGTGATTCCTATCGACTCTTGGATGGCATTGGCTTTGGAACGCCATTGGGAGTGAGACTCCGTAGGATTTTTCGAACTAGATCTTTGTTCGAGTATACTTTTCCGAGAGCATGAAGATCGTTGACGATTTTTTAGAATCGTTCGAACATAATACCGATGGGTTCTTTCTCCCTCATTTTAAAGAGTTCATATTCATGTGTTAGAAAATCAACTTTAGATTCTCGGACTTGAGACGTACCTTCATAAGTGATCTCGAGTTTATCCCACATCTCCTTGGCAGTTGTGCAGCAAGAAATCTTCCGATAGTCATCCGGATTCACCGTACAATATAATAAGTTGACGGCCTTTGCGTTATTTTCAACTTTCTTGATGTCCTCGGCATCATATTCATCTTCCTCCTTTGGAACCGTGGTTTCCCCAACTTTCTTTGTTGGTATTTGTTCACCGTTCTTGATGATTTGCCACAAGCGAAAGTTATTTGATTGGATGAAGATTCTCATCCGCTCTTTCCAATATGTGTAATTTGTTCTGTCAAATAGTGGAGGCCTACAGGTGGAGTGTCCTTCGCTCATCATTCCTGCGTTCAATATTCTCAACAAAAAATATATATCGTTCTCTCAACCGGTTAAGGCTTTCAAAGAGTTAGGCTCTGATACCAATTGTTAGGATTTATGCCCGTCACTAGAGGGGGGGGTGAATAGTGCGGCACGAGAATATTGATAAATATTGCGAAATTAAAATTGCAGGAATAAAATAAATTCGGTAATTAAAATAGTAAGGAAAGAACACACCGAATTTATCCTGGTTCACCACAACGTGTGGTTAGTCCAGTCCCCGAGAGACTCTCTCGAGATTCCACTAACTTCGTTAAGCTTACGGGTGCCTAACAAACCTATACACTTGCTCGTAGATGTACACTTTACAAGACTTCAACTTGCTCGAGGATACCGCACCTCAAGACTTCACCTTGCTCGTGGATACCGCACCACAAGACTTCACACACTAAGATTGAGGGAACTTAGCAAACCCGACAATCAATGAGAAGATATGGTCTTCTCAAACACCTTTCTCTTTTACAACAAGAACTCTCTCAAAAGAGTAGATAAAGAGATACAATATTAGCTCTATGAACAACTCAAAGTTGTCTCTCAAATGGCTCAACAAAAGCTTTATAATGATGCACAAATGATATCAATATGTATATGAATAATGAGAGGTGTTGTGTGTTACAATTCAGCTCAAAAGACCTTTATTTATAGGTGGTAGAAGTAGTATGTCTGTTGCTTAATTGGCAATCAATTATGCTGATTTTATGCCAAGATAATCGATTATCAGATTTGGATAATCGATTATCAGCTTACCGTTACAAAATCGGAAACTGATTTTATGCAGGATAATCGATTATTGTGATATGCATAATCGATTATTTTGTTACAGTGTTCAAAAACTTGGCAACGGATACAAGATAATCGATTATGCTTATTCTTATAATCGATTATTTTGCTGTTTTGTAAATTCCGGTTTACACTGTCTTAAAATAATCGATTATCACAATAAGCATAATCGATTATTTCTATCCAGCTTTGAAAGACATGTTTAAAATTCATTTTGGCTAATATGAAAATGTTTGAAATCATTTTGTTTGAAGTATTTGAAATATGATTTGATAAAATGATTTTATGCATATTTATGATGACCTATGTTGAGCCAAAAGACGAGATAACTTTAAACGTTGCTCTTATATTTGTTCTACCTAACGACCTACGCCTTGGGTCTTCGGTCTTGAACTTTTGAGCTCGTCTTTGGCTTGTTTATGCAATTCCGTCATCAATATGCTTCTCGGCATTCAATCTTGATTGTTTGTCATATAATAACATTGTTTGACACTTGACTTCATTGTTTGTCATTCATCGACTTTGTTGTTTGTCATTCATCAAAACCTATACCTGAAAATCATGCTAATACAACCAAAGCACATATATCATGGATAGAATGATTTTCTACAATTTCCCCCTTTTTGATAATGACAAACAACAGGAGATATGCATATCGGATTCCCCCTAAATTCATGCTATATCTCAACATACAATTCATGCAAGCAATTCCCCTTAATGATAATTCCCCCTCAAATAAGGCATACTATAACGTAGATGCATTCCCCCTTATTTGATGCATATCGCCTAAACTCTTCCCCCTTTTGGCATTAGCAAAAAGAAGAGTATACAAAGGCTACTTTCCCTTTTCGACACTTCCCCCTTTTGGGTATATCAATTGTTAGTGTCAAATATAAGATAGGAAATACAATGAGGAATATATATTGACGATATTTAACAAAAATCATACCAACATGAAATAATACCAAATGTTAATAAAAATATAAAAACCATATCAAAGGTTATTTTTAGCGAATATACCAACTGTTATCCAAACTAGAGAGATATTCATCAAAACATCAATCATTATTTTTAACAAAAATAATTGATGCCAATTGTTATTCAAGATAAAAGTTATCAAAATATGAATTAACAAATATAATTAATATCAATTATTAACAAAGATATATTAATTGTTAACACATATCAACTATTACATTTTTATCAAACATATGATAACTAACCGAAATTCCCCCTCGATGAAATAAGGTTTCGTGCTTGGTGCATCTACTACGATATTGTAGTCTTCAAGCACACCTGCAAACGTACCTAAAAATAGGTTTTCGGTACCCAACTACTTTTGGGTCCTTGGGGGTTAGGCAAATAATAATCATAGCCAAAAGATAAATCTCTATGTTTTGCAAAACATACGGGTGCTATGTGTCCTACCCGGTTGCAATAATGACATATAAAATTCGGGTTGTGCATATGTCTTGGTTGAGCCAAAAACGTTATAGGTGATCTAAAGTTGTTATTCCTAGAAGCGTTAAAATTCCTAGAATCATTTCTAGGTGGTCTAAAATTATTCATTCTAGACTCATTAACAAAATTCCTAGAGTTATTTCTAGGTGGCCTAAAATGATTATTTCTAGGCTCATTAATGAAGACCCTAGAATTATTTCTAGGTTGACCAATATTATTTCTATCATCCTTTTTAATGACTTCAATTGTTTTAGGATTATCAATACTACGTTTTTCTAGTGTGTTCCTAAGTTCTATGTTCTCTATTTTCAAAGACTTACAAGAAGAACAATTTGAACTTTGATCAGTTGAAGAGGCTTCATTCATCTCCTTAATTTTATTTTTAAGATCAATATTGTCATTTTCCAAAAATTTATTTTTTTCTTCTAAAACTTTAATTTTAGCCTTGGCCTCTTTGGAGATTTTTGAGTCTTTTTCAATTCACCATATAAGTCAAGAAAAGCTTCTTGTAATTCTTCAAAAGAATAAGAGTTAGAATTACTTACCTCTTCTTCCTCGTTGGCCATGAGGCATAATGCGGCGATTTCATCGCCCGAGCTGTCCGAATCCCATGTCACACGCCTTTGGTGTTTGTTCTTCTTCTTGTCCTTGGATTTTGGACAATGTGATTTGGTGTGGCCAAGTTTTCCCCAATTTTGGCATGAAGGACTTGGTTCTTCCTTCTTTATTTCCTTTTTCATACACTTATAAAACTTTTCAATTATATCATTGGAAATAATATCATCATCGCTATCCGAATCACTTACCTCTTCTCTTTTAGAGGATGAGGCTTTGAAGGCAATATTCGAACTTTTACTTCTAGGATAGGGATTAAGAATTGTGCTTTCATAAGTTTCGAGGTTACCTCTTAGTCCATCAATTGTGACATCCGTGATTCCTATCAACTCTTGGATGGCATTGGCTTTGGAACGCCATTCGGGAGTGAGACTCCGTAGGATTTTTCGAACTAGATCTTTGTTCGAGTATACTTTTCCGAGAGCATGAAGATCGTTGACGATTTTTTAGAATCGTTCGAACATAATACCGATGGGTTCTTTCTCCCTCATTTTAAAGAGTTCATATTCATGTGTTAGAAAATCAACTTTAGATTCTCGGACTTGAGACGTACCTTCATAAGTGATCTCGAGTTTATCCCACATTTCCTTGGCGGTTGTGCAGCAACAAATCTTCCGATAGTCATCCGGATTCACCGCACAATATAATAAGTTGACGGCCTTTGCGTTATTTTCAACTTTCTTGATGTCCTCGACATCATATTCATCTTCCTCCTTTGGAACCGTGGTTTCCCCAACTTTCTTTGTTGGCATTTGTTCACCGTTCTTGATGATTTGCCACAAGCGAAAGTTATTTGATTGGATGAAGATTCTCATCTGCTCTTTCCAAATTGTGTAATTTGTTCCGTCAAAGAGTGGAGGCCTACAGGTGGAGTGTCCTTCGCTCATCATTCCTGCGTTCAATATTCTCAACAAAAAATATATATCGTTCTCTCAACCGGTAGCTTTCAGAGAGTTAGGCTCTTATACCAATTGTTAGGATTTATGCCCGTCACTAGAGGGGGGTGAATAGTGCACCACAAGAATATTGATAAATATTGCGGAATTAAAATTGCAGGAATAAAATAAATTCGGTAATTAAAATAGTAAGAAAAGAACACACCGAATTTATCCTGGTTCACCACAACGTGTGGTTAGTCCAGTCCCCGAGAGACTCTCTCGAGATTCCACTAACTTCGTTAAGCTTACGGGTGCCTAACAAACCGTTACACTTGCTCGTAGATGTACACTCTACAAGACTTCAACTTGCTCGAGGATACCGCACCTCAAGACTTCACCTTGCTCGTGGATACCGCACCACAAGACTTCACACACTAAGATTGAGGGTACTTAGCAAACCCGACAATCAGTAAGAAGATATGGTCTTCTCAAACACCTTTCTCTTTTACAACAAGAACTCTCTCAAAAGAGTAGATAAAGAGATACAATATTAGCTCTATGAACAACTCAAAGTTGTCTCTCAAATGGCTCAACAAAAGCTTTATAATGATGCACAAATGATATCAATATGTATATGAATAATGAGAGGTGTTGTGTGTTACAATTCAGCTCAAAAGACCTCTATTATAGGTGGTAGAAGTAGTATGTCCGTTGCTTAATTGGCAATCAATTATGCTGATTTTATGCCAAGATAATCGATTATCAGATTTGGATTATCGATTATCAGCTTACTGTTACAAAATCGGAAGCTGATTTTATGCAGGATAATCGATTATTCTGATATGCATAATCGATTATTTTGTTACAGTGTTCAAAAACTTGGCAACAGATACAAGATAATCGATTATGCTTATTCTTATAATCGATTATTTTGTTGTTTTGTAAATTCCGGTCTACACTGTCTTAACATAATCGATTATCACAATAAGCATAATCGATTATTTCTATCCAGCTTTGAAAGACATGTTTAAAATCATTTTGGCTAAAATGAAAATGTTTGAAATCATTTTGTTTGAAGTATTTGAAATATGATTTGATAAAATGATTTTATGCATATTTATGATGACCTATGTTGAGCCAAAAGACGAGATAACTTTAAACGTTGCTCTTACATTTGTTCTACCTAACGACCTACGCCTTGGGTTTCGGTCTTGAACTTTTGAGCTCGTTTTTGGCTTGTTTATGCAATTCCGTCATCAATATGCTTCTCGGCATTCAATCTTGATTGTTTGTCATATAATAACATTGTTTGACACTTGACTTCATTGTTTGTCATTCATCGACTTCGTTGTTTTTCATTCATCAAAACCTATACCTGAAAATCATGCTAATACAACCAAAGCACATATATCATGGATAGAATGATTTTCTACATAACTGTTGCGACAACTTCAAGTTAACTCTAACTTGAATACTCAAAGTATCTATTATAATTGCTTATATGAAAGCTGAAAGGTACAAATAAAAGATCCTACTACAATTGAACTAGAAATAAAGAAAGATACATAAAACTCTTTATGGAGCTGGTTCTTCAATCTGGTTCATGTAGCTTCAGGTTTGCACACTTGAATCACACACGAACTTCTTACAAAAAGCCTTGCTATTTTGATCTCAATTTACGTTTAACTTTTGCGTTTTTGTGCAAAACTTTTATTGTGAGAACATCCTACAATTTATAGAGTTAGTAGATGAAGAAATAACTAGAGTTCTGATGCAACTCTTCCTTGGTGGAATAGTTCTAGTTGATTTCAACTTCTAACTCCTTCCCTATCTTGGATAATGTTCTCTTTGATTAAGGACTTTTTCTCCTTATCAATTATCCAAACTTTTTGATCAAGAGATATTAAATACACCAAGTTAAACGTATCTCCTTCACGTGCAACCCACATGCTCAAATCTGCCCATTTTTTTGCACCTGGATGATGGACCTGGTTCTTCCTGAGTTCCTTTTATAGGAAATGTGCATACCTGTAAAAGAGAACAAACTTCTATTTATTAAATTGGTAATCAGTGTTTGATTGAGACTAAATTGTTGATCCTCTATCGAATTTGAGTCCTAGACTAATACAAACTCCAACCCTTCTCCTTGATCCGGATTGTGTTCTCTTCTCATAAGGAGACTTCTTTTTCTTATCCCATATGCAATCTTTTCGATCAGCTCAAAAGATATTCCAATTGCTGTTTGACCCCTAAGACTTATCTTCTTAACGTGCATCTGATATGCATAGGTTGATAATCACTGTGTATCCCATGATGGACTTGGCTATCATTTAGTTCATTTGTCATTCTTCAAAACTTCAACTGAACTTGGGCCAACAAATTCTCACTTTTTGATGATGACAAACTCTATGCTTTTACTGATCAGAGAACCTATTTCAACTCAGCTCAACATCAACACAATGTTAGAAATTCCTTTTTATCACTTATCATCAAGGACCAGGTACATTAGGTTATAAACATCACTGTTCAAAGTGTAAACATTACTTGTTTAAAGTACAACCTTTTTCGCCCTTTTGGCATCATCGAAAAGTTGCATAAAAATGTGAGATAACCAGATTTTAAAACTTACTCATGGCCACTAGGGCTTCATCAAATGCAATCATGGATTAATCATCATAGATCATGCTAAGAATTTTAACCATCAAGAAATATAAACAAACAGTTAGAGCAGAAACAGTGAATTTCATTGATGGTTGATAATATTCTACCACAAAGCATAAGAAGAAATAAAAATACTAAAAACATGATTAAACAAAACAAAACGCCCTGAATTGGATCACTGGTTGATCCACACCAGGTTAGGAGTCTTAAGGCTTGGAAGAGGTAGGGTTGAGTTATTTGCTTGGAGAAGTTTCAGCATGTCTTGAAAAATTCCATCATTCTTCTCCTTTTCCCTTAGAAGTTCAATTCTGAGAACATCTCTCTTAGATTCTACCTCAACCAATCGTGTCTTCAGCCTTGGTCTCTCAATATCCTTTGCCTTATTCTCCTTTACCAAGACTCTGACTTTGCAATTGATAGGTGTCTTCTTAGATGAACCAGGTTCATTAAGCATGTCATTGACTTCATAATTGCAAGCAAGCAGAGTATTAAGCCCAAAATGATCCTTTCTTGCACTAGCCTCCCACTTATTCATAGGTACCTTGAAATGTAGAACCACAATTATGAGAATGAAACCATAGGGAATGGCATGAGTTTTGGTGCTATTGATAACCCTATCAGTAGGTCCGCGAGGGTTTCCTGTTCAGATGGAACGGGTTCATCTATATTTTTCCAAGTTGAACCAGTCCCACTTCCCCTTAGTTTACTCACACTCTATTCTATTTCACTAAATTCCTCTCCCCAAACAACCATTGCTTCATTTTCTTTTGTTAGACCAATATGAGTGGGTGAAGAATCAGCCGCTCTAGTACCATTTCCCCTCACAGTACTCGTAGCACCCTTGCGCTCTTTTTATTTTCCTTTTTATTTTACCACCAATTTCTCCAGATTTTGTAGTCTCAACACCTGCTATCGATCCTACCAGTACAAATCCATTCTCTAAATTTGCAGCAACTTCAGAAATTGTCTCAGGAGTAACTTTAGAATCAGAAGATAAGTGTTTAGTTTCGAAATACCTACTTTCTTCCCCCTTAGTAGCAGGCTTTCATGATATTCAGATTTCTCGAATTCTTCTTCCCTACTTGCTTTCAATTGCTTGTTTATTTTCTTGGTCTTTTCTCCTTCAGCGACAATCTTACCAGCCATCATCTTTACTCTACTTTTCTTAGAGATTGGTGTTGTAGAAGGTGTGGAAGTGGTTTCCTGTGGTGGTGATGAAGGATTTTCAAAGTTATTTAACATATCTGGGCTAGGGTATGGAAGAGAAAAAATTTGGATTGTGTTTGGAAGATAAAAGAAGAATGAGAGTTTTTGACGGCTCGAGAGAGAGATAAGGTAAGGAATACACCAAATCTAACCAATGTACAACGGAATACTTGATGGGATAGCTACATCTTTTCAAACACTTAGAAGTTTAATCAAAATGAAATTCAGCATCGGAGTGTATCCCTATAATCTAAGTACTTTCATTCAATTGGCACTCCTTTGGATGGGACAGGTTCACTTGTAACGGATAAGTCAAAAAAGAGTTTGGTATTTTGTAAGACTCTGCTCATGATCCAAATACAGTTATTTCAAATTATGCAGAGTGTAGAAAACATACCGTGTTATTTTGATGAACCAGGTTCTTCACTGATATTCTCTTGTGTAAGTCTAAATTTGCCAAAATAGATAAAATATCATTGGGGATTAATGAGTCATTTTAACACATGGTACAAGAGTATACTATGGAAAGTATGAGATTGATAAAGATTTAATCCAACTATACACAATTTAGAGACTTTCTAACCAAATATTTTTTTTTTTTCGTTTAACCTTGAACCGGTCCTTTTAGGTGATCTTAATCATCCATAATTCCAACCTTTTCCCCTCAAAGTGATCTCTACTTAAGCCTTTTGTGAAGATGTCAACAATTTGTTTGTCAGTAGTAGAAAACTCCACAGTGATCAAGTTTTTCTCATAGTTGTCCCTCAAAAAATGGTGTCTAACTTCTATATGCTTAGTTTCTTATGATGAACTGGATTCTTAGTCATACTAATAGCACTGGTTTTATCAAAAAAATAGGGATGCAACCGACTTTAATACCAAAATCCATCAACTGTTGCTTGATCCACAACAATTGAGAACAATCATGAAGCAGCAACAACATACTCAGCTTCAGTAGTAGATAAGGTTAAAATTACTAACTTTTGGATACCAAAGGTAAAGGTCAGTAGTTCCTTTCAAGTATCTCAATATTCTCTCCACATTAGTCAAGTGGGACTCCTTTGGATTTTCCTGAAATCGAGCATAAAAGACCTACACTACACACAATGTCAGGTCTACTAGTAGTGAGATGTAAAAGAGAAACAATCATTCCCCTATACAACTTTTGATCAACAGATAAACAAGGTTCATCTATATCCAATTTTGTGGATGTTGCAATAGGAGTGTCAATTTCTCTAGATGTTCCTTCTTGGTTTTGTTACTGAGGAATAGGTTCATGGGCAGGTTACCTCAAGGTTTGAGGATCAGTTATTCTCTAGTCAGTTCCCCCTGTCATGTTGCCCTGGGTGAAAGAACATGTTCCTTCTTCTGGTGCAGCTTTATCTTGGGTTGTGACTTCATTTAAGCTTTTTACCAGCCTAATAGCTTCATCTTTATATTCCTTTCTCTCAGAAAGAATGTTAGTTTCATCAAAGCTACATGTATGCTTTCTTCTACACACATAGTTCTTTTGTTGTACACTTCATATGCTTTTCTATGTGAAGAATATACCAAGAATACTCCCTCATCAATTCCGGAATCAAACTTTACATAGGGAATCTTTGCCATTATTGTGCACAATATACTTGCATCTAAATGCCGTAAGATGGGATATATTTAGTTTCTCCCTTTAAGTGACTCATAGGGAATCTTCTTAATAAGAGGTCTAGCCATGCAAATATTTATGATGTAGCATGCAATAATTTAGCAAACTTAGCATTTCAAATTCAGTTCCATGATCATACCTAATTGATGCAAGTTGATTGCATAGTTGTTTATGATCTTATTTTACTTTATTTTATTAACACAAGAGCAAAACATGTCAAATGCTTCAACTTTAGATGTTAAAAATAATGTCCAAGTAAACCTAGAGTAAGAATCAACAAGCAATATCACATATCTTTTACCACATCTGCTTAATATTCTCATTGGACCACAGAGATCGACATGGACCAGTTCCATCGTTCTGGTGATGCTTACCATTTTCTTGCTTTTGACAGGGGAGCTTACCTGCTTCCCCCTTTCACAAGCCTCACAAATTTTATCTTCCTTGAACTTAATGTTAGGTAGTCCTATCATCAAATCCTTGGAGACTAGTTTGTTGAGTTGACTTAGACTAGCATTTTCAAGTCTGTTGTGCCAAAGGAGGGGATCATTGTCCAACACACTTAAGTAAGTGAGTGCATTATGAAAGTGTGGACAAATCTACAATGTATATATTTTTTACTTTTTTTCCCTGCAAAACAATCTTGTTAGTGGTAAGATTAATCACAAAACATTTTGTAGAGGTGAATGCTACCAAGTTACTTCCATACCATTGTGATTGTCTTATTAGGTAGTATTTTAGGCCATCTATCAGGTAGACATTCTCAATAGAGTGAGAATCATCCTTACCCCAATGGTTTCACCTTTCTTCCCATTTCAAAAGGAGACATCACCTCCTTTGAGGTCCTCAAGTGAAATAAACTGGTACTTACTTTCTATCATATGCTTTGTGCAGCCACTACCCATGTACCATATTTGGCTGCTCCCCTTCACTTGGACCCACAAAGGGAAATTAGGGGTTAGTCTTAGGAACCCAAACTAATTTGGGTCCCTTTCTATAGGCAAAAGGGTGAATCAAATTCTTTTTAGCCCAACCTGGTAGCCTATTTTTCCCTTGAACAAATTCTTTATTCTTTTGACTAGCCTTTTCTTTTGCAATACATTCAGATTTATAGTGACCAGTTTTACCACAGTGTGTGCAAATTATGTTCTCAGAAAGTGTGAGGTACTTGCTTTTGGGATCCCACTTAGGTGTAGGGGTCATGTAGCCAAGTCCTCTCTTATTGCTACTATGGTGTTCATGTATCCATAAAAGTGCATTAGAGGACCTATTCCATTCACATGTTCTGTCTAGCTCGTGCTTAACCTTGTATAGATCCTCCTTAAGGACTCTTATCTGCTCATCTTTTTTTTACAACTCATCTTTCATTTTTCCTACATTTTCTCTAAAGTGAGTTGTGTGTGGTCAGCCTTCTTTTTACCAGTTCCTAATTTTAATTTTAAATTTTCAGATCTAAGCTCTAGGACAGTGGTGTCAAGTTCATGAACCTGCTTCTTCAACTCAACATTTTTGTTATCACTCTCATTTTCCCTAGACTCTAGACTTTTACATTTTGCTTTTAGAATCACACATTCTCTAGACACAACTTCCTTCTCATTGTTTAGATCCTCATATTCATCAATGAAATCCAGGAGTAACTCAGATAGCCTTTCTTTGGACAAATTTAATCTTGTCTTTAAGATGGTTTATACTTACCTCGGATTCCTCATCGGATCTCCAATTGCCATAAGTGCTTCTTCATCTCCATCTTCACTCTCTGAGTCCTCATCTGAGCTTTCTCCCCAAGCAGCAACCATATCCTTTGTTGATCCTTTGTTCTTCTTGATTTGAACTTGTTCCTTCTTCTAGTTCCTTTATTCAGCTTTTTCCTTCTTCCATTCAATTTCCCATTTAGGGCAATTTCTAATGTGGTGATCAGTCTTCCCACACTTGTAACACCCCTCATTGGTTTATTTTTTAGGAGCCCTTGGTTTGCTGTAGCTTCCACTTCTTGAAGGACCATTTGCTCTCATTAAGTACTTCTTGAATTCCTTTGTGGTCATGGTCATTTCATCCTCCCCTGGATCAGCACCTTCAGTGATTCTGAAAGCAATACTCATTTCCTTCTTGGGTGCATCCATCTTCATGGTTTTCCTTCTAAGTTCATAGGTTGTGAGATTTCCAATTAGCTCGTCCAACTTAAGAGTGGAAATGTTCTTTGATTCCTGAATGTCAGTGATTTTACTTTCCCAAGTAACTGGCAGAACCTTTGTCAAAATTTTCTCAAATTTGTCCTCTTCAAGAATAACCCTTCCAAGAGACTTATGTTCATTTGTCAATGTGGTGAACCTTGTATACATCTCCTGGATAATCCATGGTGAAATTCTAATATTGAGAATATATCAATGTTCATCTTGATCTCTTTGCTTGACAAGTTCCTTCATGAGCCACTTGTAAAATGTCCCATATTTTCTTGGCAGTGGTGCAGCTTTGAATTCTACTGTACTCATCTGGACCAAGGCCACGCACAAGCCATTTTTCGGCCTTAGCATTCTTTTCCCATTTTCTCAAGTCCTCAGCATTGCAGTCAGCTCTTATTTTTGGCACATCTACTCCTTCACCATTCTTCTTCGTGGTAGCTAGGGGACCATCAGTGAAAATGCCTCATAGCTCATAGTCTTCTCCGATAATGTGATCTCTCATTCTATTTTTCCACCAAGAGTAGTAGTGGCCATTAAAGAGTGGAGGCCTATCAGTGGATTGCCCTTCCTAGTTTCCAGTTTGTACGCTCATCTTGATCTATTCCTAAGGTGTTAGCCTCTTCAAGGACAACCTGCTCTGATACCAATTGAAGTTCTAAATGTCAATACTACACAAGAGGCGGGGTGATTTGTGTGGTACTCAATTTTTCTCGTAAACTGCTTATGAAGGACTCGGTTCTTCTATGTGTTCCAACTACTGCTGTTGCGGAATAATAAATACAAAAAATAAAGAACTAAGAGATTTTATGTGGGAAACACCTGGCTCAAAAGGATAAAAAACCAATACCTACTACTCAGTAGGATTTTCCCAAACTTTCACTAAAATCACTAAGCCAAAAATAGCATTTACAAAACCTCTTTGTAAACCTAAGGATTAACTCTAATCCCGTTGTAGCAACCAGCTTCTAACTGTTGCTACAACTTCAAGTTAACTCTAACTTGAATACTCAAAGTACCTATTACAATTGCTTCTACGAAAGCTGAAAGGTACAAATAAAAACACCTACTAAATTGAACTAGAAATAAAGAAAGACATATAAAACTCTTTATGGAGGTGGTTCTTCAATTTGGTTCATGTAGCTTCAGGTTCGCACACTTGAATCACACACGAACTTGCAAAAAGCCTTGCTATTTTTCTTTCAATTCACGTTTAACTTTTGCGTTTTTGTGCAACACTTTTATTGTGAGAACATCCTGCAATTTATAGAGTTAGTAAATAACGAAATAACTAGAGTTCTTATGCAACTCTTCCTTGGTGGAAGAGTTCTAGTTGATTTTAACTTCTATCTCCTTCCCTATCTTGGATAGTGTTCTCTTTGATTAAGGACTCCTTCTCCTTATCAATTATGCAACCTTTTCGATCAGGAGATATTAAATACACCAAGTTAAGCTTATCTCCTTCACGTGCAACCCACATGCTCAAATCTGCCCATTTTTGTGCACCTGGTGATGGACCTGGTTCATCCTGAGTTCCTTTTACAGGAAATGTGCACACCTGTAAAAGAAAACAAATCAGAGTTTGATTGAGACTCAATTTCTGATCCTCCATCGAATTTGAGTCCTAGAACAATACAAACTCCAACCATTATCATTGATCCGGATTGTGTTCTCTTCTCATAAGGAGACTTATTCCCCTTATCCTATATGCAATCTTTTCGATCAGTTCAGAAGAGATTCCGAAGATATTGTTTCTTGATCCCTAAGACTTATCTTCTTCACGTGCATCTCATATGCATAGGTTGATAACCACTGTGTCTCCCATGATGGATCTAGTCATCATTTAGTTCATTTGTCATTCTTTAATACTTCAACTGAACTTGGGCCAATAGTTATTTTCCACGTTTTACTACTCAGCCATTTTTACTCATTTTTTAGCCTTAAATGATATTATAAATGATGTTTTGGGCTGAGAAATACTGTTTTACTAATGTCTGAGGGGCTTGTGATGATTTTTGGACTAAGTACACTGATGTTAATATGAGGCCAAGGGCCTGAGATACATATATACGCCACGAGGTAACTTGATTGATATGAGGTCGAGGGCCTAGATTTGATGCCACGAGATGGCTTGTCATTGCACTTCGGTCGTATGGGGCCCCTTTAGGAGTTTGTACACTCCTAGTAAGCGTGGGTACACATTGTGATGTGAGATTGAGCCCGAGGGGCTGATATTGTTCTGAGATTGAACCCGAAGGGCTAGTACTGTTCTAAGATATTGCCCAAGGGGCGGAGTTGTGGATACTGAGCCCGAGGGAAAACTTCTATATGTTTACTTTACATTATTACCTATTTTACCCTTTTGAAAGGAGATCTTACTTGATTTTTCACTAATTTACTGTTTTAAATGATGTTTTACTGCTTCATTATAGAATACCTTGTACTTTATGTGATTTCTTACATTCAATAATGATTTATATTTGTTACTCACTAGGTCGGAGTACTTATATTACTCCTTGCACCGAGTGTGCAGATTCAGGCATCGCTGGTTCCGCTCCTGAATGTTGATTCTTCTAGTCCCATGCGGTATTCGGAGACTACGAGGTAGTTGTTGGCGTCCACAGCCCGTATCTCTATTATCTTATTATTTCTATGTATTTCAAGCATTTGTACTAGATATTAGATTTAGCAGACTTGTATCAGGGTCCTTAGATGCTCATGACTTGTGACACCCCGTTTATGACTGTGTCGGGTTGGATTTTTGCATTTGCTATCTGTATTTCCGCTATTCCATACTATTAAACCATGTTTAGACTATTATCAAGCTATTTAATTATTTAAAAATTGAAAATGGGTTCAATTTGCTGGCCTTGTCTTCACGACAGGCATCATCACGAACAGGTTCCGGGTTAGGGTCGTGACAGTAATATGTGATCAAATAAGGGAAAGTGATATTAACTCAACCAATCGCATCGTTTCTAATACACAAATTCCGACCATCCCGATACTCGTAACCTCAAATGAAATTCACAACTTCCAAACCCTTAGCACACAAGGCTCATGGTGCACACATATTTCCACCCCACTTTGCACAACAGAATCCACGTGCTACTTGGTACTAATGCAAATTAAGATGTTCAAAGAGTCTCATTTATATAATATAAAGTAAATTACAGTTACTAAATTAGAAAGGAAATCAATGAAAAAAGATGAAGTTATTCTTAGAAATCACTTAAGTGAAGGAAATAACATTTTTCAAATAGAAATACAACATCGGATAAGATATCGCTTTTAATATAAGATTTATTAAATTAAAACTTAATAGATATTCCTTTTAAGAAAATACAACCTTAGGCGGGTTAAGGAAATTTAGTTGAGAAACCAATTGAAATAAAATATAACAATTGTTAGAATTTGTAATACGGAAATATATACGGCGAATCCTAATTTATAAGTCATACAAGGTAGCATAATATTAATTCCTTTATTTTACATCACTATATTACTAACAACTTAGCAGGACAGGAGAAAATGACTCAACGCAATAAATTTACATTGAAAATTAATGTACCAGAATAATAGCATCAGGAAAAGAAATCAGGGGATGACGGCAAATAAATAAGCCAAGGTAAATAACTTGATCCTCAAAACCCAGTGAAAACCATAAATACAAATTATCAAAGTATGGCAAAAATGAACTAAAGTCAATACGGTGAAACAGGGAATTCCAAAATACAAGATATGTAAATTCACCCTTATTCCTCCTCAATATATCACCCTATTCCTCCTGGTGCAACGTGCAACCCGATACCACCTTACAATATCAATATCATAATAATAACATAGAATGTTACAGCGCGCAACCCTATCCCACCATATAATATCAATTCATCCTTATTCCTCATCAATATATTACCCTTATTCCTTATGTTGGGGAGCGCAACACGATCCCACTGTACAATATCAATTCACTGTTATTCCTCCTTAATATATCACCCTTATTACTCCTCAATATATTACCCTTATTCCTCATGTTGCGGCGCGCAACCTGATCCCACCGTACAATATTAATTCACCATTATTCCTCCTTAATATATCACTCGTATTCCTCCTGTTATGGCGCGCAACTCGATCTCACCATACAATGTCAATTCACCCTCATTCCTCCTCATTGTATCTCCCTTATTCCTCCTCAATAAATCACCTTTATTCATCTTGTTGCAGCGTGCAACCCGATCCCACCGCATATAATTTAAATTAACTACAATAATTTAACAACTCAATTACAAGAATTTCTACAACCAAGAGTGTGAGTACACGGAAACAAGATAATCACGTAAGAATCAAAGGAATGCAACAACCTTTACAAAAACAACAAGACATATAAGACACGTTATTACTACACAGGCAACTACAACAATTTGGACATATAGCATATATTCACGGAGTCATAGAGAACTCACAATAAAGAAATAACAAAAAAATAAGGAGGGAAATCACATTAATTAAGGCAAATAAGGTCCAAATAATAAGTGAGAGGTAAAGAAGAGCTAACAATATCGTATAGAGCATGTAGAAGTAAAACTAGCGAATAGGAAATTCAATCATATTAGAACAATTTCTCACTTAGTGATCACAAGAACCTAAGAGCCCTAAAAACAAATTTTCTACAAATAAGACCGAGCGTGCACTCGTCACCTCGTGTGCACGGACTACAATTAGCATAGAGGACTCAAATCCTAATGGTAAGTCCCCCACATAAGGTTAGGTAAGATACTTAACTCAAAGAAGACAAATCGGTACTCTAAAATTAACTTTTCGGGTGAAAAGACCTTCAGGTGACTCAAATCTAACCAAAATAACTTCAAAGTGCCAATAGAACACATAAGAAACTATTTAGGATCATAAAGCCTCAATATTTATCAAATTCTAAAAATCAGTCAAAAAGTCAATCTCTCGGAACCCTACAAAATTTTACAAAAACCAAATACTCATTCCTATACGAGTTCAACCATACAAAATTTATAAAAATTCCACTACCATTTGGTCCCTCAAATCCTGATTTTTTTATTTTTGAAATTTTCTTCAAAGACCAATATTTTTCTCAACCCAAAACACAAATTAAATGATAAAAATAAAGATAAAATTATGGAATAAAATCATTTCTAAGTGAAGAACACTTACCCAATTGTTTTTCTTGAAAAACCAATGAAGAATCGCCCAAAACCGAACTCTAGAACTCCCAAAATGGTAAATCCTTGTAATAAGTGCAATTTATTATGCCCAGGTCATCAAACATCTCGAACGCGGAAGGATGCACGCGTTCGCGAAGAAGAAAAATGAACGCGGCCAGGATGACACCTACGCGAACACGAGCAAAGTTCTACGAACGCGAAGAATAAGAAGCAGAAACCTATGCGATTGCAGGAAGAAGGACGTGAACGCGAAGAGTAAATAACCACCAGTGCCCAGCTCTCATTTTCTGCTACGTGAATGTGATGGGACATACGCGAACGCGAAGAAAGGAAAGGGCAGAACTTCGCCAACATGAGAGGATGAATGCAAACTCGAAGATGAAACTTTCCACCCTTTAAAATAACACTACGCGAACACGATGAAGGATACCAGATAGCAGAAACAAAAATTCAAAATAGAAGGAAATGGCCCGTAGCCCATCTGAAATGCACCCGAGACCCTCGGGACGCCGTCTAAACCTACCAAAAAGCTCTATATCCTATCACGGACTCGCTCGAGGTCTCAAATCACATCAAACAACACAAAAACTTGAATCACACCATGAATCAAACTTATGAACTTCCCAATTTTCTAACTCCCAAAACTCGTGCCGAAACATATCAAACCAACCTGGAATGATGCCAAATTTTGCACAAGTTTCAAATGACATAATGGAGCTGTTCCAACTCTAGGAATCGCATTTCGACCCCGATATCACAAAAGTCAAATATGGGTCAAACTTATCTATTTTCCAAAACTTTAACTTTTTAATTTTCACCAAAATGCTTCAAATTACCCTACGGGCCTCCAAATCCAAATTCGGACAAACGCCAAAGTCCAAAATTACCACTCGAGCCTATTGGAACTATCAAAATTCTGACCCGATATCAATACTCAAAAGTCAACTCTTGGTCAATTATTTCAACTTCAAACTTCTCAAATGAAAGTTACTTCTAAAAATCCTTCCTGAACGTTTCAAAAACCTGAACTGATGATCCACGCAAGTCATAATACAATGTGTGAAGTTACTCAGGACCTCAAACTGTCGAACCGGACGCAGTCGCTCAAAACGACCAGTTGGGTCGTTACAATTCTAAGTTTTGGTATAAACCATTTTCATTGGTGCAATATTTGAGTATTTTTTTTTTTGTTAAAATGTTTATTTCTTGTCATTGTGCTTTATTTTGAAAGTAGCTCGAGGACGAGGAAGAGTCTAAGTATGGGGTGGTGATAATATGCGAGATTTACTTGATTGAATATATTTTACTCCTACTAAGGTGTTTTGTTAGGTGTTTTGAAGGTTGAAGATGGCCAATTGAGCTTTATTGTTGAAGTTCATTATTTAGGAAGTCAAAAGTGAAGAGTATAGATGAGTTAAGCATTAATGAAGCTAAAAGACAATTTTTGAAGAAAAGGAAAATCGAACTTAGATAGTGAAGTAACTTTGAAAAGCATAGGAAAATTTAGAAAACTCAACTAGATTGTGCGAAGCACACTATAGCACAAGGGAAAATTTGCATGTGTTTTATCTAGAGGGGCAACTTAGTGATTTGGCTTTGGGATGTGATATAAAAGCTTCTAACCCTTATTTCAGTCGCATTCTTGGCCTGAGAAGGCAAGGAACACCATTTTTGAAGTAAAATTGAGCCCAGAAGATCCCCAAGTCCATTCCACAAGATGAATCGAAGAGTTTTTCTCTATTTTTTATTTTTATGAATTTTGGTATGACAATAACACAATTCGCCCAACTTGAATTATGTGTTTAGAACTATGTTCATCTTGCATAAACAAAGTCTTTTACCCTTTATACACCTATGCATAAAAGGTAAATAAATATTATTAGTATTTTAAGAATCAAAATATATTTACTTGACAAAACAAATTAGTATTTCAAACTGTGTAAATTGAAAAAAATTGTGGATAGTGTTTTGTTTGGGATGGGGGATGAGTGGTACAGAAAAACGAAAACAAAAAAATAAAAAATTAAAAATACAAAAAAGAAAGGTAGAGGGTGTGGTTGGTGCAGAAATAAAAAAAAGAAAACAGAAAATTAAAAATATAAAAAAATAAGTAAATTCTTTTTTGCGGTCGGGGGGGGGGGGGGGGTTATTGGATGGGTGGGGTGAGGATAGTGCAGAAAAAAATTCCAAACTATTTTGGTGAAATCAAACGCTGGAAAATGAAAAAATCTTTTCCGTCATATCAAACACATCCTAAAACTTAAATACTTTGATTCTCATTTTAAAATTTAGATACAAAAACTAATGATGGGTAACTAATTAATTTCTAAATAAATTAGGTTGAGATCCTTTTTATTTTGGATGAGTTGGACGAATCCAACTCATCGAATGACTTTAAGCTCAAGTTACCAACCCCGGTCCCAAAGACATGACATTGTAGCATAAACATTGGCAAAAATGATGGTTGCCCTTAAAAGACATGTTATCCTGACATTGTAACATAAACATAAATCCTGGAAGTTTGATAGGTAGTTCGGACTTAAAGGGAAAGAGTTAAAAATACGGATTGAATAACACTTTCTATAGTTTGAGATTCAAACTAATTGTATTTATCTTTTTTAAATATGTAATTTGAATTTTAAAAGATAGTGAATAAATCAATATCTGTTTTTTCTATAAAAAAAAAATTGATCCCCTATAGGGTATAGACTAAGGCTGTATCCGGTTCCGGTTCTGGGTATATTTGGGAAACCGGTTCCAGTTCTGGCAGTTCCCGGTTCTGGCGGTTCCGGTTCTGGCGGTTCCGGTTCTGGCGGTTCCGGAACCGCGGGTCTGGCGGTTCCAGGCGGTTCCCGGCGGTTCCGACTTTTTTTTTTTTTAATTAAATATCTTGTATAGTAGTGATTAGTATATTGTAGAATATATTTTTATATGGTGTACTATGTTCTTACTATAGCATATATTGTGTTTGGAAATTAGTATATATTCAAAATAAGTAGTGTATATTTTGTATATAAGTAGTATATGTTGTAGTAAAGTAGTATATATTGTATATAAATTATGTATATTGTGTAATAGTTAGTATTAATAGTATTATGTGTTGTATGTTATATATTATATGTTATATAAATATTTTACATTCAAGGATTGATATAGAAGTAAAGACAAAGAAATATTGAGACAAATATATTCAAGTATATGATAAAAAGCATATTTATTGACCAAAATGGCATATCATTCTTAGTCTTCCTTCCCCCAATGGAATGAGCACAACATGGTACTAATACCACCATTAAAAGGAAAAAAAACTAAAAGAAGACATGCCAATGTACAAGTTACATCATAATTTATGTATTATTTCTAACAAATCTCATAAAACCTTCAAGGTTTGGAGGTGGTTGTGTTGGCGGTGGTGGAAATGAAGCTTGTTCATCACCACTTCCGGGTGAAGATGATTCTTGAGCAAGTTCTGCTAGCATTCTTCATAGCACTCATCTATTTCGGGTTGAGATTCAGCTAGCCCAAAGTTTCTTCTTTCAGAGCCTATCCAATCTCGGAAGAGCACTGATTTTTCCAAGCTGTCCCGCATCGACGCTCTATGATCTCCTATTTGTAGTCTGGCTTGACTAAATACGCTCTCCGATGCAACAGTTGACGCTTGAATGGACAGAACATCCCGAGCCATCCTTGCAAGAACGGGAAAATGCTTTTCCCTTGTCTTCCACCAATCCAAAAGGTCGAAAGATCCGTCTGGATTATCATTCTCTAGCCCATGCGACAAATAAACTTGAAGTTCGTTTAGATGGGAAATATCATCTAAATTCTCACCTTGAGTACCCCTGAACTCCGTCCACGATTTAAGAGCTGTTAAGCCAGCAACTCTTTTAGACGATTGTGACGTGGACGAAGTAGGAGTTGGAATATTAGGCCTAGCATGCTCTAAGGCCTGTTTATAAGCATTATAAACAGTTTGAGCATTCACTGTAATTGATGCTTTCGCATCAGATAGTGTAGCCATTTCTTCTGGTGAAAGATCTAAACATTGATAAATACTATTATACCAAATGTTAGGACCTCCTGCTTTCATAGTAGGGTTAAACAAAGCAGCCACACCGAAAATAGGAGGGATTGGAAAAAAATATTTTTTAAATTTCTTTTTCATTTCAAATATTGCATTTTCATAAATTTCCCCTCGCTCGTTAAAATCAGCAAATAAATTAGCAAGTGCGGCAATATATACTAAACAGTTTGAAATTGTAGGATAATATTGGCCAGATAAAGCAGTTGTAGCCACACTAAAATGTTCTAAAAAATCTAAAAGAATCTTAACGTTATTCCAATCTTGATTAGTTAGCATATCATTATCTTCATCCTCACAATCCCTAGAATTATAAGCAGCGGTTATTGGGTTTCTATATTCGTACGCCACTACTAAGCTTTCATACATGTAGTTCCACCTAGTCGGACAAGGTTTAGGAACCTTTCTTTCTCTAAGGCCACTTTCGTCACATTTTTTATAATATTCTCTAAGTCTACTTCTACGGTTTGAATAAAAAAGTCAATTAAGAGCGAATTTAACTTTTTCAATTTCTATGTTTAAAATTCCCATACCATCTCCAACAATTAAATGATAAATATGGCATATACATCTAACATGGAAAATATTTGTAAAAGCAGGATTAAGTTTTCTAGTTAAAATACCTATTGCAGTTGTGTTGCTACTAGCGTTATCCATGGAAATTGACATTATTCTATCACTAAAACAAAAATATCTACAAACATCAGAAACAGTGCTAGCAATAAACTTACCTGTGTGCCGTGAATTAATTATTCTATATGCTATAATGCGTTTTTGCATGGTCCAGTCTTCGTCTATCCAATGACTGGTCACGGTTAGATAATCACAATCATTTCCACTTCTACCAATATCAGTTGTAATAGACATACGATTACTTATATGAGTAAATAAATAACGCAAGTACTGTTCATATTCATGCTTATATTTATAAATGTCGGCCTTAACTGTGGCGCGAGGCCAACCTTTATATGTAGGACTAAATACTCGTCTAATATATTGAATCCAAGCAGGATTAGAAGCAAAAGAATAAGGTAAACACATAACAGTAATCATTTTAGCTAATTCTTCACGATCCTTATTAGGATCGTAGTACAATATACCTCCGGTGACAGTGTTTATTCCTGGTTGAACCATGTTAGAACCAGTACTTTGGTTAATTGTAGTATCAGGACTTGACTTCCCCTCTTGTTCCGCTTTCATTTGAAAATATCTAGCCTTATAGCTAGGATGTATATATATATGTTTAACTAAACTACCTGTTCCGCTACGATCACCCGTATACGTATGAACAAGTTCTTTACCACAAGTTTTACATTTAGCCCTATCTTTATCTCTTAGTTGAATAAAAAAATGCCAAACTAATGAAGTTTCTGTACGTTTCCGAGGTTGTCTACTAAAAGTGGGAGTTTGTACGGGTGGGTGTTCTGGGTCATTAGGAGCAGGACTAGTAGGTGTATCATCTAAATCTACCGGAGGTTAGGTTTCGTCATCATCATCACCCTCATTTCCCTCTGATATTGGTGCATTAGGATAAAGCAAATTCATAATATCATCATCTATTCTATCACCGACTGCTATATCATGTAGAAAATTAACATCGCTAAATTGAAAACACGGGTGATCACTATCAAGTATTCCTAAGTTTTCATTAGTATTTCTAGGTTGGCCACTAGTTTGAACTTGTTTATCTTTTCTAGGTGGGGAACCGGGGGAGGGGTAGGATTTTGGCGACCACTTTCACCGGATTTAGATGTACCTTTTCCGAATATTTTTTTCAATGAAAATGCCATACTAATTATAATTAAGGAAAATAACAACACACAACAAATATTCTTAGCACGTAAGAGTTGAAACGAGTTTACCGGATTGACGAACAACTTCTTGAAAATTGAAAATCGTTGTAATTGAACACTTGAAAACTTCAATTCAACAACTTCACAATGTTTCACGAATTTGCAACAAAAATTAAGCACTTGCACAGAAAGATTGAAAGAGAGCTTGAGAGAGATTGAGTAAGATTGATGAATTGGTGAATTAAAATGAAAGAATAAGGGGGTATTTATAGTTGAGAAATGGGAAATTGTGTAATTATATAAAGTTTGGGGTTAAATTAAATTTGAGGGGTCAAATGGCTAAATTTTAAAAATGCCAAACGGCTATTTCTGCAATACCAACGTTCTGATTTTCAGAATTTAAAAAAAAAAAATTTTTTTTTAAAAAATATGGCCGTTGGGAACCGGAACCGGACCGGTTCCGGCGGTTCTAAACGGTTTCAAACGGTTCCGCCAACGGTCCGAATTTAAAAAAAAAAATTCCGGTTCCGGTTCTGGCGGTTCCGGTTCCACGGTTCTAAAGGGTGGAACCGGACCGGAACCGCGGAACCGGAACCGTATAACTGGAACCGTTTAGAACCGCGGTTCCGATCACGATTCCGGTTCGAAACCGTTACTCAACACAGCCTTAGTATAGACTCTTCATTCTATTTGAAACGGGATTGCATGTAAGGAACTTCATTCTTGATCGGAAACTGTAACTACAATTTCGGACCCAATGTGTCATGAAAAATCACGATTCTAATGGATAAAATCATAATAATGGGATTAAAGGATAAGCTTTCGTTGTCTTTTAATACGATTTCAACTCTTGCACTAACCCATTCAAATTATATATATTCACCAACTATAACTTTTATCTACTAATTTAAGTATCCACTTGATTTTTTGCACAATTCCAGTAATGGCAAACGAAAAACCATCAGTTTGCGTCACCGGAGCCAACGGATTCATCGGTTCATGGGTGGTTCAGACGCTCTTGGACCGTGGCTACACCACCATCCACGCCGCCATCTTCCCCGGTTCTGATCCTTCTCACCTCTACTCTCTCGCCGGCGCGTCTAATGCCGGCATCCGCCTATTGGTGCACGAAGTTAATATACTTGATGCCGACGCAGTTGCCAGAGCAATTGAGGGATGCGCCGGCGGTGGAGTTTTCCACGTCGCGTCGCCGTGTACGCTGGAGGATCCCGTGGACCCCCAGAAGGAGCTGGTGGAGCCGGCAGTACAGGGTACCATCAACGTTCTCACGGCGGCGAAGAGGTTTAATGTTCGGCGCGTGGTGCTCACTTCCTCCATCTCCGCCATGGTGCCTAATCCTGGTTGGCCGGAAAATAAGGTCTTCGATGAGACGTCATGGACTGATCTTGACTATTGCAAGTCTCGCCAGGTTTCATTCTTTTACCTATACACGTGCATGTCACGTGATATCTTTATTTATTTATTTTGCCACTCAAATGTTAAGAGGAAATTGATAAACGAATACACATGAAATACTTACTCGACCAGCGTATTCATCAGATCAACGTGTCTTTCACCTAAATTATAGACTATTTCTCATAGTTTATTAATAGCATGTAATCTATCGGAAATATCTTTTTACTTATATAAAATAAGGGTAAGGTTACGTACATTATAACCTCCTTCTATCCGACTTACCCACTTTATCAATTAATTATGGTAAATTGGCATGATTTCATGGTTAAGTATATGATTGGCATGCTCCCAAATCTCCATCACTCATTAAGATCGTTATTGCACCATATTTAATTTAGATATCCAATTAACCTGTAGTGCTCAAAAACGGTAAAATATGCAGGAGTTTTATGTGCACCTATGCAGCTTAGTGCCTTAAGAGAAAAAACTATGGAGCTTATTATTATGTGGTACTATACTACTAGTATTTGTTTCCCAATTTAGTTCTACGAGGTACAAGTATACAACATGTAAATAATTTTACTATTAATTAAAATGAGAAAAAAATTGATGTTGGAAAGAATTATTTCTATTAATTATAGATACCAACAACAACAACAACAACAACAACTACCCAGTATACTCCCACCAGGTGGGGTCTGGGGAGGGTAATATGTAGACGAGCCTTACCCCTGCCCGAAAGGCAGAGAGGCTGCTTCCAATCGACCCTCGGCGAGTAGAGTAAAAATGGGAAAGCTGCATTAAGAAACAGAGATAAAATTAGAAACACAAAAGTACGACCCAGTACAATACCACTCAGTGGTGTCTGGAAAAGTACGACCCAGTACAATACCACTCAGTGGTGTCTGGGGAGGGTACTGTGTACGCAGCCTTACCCCTACCCTGGGGTAGAGAGGCTGTTTCCAAATAGACCCCCGGCATAAATCCCCAGAATTTGCTCCTGGGGAGACTCGAACTCACAACCTCTCGGTTGTAAGTGAGGGTTGGTTACCATCAGACCAAGCCCCTCTTGTCTTAAAATTAGAAACACAAGCAAGACAAAATCAAATAATAAAGCATAGGTACTCTCACAAAAGTAACGTAAATAGTCATGAAAACATAAGCAATATAAATACAGTCGCATGCAGTAATACCAAGCAGGAACTACCATTCTAAAACACTAATCACCTATGAGCTCCTAACCTACAATCTTGATTCTAGACCTCCAGACTCCCCTATCAAGAGTCATGTCCTCGGTAACCTGCATTCTGGCCATGTCCTGCCTAATCACCTCTCCCCAATGCTTCTTAGGGCTCCCTCTCCCTCGCCGACCACCAACAATCTCCAACCGCTCGCAGCTCCTCACCGGGACATTGGGGCCCCTCCTCCGAACATGCCCGAACCACCTCAGCCTCGCTTCCCGCATCTTTTCGTCCACCGGGGCCACCCCTACCTTCTGTCGAATAACTTCATTCTTGATCTTATCCAGCCTGGTGTGCCCACACATCCACCTAAGCATCCTCATCTCCGCAACCTTCATTCTCTGAACATGCGAGTTCTTCACCGGCCAGCACTCCGCCCAATACAACATTGCAGGTCTAACCACGGCTCTGTAGAATTTCCCCTTTAGTTTGTGCGGGATTTTCTTGTCACACAGGACCCCTGAAGCAAGCCTCCACTTTGACCACCCCGCTCCTATCCGATGGGTAACGTCCCCGTCAATCTCTCCGTTCCCCTGGATCACAGACCCAAGATATCTCATACTGTCCCTCTTGGCGATGGCCTGGGAACCAAGCATCACTTCCCCGCTTACCCCACTCGGCTCGTCGCCAAACTTGCACTCCAGATATTCTGTCTTAGATATGCTAATCTTGAAGCCCTTAGACTCAAGGGTCTGTCTCCATATCTCTAACCTTTCACTAACACCGGCCCTTGTCTCGTCTATCAATATTATATCATCGGCAAAGAGCATACACCAAGGCACATCCCCTTGGATATGTCGGGTCAGAGCATCCATCATTAAGGCGAACAACAGGGGGCTCGGCGCCGATCCTTGATGGAGCCCCATTACCACAGGAAAATGGTCTGATACGCCCCCCACCGTCCTAACCCTAGACTTAGCTCCATTGTACATGTCCTTGATTACTCTGATATAGGCTTCTGGCACACTTTTCGCCTCCAAGCACCTCCATAGCACCTCCCTCGGGACCTTGTCATACGCCTTCTCCAAGTCGATAAGCACCATATGAAGGTCCTTCTTCTTATCCCTGAATTGTTCCGCCATCCGCCTGACTAAGTGAATCGCCTCTGTGGTGGAGCGTCCCGGCATGAAACCAAACTGGTTCCCAGATATAGTTGTCGCCTCCCTCACACGCGCCTCAATCACCCTCTCCCAAACCTTCATCGTGTGGCTTATTAATTTGATGCCCCTGTAATTGTTGCAACACTGGATGTCCCCTTTGTTCTTGTACAGGGGCACCACTGTACTCTACCTCCACTCATCCGGCATCTTTTTAGTCCTGAAAATCGCATTGAACAGCCTAGTGAGCCACTCCCCTCCAGCTTTACCCATGCACTTCCAGAATTCCACCGGGATCTCGTCAGGCCCGGTCGCTCGACCCCTACTCATCTTACGCAATGCCCCTAAGACCTCCTCTACCCTAATGCGCCTGCAGTACCCAAGGTCTCTATGGCGCTCTGACTGCCCCAACTCCCCTAGCTCTATGCTCCGATCCTCCTCCTCGTTAAGAAGGTCCCGAAAGTACGCCTGCCACCTCTGTTTGATTTGCGAGTCCCCCATCAGAACTCTACCATCCTCGTCCTTGATACACCTGACTTGATCAAGATCACGTGCCTTCCTCTCCCTTACTTTAGCCAACCGGAATAACTTCTTATCCCCACCTCTCTCCCCTAGTTCCTCATACATGCGTCCGAACGCCTCGTTTTTAGCTTCCGTGACAGCCATCTTAGCTTCTCTTATCGCCTCCCTGTATACCAACCTGTTCGTTCTCCACTCCTCCTCGCTTGAGCTCCCTGCCAACCTAGCGAACGCCGCCTTCTTCACCTCCACTTTTCCCTTGACTACCTCGTTCCACCACCAATCACCCTGATGTCTGCCTGAATATCCCTTAGCTACCCCAAGCACGTACCGTGCAGCCCCCCTAACCAAGTTCGCCGTCACTGTCCACATAGCGTCCGCTTCCCCGTAACTTCTCCAAGCTCCGCCCTCCACTAACCTCCTTTCCAACTCCTGTGCTTTCTCCTTAGACAAAGCGCCCCATCTAATCCTCGGTTGCCCCTGGGCGCCCCTCCGCTTCTTCTTAACCCAAAGATCGACATCCAACATTAGAAGTCTATGAAGAGTTGAAAGCGACTCACCCGGAATAACCTTGCAGTCCTTGCACAAGCCCCGATCGCTCCTTCGGATGAGGATGTAGTCAATCTGAGTCCGCGCCGCCGCACTCTTGAAAGTAACCAAATGCTTCTCCCTCTTCCGGCATGACGAGTTCGCAATCAGGAGCTCGGAAGCCCTGGCGAAATCAAGCAGCGAAGTGCCCCCTCCGTTCCTGGCACCAAAGCCAAAGCCCCCGTGCACCTCATCATATCCACCAGCCTCAGCCCCAATATGGCCATTAAAGTCTCCTCCAATAACTAACTTATCAGACTGGGGAATCCTCCCCAACAGATCATCCAAGTCCTCCCAAAAGCGTCTTTTAGCCTCTTCGTCTAAGCCTGCGTGCGGCGCGTAAGCGCTAACGACGTTGAGGACTCCACCCCCAATAACCAGCTTAATAGACATTAACCTATCATTCACTCGCCTAACCTCGACCACGGACTCCCTTAGGTCCCCATCAACCAGGATGCCCACTCCATTCTTACCCCTCTCAAGCCCAGAGTACCACAGCTTAAACCCATCAGCGTCCCGCGCCTTCGACCCTTTCCACCTAGTCTCCTGAACGCACGCTATGTTAACCCTTCGCTGTTGCAGAACCTTCGCCAACTCAATGGACTTACCCGTCAGAGAACCTATGTTCCAAGACCCAATCCTTAGTCTATGGACGTCCGCCGCCCTCTTCCCACCCTTTCCTCCCGCCCTGCCCGAAGTGCCACCCCCTGCTCCCCTACTCACCCCTGCCCCCACCCCCACCCCCTGAGGACATGACCTTACGCTATCATCTCCCACCGCGGCCACTATCCCACCAACCGATATGGGGTACAGTAGCACACGCACGCACTATAGCGAAAAACGCAAATGTATCAAACTAGATAACAACAGAATAGAACACACTCTGAATGCTAGCTAAAATACGTGAGAAGGTATACAAAATGTGCAAGAGAGCGGGAGGTACCAACTCCCGGAAGAAAAACCTGGAAGGGTGCTTTGCTGCGTCCGAGTTTTCCTGAATCTTAGCAAACTGTGCGGCTCGATTGCGTCCTGCCACGAGTCTGAACGAGCGTTTGAACGATAGTTGTCGGAAATCCTCGCCGGTGGAATAGGTACCTGTCCAAGAAAACAAAATACACCCACAAAAGCAATGGGGGGAATAAAAGGAAAAGTGCAAGGGTTTCCAGGAAAGATTTCCGGCGGAAACAAAAATCAAAGTCACGGAAATTTATAGTTTTAAGTAACACACGCAGCAAATATGGATAACAAATAAGAGAAAGAGCAACAAAAATGAAAATTACTATACAAGTAAACTAAAAACAGCGGAAATGAAACACGCGTGAAAAGGGAAACATAGAAAGTGAAAATGACAAGAAAACAATATGAGAAACAATGAAAGTGAGCATGTAAATATTCCGGAAGTACCGGGTTGGCCGAAAATGAGTGGGGAAAAAACTGTCCAAAAGAAGCCCACCGAAAAAATGCCCGGAACAGTGTCACGCGCGCGGCGCGTGGTCGGCGGCGGCGGCGCGTGATCGATCGTCGGCGGCGCGTGCGTCGGTTTCCGGCGACGAAACTCGCAAGGGTTGTGCGCCTGACGGTGTATGTCTCGGTGGTGTAGGAGGTGTTGAAGAAAGACCACCGTGAGAGACCACTGTTGACGATTCCGAGGAGAGAGAGAGGGGTACTTACCTGTGGCTACCGGCGGTTCGTCGGGATGCCAGTGGGGTTTTTCTGCCGTCAGAGGGGGGGGTCTCCGGGGTGGAGAGGTCGCCGGGGGGGGGGGGGGTGGCGAGGGGAGCGGTGAGCTGGGAGGGGAAAAGAGACGTTGGGGAGAAGCATAGATACCATTTGGTTTTAATTTGAGTTGGTTTATGATAATTGAATGCTTGATGAAATAACTTAAAGAGAAGATGGAGCAAAAATAATTAGACATTCCAAAAGAGGAACACTGCTTAATATGTATTTCACTTGCCCTACAACATAGCGCTTGTAACTTTGTAAGTAGTAGTATAAACGTCTGAAGTGATTGGTTTATTAATTATATAGCTCAGTTATTTACTTATTCCAGAGATTTAGGCTTATATAGAGATTGTTGCTCAGTTATCCACTACTCTAAACTCCAATACTCTTGTATGCTCGAATATTATCGAGGATGATGCACTCAATTATTTACCATGTCCTAATATACAGACACTTTCTTTTTTATTTCCTTAGCTTCTAAGTTTGCTGTTATTTAAAAAAAATTGTGAGGATTCAAAACTTGACAGTTACTGATTCTGCGATGGACATATTATCACTCATCCATGCCACTTCAATTATTATTTGATTAAACTCAATAATCATAATCGAGTTTGTTGACAGAAATGGTACCCAGTCTCGAAGACACTTGCTGAGAAGACTGCATGGGAATTTGCGGAGAAGAATGGATTGGATGTGGTAGCAATTAATCCAGCTACATGTCTTGGCCAACTCTTGCAACCTGGACTGAATGCAAGCTGTGCTGTTTTGCAACAGCTGCTTCAGGGATCAACAGATACTCAAGAGTATCATTGGTTGGGCGCTGTGCACGTCAAAGATGTGGCGAAGGCACAGATTTTGCTATTCGAGTCCCCTCATGCTTCCGGAAGACACCTTTGTACAAATGGCATTTACCAATTTGGTGATTTTGCTGAAAGAGTCTCAAAACTTTACCCTGAATTCCCTACCCACAGGTTTGTTGTCATATCTTTTAGCTCATCTTTTGCCCTTCTCTCTAGTAAGTAATTTCCTTTTAGTTCTCTTTCGCATTCAATTCAAAGATAATATGCCATCCTCAAGTTTAATGTTCTCTGACCGCTTCTCCCTACTGTTGGCAAAAATACAAAATAACAAATATATCAGTGTATGGAGTCTGTTTCAGTCTTTTGAAAAGCCTGGAGTAATTCTGATGGAAAGCCATGAATTCACATATGTTAATATAGTCCTATATCCTTCCCAATAAATAAAATTCTAAGATTTATCACACTGAATTTTAGCCAACTAGTTACTTGTTTACCGCATAAGTCAAAAGCACAGATGCAGCTATGCTTCCTTTGACTAGATAATGATACAACTGAAATTCTGTGTTGTTTTACATTTGAACGGTATGAAATGAGCATGTTCGAGTCCTTAACAACTGATATCTAGCTGGAAAACTTGGGACGAGAACTTTTATCACCACACTGTTTCCTCCATCTCAATGGAAATCGCTTACTTTTGCTCTGGCTTGTCCTGAAAAGTTTGACCTCTTCTTTTAAAAGGACTTCTTTTGTGCACCAACTCCTCCAACTAACAATTAAATTAACACTAGTTTATTTTATGTCAAAATCGTTAAAATGTATTTCAACTAATTACTTCAGTTTTACATTTCAAGCTACTTCCTGCATCCCTTTAATCAGCCACCATTTGAACTTTAGAGAGATTACGAGTAAAATGTCTGAATGTTGTATTACTGAATAAGGTTAAATGCTTAAACATTATTTTGAGATGTGAAAAGGGTCGAGCTATCAATTGCCCACAATAGTAAGTTAAGTTGAAAAAGATGTTAAGGATAAATTTGAAGTAGTGTGAAGAAGTATTAGTTTATATTCATATAAATCGTTGTAGAAAATACGAAGTAGGTCAATGAAAATGGGAGATAGACTACTATACTATACTCTGCAGAAAATCTATTAACATTGTGTTCCTACATTTCATACAAGATTGATAAGTGGTATAACGGAGTGACTACTACTAAATACTTGTAGGGCAATAATACTCCCATTTAGTGTAGAATCAACTACTACACGGTTTATAGTAGTGGGGTGGTTGGAAGGGGCCAAGCATTGGAGCTGCCATTGTCATCTCTTTGGCATGAACTAAATAAACTTCTAGGAGTAAGGTATATATTGCTCTTGTCTGATGCATTGACCCCCACCTTCAGTATTTAGCTTCAAAGGAATTCTGATGCTCACACATTCAGAGTAACAACTGTCAAGAATCAAGACCACCTTTATGTTATCTAGGCCTTAACAACCCCACTACTAAACTATTAGGCTACCCAAAAAAAACCCCACTATGAACTGCTAGCTACATCTATAGCTATTCCAAGTCCCACAGGTCACCTTTCATGTTTCCCATTGAGCTTGTTCTTCCTTTTGGAGATTCTATTCTCGTTATCCTGAATAGTTTTTCGATTGAGACATATTGCTGAAGTTCTGTCTCAGCATTTGTTTAGTTATGTAAAGTTCGTCAAGATGTTTCAAAGTCGACATTTTCATAATTGTACCAGGGTCTGCTTAATCAGCTTAGCTTTATTTGATAAGGGCCATCAGGCGATCCATAAGCAAGAAAATGGCTTTATAAACTCCTCATGTCCGAACTTTATTTCCATACAATCCAATTTGTCTGTTTATGCTAGAGTATCTGGATTTTCAAATGGAATGGAAATGATCTATTAACCATCGGTTTGCTCCTAACTACCATGTGCCTCATATTGAAATGTCTCCTAACTACATTTATTAGCCAATGACTCATTACCAAGTTGACTGTGGGGTGCATTTTCATGAGCATTGGATGTGCTCTTCTTCAAATTCATGTGCAAAACTAGTGCCACTTTAATAACGATTTCTTTAATTCTATGCTTTTATTTACTCCTTGAAATATTATTTAGTCAAATTGTTAGTTTGACAGGTAACTCTACTAGAATACTAGTTGTAAAGGACCACAAATCCAGTTGATGAAATCAGGCAAGACACATAAAGTTGAATCAGAAAAATAAGCTTTTATATTTCCCTTTTGAGAATTTCTCTCTTGTCTTAGTTTCGACTGCATAATTTAACATATTTTTATAAGAAAAAGGATTCCTTTTCTTATGATAGGTTTGGTCTTGTCTCAAATAATACTGAATAAAATTTTGAAAACAGGTTCACAGGTGAAACCCAGCCAGGCTTGGTGGGTTGCAAAGATGCTGCTAAAAAATTGATTGATTTGGGATTAGTTTTCACCTCAGTTGAAGATGCTGTTCGTGACACAGTGGAGAGCCTTAAAACCAAAGGCTTCCTCAAGCAACAGCAGAATTAACTATCTTGAACCCACTTGCTTTTAGAAATTCACATGATTCTCTCTCTCTTTTTTTTTTTGCTTAGATGGATTCATAATTACCGTTAAATGAATGATTTCTATCTGTCTTTTTGGGTAATTTAATTGACTTTTTTAATTCATTTATTATTATCCCTGTGATGATAATTATTATACCTGCACATATGGTGACACATTGTTGCTTTAGTTTTCCAATGAGATTAACGGATCATGACCTTTTTTTGTTTTTAATTCACTGTGATGATTAAAACAATGGATTACCTCTCGATTTGATTAATATAATGGACACTCGTTAGAATCCATGATCTTTATTTTCTCCATCTATTAGGATGAGGAGCTGATTATTACTGCGATAAATTAATTTTATGATAAAAGAGTTTTCTTTTTACATTAAACAAAATGATAGGGTATCCCGATCCAATTCTCTACAGTCGAATGTTTACTTTTGCTTTTGAAAAGATTGATTCGTGATGCTTTCTTGAATTCCTTACAACTCCATGCTCTGTTACTGTATGAGAATCAGAATTCAGCATAATAGCTCCAAAACTGATTTTTTTTCGATCACCGGAAGATATGTTATAAAATACCATGAAAGTAATAAGTGAAACTGTTTTACTTTTCAAGTACAAAGAACTGATTTGGCTGGTTTAGCACGTACTGTTACTGCAGAATTATTCTATTACTTTGAATGGACTCATATTTATTATTTTAAAAACAAGAATTTATTTTTAAATCAAATAACACTCTAATTTGTTTTTCAGTAAGAAAATAATTTAACTTTTGTCGATTAGGGCATCTGTTGTGTTACATTTTTGTGAGTTAGCTAAGTGGCACGTGATTGAGGGGACCAAAGTTAAAAGATGGAACCTTTTGTGTATGTTGTTGTCACCCATAACCAAGCAAGTTTAGGTAGAAAATAAATGAATTGTGAGCAATATTAGTCTGGCTTTAGTTGTTAGTCTTATTCTTCATTTCATTTTTTTTTTTGGGTAGATTAAAAAAAAGATGCTTTTATTCGAAAAAGAGGTACAAAGGGGCTAAGGGAGTGGGGAAGATGATGCACATGGTATGTTTTGTAGCTTCTTTTATGTTAGAAGAAAAAAAGAGAGAAAAATAACTAAGAGAAGATATGAAAAACAAAGACGAAGAATTAGCTACTCATTCCGTCGCTTAAACTGAAAATAATCAGCAGATATATAACATATTTATAAGTTATATATAATAAATATATAATTGTACATAATTAAAAGGAAAGTTTTGACGCAACTAATAGAGTTGTTGTCATGCATATGACCAAGAGTTTACGGGTTCGAGCTGTGGAACTAGCCTATGGTAGAAATGCAGGGTAAAATTGTGTATTATAGACCCTTGTGATCCGATCCTTCCCCTCACCCTGCGCATAATAAAAGTTTAATGTACCGGACTATCTTTTTTTATATAATTAATATATTATTTATATATATAAGCTAGAAAAATAAATAATAAATTCGACCGATTATTTTTACATACGGAATTGATGAAAATAAGAGTGAGGATAATGACTAGCAGTAGTCTGTTCTAATCATGGAGTTTTTCTCTGGCATTCCATGTGCATCAATCACCTCTTCCCACTTCTTATTATTTTAAAAATTTATAAATTATATGACTTCACCATCTTTTCTTTCAAAACAATCTAAGATTGTACTTTGATGTAACAACCACCCAGCCCACTACTAATCCCCTACCCCCTCTCAGCCATATATATCCTTCTTAAATTCATCTATCTTTTTCCCCTGCGTTTGAGGAGCAAAACTAAACAACACCATTCTTAAACTCTCACTATAAGTTTTGTACAATTATTCAAGATGAGTGATACTTCCAGCCCTACACCTTGTAGTAGATCATGGTAAGTTAATTAAACTGAATAATATATAGTAGTTTGTTAATATATATTTTCAGATGATCATATCAGACTTGCTATGAAAAGTTAGTATGTTATTATAAACGGGAGTTAAATTCGAGATTACTTTCTGTTTTTGTAGGTCAATTAGTGAGGACTCATTGAGAAGATATGTGTTCTATGCAAGTGAAAATTGCATCCAAGAGTTGTTATCAGCTTCAGATTCAAAAAGTGGGAATAATGACAGCTGGAAAATACTTGGGATAGATAACGGCGTGGAGATATCAAAACGCCGTTCAGGTTCACTTCACACTTTCCGTAGTCGTTGGTTGCTCAAATCTGTATCTCCTCAACAGTTTATTACTGTGGCTAATGCCATTGATGCTGCTAGGGTGAGTAACAACCTTATTTATTCTGATATTTTGTTATATTACATTCAAGTGTTGTTACAAAAGATGACTGTTATAGTTATGTATTTTTTTTTTTTAAATGGCTTAGATTTTTTATTTTTTTTTTGTTGACGAATGGACGAAATTACAGCAATGGGACAGGGATTTAGTAGAAGCAAGATACATAAAGGATCTAGAAGATAACCTGAGTATTATACGGCTTAGATTTGGGGACAATTCAAAGCCTCTCTTCAGAAACAGAGAATTTATTGTCTATGAACGTCGTGAAACTATGGATGATGGAACCCTGGTATATATACTTCTAATTTTTTAAATGATTTTTGTTTCTTTTTGAAAGATTATGTGGAGGAATTAAAATTTAAAATTTAAAATTTGCAGGTAGTAGCAGTAGCTTCTCTGCCTAAAGAAATAGCAGCAGGTTTGCACCCAAAGCAAAACAATGCAATTCGAGGCCTATTGTTACAATCTGGATGGGTTGTTGAGAAACTTCACGATAATTCTTGCATGGTCACTTACGTTGTCCAGGTAAATTTTTATGATTTTCAATTAATAAAAAAAAAACAAATTACTTTATATATCCGCGAGGTGCGGACCAACTTATACACACTATACCTCCCAACAACACGAGTACTGATCACTTTGTCTGTTGAGGTTTAGGCGGATGGAATAAATTAATTATGTCTTCGAGAGAATTTATTTTTATCCACTTAATTAGCCGTTAGCGCATTTTAATTTCACAAAATGCAAATTCCAAATGAAACTAATCCCTTTTTTTTGTTTTTTTTTTATTGATTAAATTTCAGCTGGATCCAGCAGGATGGTTACCAAAATGCTTCGTGAATCGTTTCAACACAAAATTGGTTATGATAATTGATAACCTTAAAAAGCAAGTGCTCTCAGCTAGCCCTACCAATAGTGATGATAGTACTTGATTACTACTCTGTACAAACAAAACAAAACAAAACAAAAAACACAAAAATGAGAAGAAAAGTAAGTAATATATTTATAGTTTTGATTGAATATATAAATATGAACTACTTTGATCACAGTAAAATCCCTCATCTCCTTTACCCCATGCCACCACTATGAAAAAGGAAAAGGAAAAAAAATCTATTGCACCTTTAGCTAGGGGGAGTGGGGGAGGACCATGCATCTTTTTTACTAAGAAAAGTTTTGAAATTTTGAATCATAACAGTTGTAAATAACCATTGATAGCTATATAGCATGAATGAATTGGTGGAGTTTCCAATATCATAAGTATATGCGAGTATTAGTAAAAGCTGGAGAGACAATATGATGACAGAAGCATCTTTATATATTTATGTATGGATCCATTTATTAATATCCAAAGTGATTGCTGCTATTATTATACAGTTCTTATTTCGATCGGACTAGCATGATTAATTGGGCATTTGCTGTCACTGCCCAACCGGCACTTAATCACTAAATTTGGCTGAGCAAATTACTTACGCTTATCAAATTTATTACAACTTCAAACTTATATGCAATAAGGTAATATTTTAATTAAATATTTTTAATTAATTAAAATACCTAAAATAAACAATTTCAAAACTTTATTCGTAGTAATCATTGAAATACTGTTAAGTTATATCAGAATGTTGACCCAACAATTGTGTTTGTGAAGCATCTACTAATAAACTAACGCACTACTCAGGATAAGAGACTGTCTGGCTAGTTCTCCAAGTAAACAAAGAAATAAACTAAATAAAGATGACCCAAAGAAAGACTCCAGGAACAAAAACGAGCTCAACAATAACACTGAAGAGAGGGAAGTCCTAACCTGTAGCCTGCGCACCTGCAAATCGGTTCCTATATTGTACCGCAAACCAAAGTAGGTTCCCAAAAGAAAATGTCAGTATCACCATTGTAATTAGTGAGTCTCAATGATAGGGGATAAAACTTTAATAAAATATACATTACGAGTAAAAATTCTAAATATATGAAAAACATAAAGCTTATAAGAATAATTCTAAAATAATTGTATAATATCAGTTTATGAATATTCTAAAAGAGATTCTTTTCTTTTTCTTTCTTTAAATAAATACTTCATTTTATACTTTGGGAGTTCCAACAACCTTGACCTATTTTTGTCTTAGTCACCTTGTAATCGGTACGGTCTCGATCCCAAGCTGATCGAATAAGCTCAATCCACGAGGTGTCACTCGCTCCATGGTTCTCACCGCTCATATATTATACCTTAGCCTAGATACATAAATTCTCAACAACGAGACCCTCAGCTCGTGTACTCCTTACTTTGACACAAGTATTTTCAAAAATTCAACACCTTGGTCAGGACTCGCGGCCTAGAGGATGACCCCTTCTTAGAATAGAGGATACTTCCAAAAATCTTTTCTTTCTAAAAATTTTTCTTGTGACTTTTCAAGTTTAAATCTTTTCTGAAAAATCCGATGCATACTCATGCTGGTATCCTTAAATGTAAGGCATGACATAAGAATAAAATAAACATTCAAAAGTATTTCTAAAGATTTTTTCTTCTTCATGAATTTTCAACATGAAAACGGCATATAAGAATGATACAAAAATCTAAAAATTTATGCACAAATATCGTAATAAATCATCTAAACTTTAGCTAGAACAATTCTAAGTTAATAAATATTCACTCGCTCCAATTAAGTACATATTAACTCTTTTAAGCAATTCATCAAATACTTTGTATGCGCGTTTTTGTGAGTTAAACCACTTTAGTAAAGGGTTATATCAACTCACCTCAAAATTCATCGAACTAATACATAGGCCCTAGTCCAATTTATACCCGTCAAACAATCGATTCTACAACAACCAGTGCATTTTAATCAATTTTAAAGTTTCAGACTTAAACATGGAATTTACCATTGATATAGAGAAAGAAGGGATTAACTATTCAATTCTTATACTGTAGGATAATTGAGAATAGGAAATTTTATATGTCTGAGTTCAAAAATTAGTGATTTGTAAAGAAACCTAGAATTTTCTGTTTCATGCGTGAGTAAGCTACCTCTATTTCGTGGTTCTCTGTTCGTGAGAATGTACAAAACGTATTATGTTCTTGTACAAGGATTTTCAATCCTTTTTGGTTCCAACAGCCCTTTATGGGCTTTTAGGTTTTTGTTTTATTGCTTTTTTTCACTTAATTAATAATTAATGATTCTACTTTTAATAATTATAATATTAAAATGATTAATATTTTCCTAATTGTATATTCAATTATTTAAGTATAATGTTTTTACACTCTAAGCAAGATTAAAAAATTAAATCTATATTTAGCGTGCGAAACGTTTATAGATTTGAGGAGTGTTGCAATCTTCCTTCCCTAAAAATATTTGTCCTCGAATGTTGCTAGGACATTATGCTTAAGCTAACAATCATTCCGTAAGTCCTTGAACTTCTTAAATTTTTGTTAGCACTACTCACTTTTACAAGGGAGTCAAATTTTGTCTAAATTTTCAAATATTCGACAAAGTCTCCCCTGTAAATTGGACTATCCAAAAAAAATTCTTGTCACCAATACCACAACTACACAAAAAACAACAAAGTATACCATAACAGGCAATTCATAGGCACCATATACAACTCATAAATTAATTATTCATACTCCGGCAAGGAGGTACCACAATAACTAACAAGAATCTAAAGCACAACACTTTAGCAAAAGTAAATAACTTTAATGAATTAAATATACTCTCGCATAAACTAAATTACTTCACCAACTAAATTTAATCTAGGAAGGACATAATCACTAGCTAACTTGTATTTAATAATGAAGTATAAATCCCAAGCCAAACCTAGGTTCACGTATTTTGTTCCTCAAATAAATAAGGATATTTCTTCCTCATATCGTCCTCAACCTCCAACGGCCTCTTTTGAATCATGATTACTCCACAAACTTTTATCGATGTTATATCTTTTGTTCTCAACTTTCTTACTTTCTTATTGAGAATTTCTATAGTTACCTCTTCATAAGTCAAGCTTTCTTTAATTCCTATGGTATCGACAAACATTATATGTGACTCATTATGGATGTACTCTCTAAGCATAGAAACATGAAAGATAGGATGAACATAGGACAATTCAATAGGCAACGCTAGTTCATAAGCCATTTTCCCTTCTTTTCTATAATCTCATAAGGTCCGGTAAAACTCGGACTAAGTTTTCCTTTCTTACCGAACCTCATAACTCCTTCTATTAGTGGAATATTCAAAAAAACACCTTGTCACCAACCATGAACTCTAAGTAACAATGCCTCTTGTTATAATGGGGCATTTGACGACTTTGAGTCGCTTTCAGTCTTTCTCTAATTAGCTGGACTTTCTCTAAGGCCTCACAAACATACTATGGACCAATCAATGGCACATCTGCCGGTTCAAACCAACCCACTCGAGACCTGCATCTTCGCCCATACGATGCTTCATAAGGAGTCGTACCAATGCTGGCCTAATAGTTGTTATTGTAAACAAATTCTATAAGTGGCAACTGGTCATCCCAATTACCTCCAAAACCTATAACACATGCTCACAGCATATCTTTGAGTGTCATAATAGTCCTTTCTGCCTCGCCATCGATCTATGGATGGAAAGTGATGCTCAAATTGACTTTAGTACCTAATCTTTTCTGAAATGCCTACCAAAAATGCGCCATGAAATGAGGGCCTCTATTAGATATGATTGAAACTGGAATACCATGCAATCGGATGATTTCTTTGATGTATAATTGTGCATACTACTCTGCGGAATCTTTTATCTTTACTGGCAGGAAATGAGCGAACTTTCTCAGTCGATTTATAATAACCCAAATTGAATCATGCTTATGGTATGTACGAGGCAGACCTACTACGAAATCCATTAATCATCTCCCATTTTCACTGTGGTATCTCTATATCTTGAGCTGGTCCACCAGGTTTATGATGCTCGGCTTTGACTTGCTGGAAATTCAAATATTTGGCCACATGATCTGCTACCTGCTTCTTCATGCCTTTCCACCAATACAACTTTGTCAAGTACAGATACATTTTGGTAGCACCTGGGTGGATAGAGTATCTCGAGCTATGAGCTTCTTCCATTATGGCCTTTCTAAGACCAGCTACATAAGGCACACAGAACTGATCATTCAACTTCAAAACTCGGTCGCTTCCTAGAGTGAAAATAGTGATTTCCTTATTTCTAACTCTTCTTTTAACTTCACTAAGTATGGATCTTCGTCTTGCTTACACTTAACATGTACAACAAGAGAGGATTGCGCTAAGGCATAAGCAGTTATACCTCTTTCTTCAGTCTCATCCGATCTAATTTCGTCATCTGAACAATTTTTGAATTTCTCGACCCAAAGTTCGCCTTTGTACTACAAGATGGGGCAAGACACCCATTGACTTCCTAGTAAGTGCATCTGCCACAACATTAGCTTTTTCCGAGTGATAAAGAATATTGATGTCATAATCCTTCAATAGCTCGAGCCACCTTCACTATCTCAAATTTAGTTCTTTCTGCTTGAGAATGTACTAGAGGCTGTAAACACTTTAGAATGCTCACCATAATGGTAGTGTTGCCATATTTTTAATGCAAATACCACTGCTACAAGCTCCAAGTCATGTGTGTGGTAGTTCTTTCATGATTCTTTAACTTCCTGGAAACATAAACAATAAATTTTCTATTTTGTATAAGAACATCTGAGACCAACTTTGTAGGCATCATAATACGCTGTGAACCGACCCAGACCTGTCGTCAAGGTTAACATAGGTGCAGTGGTCAAGTTAACTCTTGAAAACTCTGCTCATAAGCATCTAAGACTGAAACATAACTGCTTTCTGGGTCAACTTAGTTAATGGAGATGCAAGTGAGGAAAATACCTCTACAAACCTTCTAATGTAGCAAGCTAACCCCAAGAAACTCCTGATTTCAGTTGGCATTGTCAGCCTTGGCCAGTTCTTGTCTGCTTCTGTCTTCTAAGGGTCTACTTTTTTGCCTTCACTAAATACCACGCGACCTAAGAATGCCACTGACTACAACGAGAACTCATATTTTGAAAACTTGGCATAAAGCACTTTCCTCTTCAAGGTCTGCAAGACTATCTTGAGGTGGTCTGCATGCTCATCCTTGGTTTTACAGCATACGGAAATATTGTCTATAAACACGATAATAAAGTCATTAAGTAATGGTTTGAAACCTTTGTTCATGAGGTCCATGAAAGCAGCTGGAGCATTTGTCAACCCGAAGGACATCATTAAAAATTCATAGTGAAAGTAGCGAGTTCTAAAGGTTGTTTTAGATATATTCTCTTCTCTGATTCTAAACTGATGGTACCCCGACCACAACTTTATCTTTGAAAAGTACTTTGCACCATGAAGTTGATCAAATAAATCATCAATTCTTGGCAATGTGTACTTGTTCTTAATGGTGACTTTATTCAACTAACAATAATCAACGTACATTCTGAGAGACCCATCTTGAAAAACTGGACTGAGTTCGGGGTTGAGAATTGAAGGGTCGCGCTCTACCCCGTCGGCCTAATCCTCGCTATGAGAACTGCAGGGCACTCCATGGTGAAACACTCGGTCTGATGAAGCTCTTGTCAAGAAGGACTTTCAATTATTCTCTCAATTCATTAAGTTATGTTGGAGCCATCCTATAAGGAGGTATAGAGATGGGCTAAGGTTCCTAGCATGGGATTAATGCCAAAGTATATGATTCTTTTAGGAGAAAAGTCTTGAAAGGTCATTTGGAAAAACTTCTGGACATTCTCTAACAACTGTCACAGAGAGAGCTAGTGGGTCTGATTCTGGATTAATGATGTGAGCCAAATAACAGAAACACCTCTTACTGTTCATTATTGTTGTGCTCTTTTTCTTCTCTCCTTAGTTTTCTGTCTTTTTCTAAGTGCTTAGCAAATCCCACAACAGAGGAGAAAGTTGTTATTCTAATCGCTGCAGCTAATATCGTATCTTTATGTAGTAAGCCAAACTGGCAACAAACCTATGAATCTTTGCTTTTTCTATCTTAACTATGTGAGGATCATGCTTAGACAAACTTATGAATTCCATGTAGTACTCTTGCACATTCCCTTTCTTGAGTTGCTCGAACTTTGTAGCCTTAGCTTCCCTATCCTCTTTTGATAACTCTTATCGTATAAAATTAGTCATGAAGGCCTCTTCAAATTCTTCCCAGGTAGGTGGACCTTCATCTTCATCTCTTTCCTTTTTCCACATCCCAAACCAATTGCCAACCACATTTCTAAGTTGGTAGGCAGCCAGCTCCACAACTTCATCATCAAATGCCTCCATTGCTCGAAAGGCTTTCTTGACACCCTTCAGCCACAACATTAGATCTTCATCAACTATAGTACCATGGAACAATGGACGACTCAACTTTAAAAATTTATTCTTTCTCGTTCTGGCTGCCATAGCATTGTTGACAATATTAAACATTTGACCCACCTCTGGAGATATAGCTTTCTGATCCGAAGCTGCTATTTGGGGAGGCATTGGATCCTGAGGTATTAGCTCATCATGCTCCACCCTTTCTTCATGTTCAACCCGGGGTACTTGAATCCCCTTTTTGAATTTACCCATTGTTTTCTGAGTTGAAGCCTTCTTAGTTCTACCTTGATCCACAATAATAACAATAGTTTCTTGAGCAGGATCCCGAGTATCGGTGTCAGAGTTAGGAGTACGAGCCATTTTAGCGAGTTTTGGAGAAACAAATACAGTAGATAATTTCTTAGAGGTAGGCTTTACTGCACGATCTAAAGTATGAAAAAAATGAGACATTTCCTAAATGTTTATAGCCTACTATTTAAAAGTATGATGCACTTTATACACACAAAGAAGACTCTATTAACATGATTTCATTGACCCCTAGGACTCCAAAAACTTGATGCTCTGATACCAATCTTGTCACGATCCATTTTCTAAAAAAATTATGATCGGTACCCAATCACTAAACTTGACCGAGCGAACCATTTGCGCTTATCAAATCTATTATAACTTCAAACTTTATATGCAACAAGGAAATACTTTAACCAAATACTTTTAGTTAATTTAAATATCTAAAATAAATCAACTCCAAAGCTTTTATTCGTAGTAACCACTAAAATACTACTAAGTTATTATCAAAAGCATCTGAAGCTGAACCCAGCAACTGTATCTATGAAGTCTCGATTGATAAACTGACGCACTGCTCAGGAAATGAGATCGTTTGGCTAGTTCTCCAAGTAAACAAAGAAATAACTAAATAAATATGACTAAAAGGAATACTCTACGAATAAAAGCGGAGCTCACCAATAGCACTTGAAGAGAGGGAAATCCTAACATGTAGTGTGATCGCCTGCAAAATCGGTTCCTATGTTGTACCGCAGACCAACGTAGGTTCCCAAAAGAGAATGTCAGTAACATCCATTGTACTCAATGAGTCTCAACGATAAGGGACAAAAATTTAATAAAATATATATTACGAGCAAAGATTCTAAATGCATGAAAAACATAAAGCTTGTAAGAACAATTCAAAATAATTTCATAATATCAGTTTATGAATATTCTAAAAGAATTTCTTTTTTTGTCTTTCTTAAAATACTTCACTTTATACTTCGGGAGTTACAACTATCCTGACCTATTTCTGTCTTAGTCACTATGTAATCGGTATGGGTTCGATCCAACCTGATTGAGTAGGCCCAATCCACAAGGTGACACTCGCTTCATGGTTCTCAGCGGTCATGTATCATACCTTAGCCTGCTTAAGTAAATTCTCAGCAATGAGACTTTTAACTCATTTGCTCCCTACTTTGGCACAAGTAGTTTCAAAAAGTCAACGCGTTGGTTAGGACCCTCCGCTTGGACGATAACCCTTTCTCAGAATAGAGGATATTCTCAAAAATCTTTTCTTTCTAAAAATTCTTCTTTTGACTTTTCAAGTTTAATTGGAACATCCTATACATACTCATATTGGTATCCCTAAATGTAAAGCATGGCATAAGAATGAAATCAACATTCAAAAGTATTTCTAAAGAATCTATCTTCTTCATGAATTTTTAACATGAAGATGACATATAAGAATAACACAAAAATCTGAAAAAACTTTATGCACAAAAATCATAATAAATCATCTAAAATTTAGCTAGAATAATTCTAAGTTAATAAATATTCACTCGCTCCAATTAAGTACATATTAACTCTTTTAAGCAATTCATCAAACACCTTGTATGTGTGTTTTTGTAATCTAAACCACTTTAGTAAAGGGTTATATCAACTCACCTCAAAACTCATCGAGCTAATACGTAGGCCTCAATCCATTTTATACCCGTCAAAAATTGATTTTACAACAACCAGTGCATTTTAATTAATTTTAAAGTTTCACACCTAAATATGAAATTCACTGTTAATATAAAGAAAGAAGGGATTAACTATTAATTCTTATACTATAGGATAATTGAGAATAGAAAATTTTATATACCTGAGTTCAAGAATTAGTGAATTGTAATAAAATCTAGAACTTCTTGTTGTCCGCATGAGTAAGCCGCCTCTGTTTAGTGGTTCTCTGTTCGTGAGAATGAACAAAATGTTTTCTGTTTTCGTACAAGGATTTTCAATCCTTTTTGGTTTCAACAGCCCTTTATGGGCTTTTAGGTTTTTTTCTTATTGCTTTTTTTCACTTAACTAATAATTAATGATACCCACTTTTAATAATTAATAATATTAAAATTATTAATATTTCACTTATAAGTAATTTTTTAGTTGTTTTCATATATATTAAGAAATTTATCTTTTAGCATTAATTAGTAATAAAATTGACCATATTAATATTACAATCTCTTCACATAAACACTCTAATGTATATTTCAATACTATTTACTCCAAGAATAATATAAGAAAAAAATTAATTCATTCTTGAAATATGGAAAAATCAAATATTTTGGACCACAAAAAGGTCAAAAATCACTTATTGTCGACTGCAGGGAGTAATATATAGGATTAGTTATCTCCTATAGCAAAGCTTAATACATTATTTATTTTAAATAAATACCCTTTTAAATAGTTATATTCATAACTATATTTTAATTTTTTGTAGCCAAATTTATATTTATATTCACCTCCTACTCTTAAGCCATAAAATAAGCTTTGTATTATTGTTCTCTCCCCCATGAAATTCTAATAACCACTAAATATTTCTCTAATCTAATTGCACGTTCTCCCTATCTGCCCTTAAAACCTATAGGCTTAGAATTAGGGTTTCTCTCCAATATGGTAGAAGCCATAGAAAGCATAAGAACATGGCAGCACCAGCGGTGGCTCCGGAAGAGGCAGAATCAGTTTAATGTTTCGGGCAGAAGAAGACAGCAGCAGCAGTAACCCACTGCAAACGCGGGAAAGGCCTCATCAAAATCAACGGCGTTCCAGTCGAGTTAATCCAACCTGAAATCCTCCGCTACAAAGCTATCAAACCTATTCTCCTCTTAGGTCGCCACAGATTCGTCAGAGTGGACAAAGTGTTGGAAACACGTTCTCAAGGCATTATACTAAACGTGTGTTTATATTTGTAGGTTTTGATGAATGACAAACGATGCGCAAATTGATATATGACGAAGTTCAAGTACAAGCGCACAATTGATATACAACGAGATTCAAGCTCAAGACCAAGTTTTATAGTCTTACATGAGTCGTTCTTAATTGTGATCTTGATCCGACAACTTGACTCATGACATGGCTTCTCTCGTAAAATTATTTTTACAAAATCATGCATATTTAATTTATAGATAAATGATTTTAAATAATGCATATTTACTTTTGTCAAAATGATTTTTAAACACGCCTCTAAAATCTGGACTAAGATAATCGATTATGTACTTATGATAATCGATTATGTTTAAGTCAGCTGCTTGACAATCGATTGTGAACTAATGACAATCGATTGTGTTAAGGCAGTGAGCATCAGGTTTTTCAAATCTGCATGACAATCGATTGTGAACCTTATGACAATCGATTGTGATGAGGCAGTGTCCATCAAAGCTTTTCAAAGCTCAAAATAATCGATTGTGAAGCTAATGACAATCGATTGTGAAGAGACAGTGACCATCAGATTTTTCAAAGTCACAAAATAATCGATTGTGAACTTATGACAATCGATTGTGTTGAGGCAGTGACTTCCAGACTTTTTCAAAGTTATCAAATAATCGATTGTGAACTTATGACAATCGATTGTCAAGAGGCAGTGTCTAAATTGATTTTTCAAGACTGATATATAATCGATTGTTAACTTAGTATAATCGATTGTATAACTGACCGTCGCCAAAATATTTTCAAATACCGTCAGGTAATCGATTATTGATTTCCTATAATCGATTGTTTTAATTAAAATCTGGAAAGGATTTTTTGAACGTTGCTGAGTAATTGATTGTAGATTGTTGACAATCGATTGTTTTACGTAAAATCTGGAAAGGATTTTTTGAACGTTGCCAGTAATCGATTATTGATCTTATATAATCGATTGTTATGCGTAAAATCTGGGATTGATTTTTGGAAGAACTGGCAAACAATCAATTGTGGTAACTTGACAATCGATTGTCACTAAGTAATTTCAGCAACTCTTAATTGGCAATTAGGCAACAGTAATACAAGGTTTTTCCACTATAAATACAGCTTCAATTCAGTCTTTTAAGAACAACAACATACAAGAACTGATTATACAATTGCTAAAGCTTGCATACTTTGTTGCTTATCATTTTATATTCATTACATAAGTTTTTGAGAGCCAAATTCTTATCGAAAGTTGTTGTGATCTTGAGCGTATTCTTTTACTCATATCTACTCATTAAGGAGTGTCTTGTTTGAGTACTTAGTGTTTTGTACACTTGAAGAGAATTGTTATTCTCTTGTTGTAAGAAGGAACTTGTGTTTCCTTGGTTGAAGTCTTGGAGTGTTGTATCTCCGAGCAAAGGTGTTGAGGCTTGTGTCCTCAAGTTGTAAAGGTTTGTTAAGCACCCGTAAGCTTGACAAGTTAGTGGAAATCTCGAGAGAGTCTCTCGGGAACTGGACTAGCCACGGGTTGTGGTGAACCAGGATACATCGGTGTGTTCTTTCTTATTTATCGCACTTATTTATTTCCTGCAATTTTTAAATTCCGCAAGTTTACGCTAATTTTTATTATAACGCTATTCACCCCCCCTCTAGCATTAAGCGTATTATTTAACAATTGGTATCAGAGCCCAACTCTCTGAAGACTTAACAGTTTGAGAGAAACATCCATGGCTTCTACTCGTGACTCTTTTGCAGGAATAGATGAAGGACAATGCTCCACCCGACCACCACTATTCAACGGTAAAAACTATACGTACTGGAAGGAGAGGATGAAAATCTTCGTTCAATCAAATAGCTTTCATCTTTGGAAGGTGATAATGAAGGGAAATCAAATTCCAACCAAAAAGGTTGATAACGAATGGGTTCCCAAGTCCGAAGAAGAATATGACGCGGATGATATCCGAAAGGTGCAAAATAATGCTAAAGAAATTAATTTATTATATTGTGCTGTAAATGCTGATGATTACAGGAAAATATCTTGTTGCACAACGGTGAAAGAAATGTGGGACAAGCTGGAAATTACGTACGAAGGTACGGACCAGGTAAGGGAAGCTAAAATTGATTTCCTAACCCATGCATATGAATTGTTTCACATGAAAGAAGGTGAAAAGGTCGATGAGATGTTCGAACGATTCTCAATAATCGTAAATGACTTACATGCTCTCAAGAAGACATTCACGGATAGGGAACTTGTCCGAAAAATTCTTCGAAGTCTCACTCCGGCATGGCGATCCAAGGCCGACGCGATTCAAGAGTACATCGGCATTTCAAATGTCACCATCGACGCATTAAGAGGTAATCTTAAGACTTATGAATCTACTATACTTAACCCTCTTATTGATGATCAAAGGAGGCAAAGAATCCCTCTTAAGGCAAGCACAAGCCAACCTCAAAACGATGAGGACGGAGACAACGAGTTTGGACTCGTTATCAAAAGATTTCAAAAGTTCATGCGAAAAGAGTATGAACGAAAGGGCAAAAAGCAAGGAGAACAAATAAAGTGCTATGAATGCGGAGAAACCGGGCACATCAAATCAAATTGCCCAAATATCAAAAAGGAGAAGAAACCTTTCAAGAAGCAACGTGCATATATATCTTGGGGAGGCGACTCCGGAGATGAGTCAAGCGAAGGAGAAGAAGACGAAGCCGCAAACCTTTGTCTTATGGCGCAAGAAGACAAACAAGATGAGGTATGTCAAATCTCTTCTAAAAATTTCTTTTCCCTTGAAGAAATGCAAAATGATTTTGATGAGTTATATAGTGAATTTATTAAAGCTTCAAAAACTGTTAAAAGCATAAAAGAAAATGCTTCTTTAAAAGAAAAAGATTTTCAAAAACAACTTTCTTTGAAAGAAAATGATTTGGAAAAATAAATTTTAGAAAATGAGAAGTTGAAAGAGGAAAACAAGTTTTTCGGAAAAAGAAGCGCCGACAAGCCCGAAAGTTCTATTAAACATTGTACTTCTTGCATGCATCTCAAAAATGAAGTAGAAAGGCTTAAAGGCACCTTAGATAAGTTTAATTCTTCTCACAAAAATTTGAATGAGGTTCTTGTTAATTTGAAGTCAACCAAGCATGGCATAGGTTTTAAGAATGAGCCTAAAGAAAAGGTTGAAGTCAAACCCCAACAACCTAAGGCTCAACCTAGGATTAATAAAGCAAATGCTCATCCTAGAAATAACAACTCTAGAACCAATATGCTTGCTAGACCAAATGTTGAACACTTTAGGAGACCTAGAAATGACCTACCACCTAGAAATAACTACTCTAGAAATGATGCATATTCTAGGCCAAACACTAGAAGGAATATTGAACCTTTTAGAACACCTAGAAATGACTTCCAACCTAGAAATAATTATTCTAGAAATGCTGTACATCCTAGAACAAATAGTAGGAGAAATGATGTTCATGAAATGCGCAATAGTTATAGTGTCGAAAATAGAGTAAACAATTTTCGTCTGTCCAATTACTATGAACCTAGAAGGATGCATAATCCTAACGTGACTTGTCATTATTGTAGACGAATTGGTCATATTGCTCCTGCTTGTTTTACACGACATAGACATAACACTCAAACGCATCATTATGATATGCCTAACCCCCAAGGACCCAAAATGGCATGGGTACCTAAAACTCATTAATTTGTTTTGTAGGTATGTTTGAAGGGATCAAGTGTACTATGGTACCTTGATAGTGGATGCTCCAAGCACATGACGGGAGACGAATCCAAATTCCTTCAACTAGAACACAAGGAAGGGGGAAGTGTTATTTTTGGTGATAACAACAAAGGAAAGATTATCGGCATTGGATCGGTCGGTATTTTAAATAGCTTGAAAGACAAAATACAAGAGGAAACGCCTAAGGAAAATAAAGATGAAATCTTGGAACAACCAACGGAGGAAGCGCCACAATTGGAGAAAGAAACGAAAATGCCTAACGAGTGGAGGACAATCAAAGATCACCCTCTCGAACAAGTAATTGGCGACGTCGGAGAAAAGGAATTCTCCGATTTAATGACAAGCGAATTTGAGATGTCTATGATGGGTGAGTTAACATTCTTTTTGGGATTACAAGTAAAGCAAATGAAAGAAGGTACGTTCATTTGTCAAGCCAAATATTGCAAAGAATTACTGAAACGATTTGAGATAAACAATGCAAAAGCAATGGCCACTCCCATGAGCACATCCGATCATCTAGACAAAGATGAGAAAGGTAAGGAAGTCGACACCAAGAAGTATCGAGGTATGATTGGCTCTCTTCTCTATCTTACTGCTAGTCATCCGGACATCATGTTTAGCGTGTGCTTATGCGCCCGTTATCAATCTTGTCCGAAGGAGTCTCACCTTACTGCGGTGAAACGGATTTTGAAGTATCTTGTTGGTACTACAAATGTGGGTCTATGGTACCCCAAAGGTTCTTCATGCCAACTTGTTGGCTATTCCGATTCCGATTTTGCTGGATGCAAGTTGGACCGCAAGAGCACTAGTGGCACTTGCCATTTTCTCGGTAGCTCTCTCGTTTCATGGTTTAGCAAGAAACAAGTAAGTGTTGCGTTGTCCACAACCGAGGCTGAATATGTAGCCGCGGGGAGTTGTTGCGCTCAAATCCTATGGATGAAACAGCAACTCTTGGACTATGGCCTAAGTCTTGATCATATCCCTCTTAGATGTGATAATACTAGTGCCATATGCTTGACGAAGAACCCCGGTCTTCATTCGCGAACAAAACACATTGAAATTAGACATCATTTTATAAGAGATCACGTTCTCAAAGGCGATGTCGAAATTGAATTTGTTGAGACCAAAGATCAATTGGCCGACAACTTTACAAAGCCTTTAGAGAAAGAGTCCTTCTTCCGAATTCGTAGTGAACTCGGGATTCTTGACTCAACGTTGATCTAAGTCATGCATTGCATTTTCCATTCTACATGATTTCTAACTTGAGCGTCGGAGACGTCTAACGAATTTTTGCAGGTATCGCCCTAAAGGTAGGGGGAATTATAAAGCATGACACACAATAATCGAGTCTTCTTCAGAACAATCGGTTTCTGTCGTCTAAAAATCGATTATCTCGTATCAATAATCGATTGTGTTGCTATTATTTGAGTTATGTTTGTACTCGTTCTTGTTTAATAAATAAACAAGTTTTTTGATTAATCTATATTTTTTTTGCTAATGGCAAAAGGGGGAAGATAACGGGTATGCACTCTCAATATTTATTAGCTTAAATTGAGGGGGAACTAATTGCATACTTGTTGCATATCTTTACTTGTCTTGAATCGTCATTATGAATTGCTTAATTTGCATATCCTGCTTAAAGTTTGCCATTATCAAAAAGGGGGAAATTGTTGGAAACACGTTCTCAAGGCATTATAATAAACGTGTGTTTATATGTGTAGGTTTTGATGAATGACAAACGATGCGCAAATTGATATATGACGAAGTTCAAGTACAAGCGCACAATTGATATACAACGAGATTCAAGCTCAAGACCAAGTTTTATAGTCTTACATGAGTCGTTCTTAATTGTGATCTTGATCCGACAACTTGACTCATAACATGGCTTCTCTCGTAAAATTATTTTTACAAAATCATGCATATTTAATTTATAGCTAAATGATTTTAAATAATGCATATTTACTTTTGTCAAAATGATTTTTAAACACGCCTCTAAAATCTGGACTAAGATAATCGATTATGTACTTATGATGATCGATTATGTTTAAGTCAGCTGCTTGACAATCGATTGTGAACTAATGACAATCGATTGTGTTAAGGCAGTGAGCATCAGGTTTTTCAAATCTGCATGACAATCGATTGTGAACCTTATGACAATCGATTGTGATGAGGCAGTGTCCATCAAAGCTAATGACAATCGATTGTGAAGCTAATGACAATCGATTGTGAAGAGACAGTGTCCATCAGATTTTTCAAAGTCACAAAATAATCGATTGTGAACTTATGACAATCGATTGTGTTGAGGCAGTGACTTCCAGACTTTTTCTAAATTATCAAATAATCGATTGTGAACTTATGACAATCGATTGTCAAGAGGCAGTGTCTAAATTGATTTTTCAAGACTGATATATAATCGATTGTTAACTTGGTATAATCGATTGTATAACTGACCGTTGCCAAAATATTTTCAAATACCGTCAGATAATCGATTATTGATTTTCTATAATCGATTGTTTTAAATAAAATCTGGAAAGGATTTTTTGAACGTTGCTGAGTAATCGATTGTAGATTGTTGACAATCGATTGTTTTACGTAAAATCTGGAAAGGATTTTTTGAACGTTGCCAGTAATCGATTATTGATCTTATATAATCGATTGTTATGCGTAAAATCTGGGATTGATTTTTGGAAGAACTGGCAAACAATCGATTGTGGTAACTTGACAATCGATTGTCACTGAGTAATTTCAGCAACTCTTAATTGGCAATTAGGCAACGGTAATACAAGGTTTTTCAACTATAAATACAGCTTCAATTCAGTATTTTAAGAACAACAACATACAAGAACTGATTATACAATTGCTAAAGCTTGCATACTTTATTGCTTATCATTTTATATTCATTACATAAGTTTTTGAGAGCCAAATTCTTGTCGAAAGTTGTTGTGATCTTGAGCGTATTCTTTTACTCATATCTACTCATTAAGGAGTGTCTTGTTTGAGTACTTAGTGTTTTGTACACTTGAAGAGAATTGTTATTCTCTTGTTGTAAGAAGGAACTTGTGTTTCCTTGGTTGAAGTCTTGGAGTGTTGTATCTCCGAGCAAAGATGTTGAGGCTTGTGTCCTCAAGTTGTAAAGGTTTGTTAAGCACCCGTAAGCTTGACAAGTTAGTGGAAATCTCGAGAGAGTCTCTCGGGGACTGGACTAGCCACGGGTTGTGGTGAACCAGGATACATCGGTGCGTTCTTTCTTATTTATCGCACTTATTTATTTCCTGCAATTTTCAAATTCCGCAAGTTTACGCTAATTTGTATTATAACGCGATTCACCCCCCCCCCTCTAGCGTTAAGCGTATTATCTAACACAAAGACGACGGAGTTGAGGGCTGAGCAAATATGTAAGTTGAAAAATATTTTTGCAGTGGGGATTGGAGGGGGGAAGGTGACATAGAAAAAACAGAAAATTTAAAATACAAAAAAAAAAAGTAAAAAAAAAATTAAGGGGGTTCGGGGGTATGGCGGGGGTAGGGGTAGGGGTAAGGTGTGTGGGAAGTGTAGAATATCAAAAAAATACAAAATAAAAAAAGTATAATTGGATCAACTAAATATATTTCTAGATAATGGGTTGAGATCTCTTTGTTTTGGATGCTTTATTTGTTGTATTTAAGCAACTTAACAAGTCAGAATGAGCTATAAAAAATAATGGGTTAACTTGAGCTCAGCCAAAATAGACCCAAGAATTAAATATTTGTAGTCCAACCCATTAATTTCTAGGAGAATTAGACGAATTGAATGGTTTTAAGCTCAAATTGCCACTCCTAAACAATAGAGCAAAATTTATTTATAGCCTATCAGCCCAAACATATATTACCCGATAGCCCAAAAATTATAATATATATTTTATAGTCCAAAAGCAATTCTAGTGGCTTGCCCAAAAGTAATTAACTAGAGAAACTAGGAGGCTTAGATCTGCAAAGACAGATGCGAAAAGAGAGGCGACCACGCCATGACTGCAAAGACACATCTCACCGCCGATCCTCATAGATGCTTCACCGCTTCAATCCACCATCATCGATCGTTTCAACCCATCAATTTTAGTTTAAAAATTCCGATGCTTTCCCATCAACAAGCAATCCCCTCTTTTCATCTCTGACTTTAGCTTCTTCAATTTTCCCCCTTGTTCTGGTGTTAATTCTTGGCCTATTAAGTAATTAATCGTAGAAAAAAGCATAGAAGGTTTAAAATCAACTAGTTTAACGAAAAAAACCGTTTAAGATCATGGTATGAAAGAAATAATAAGTTGGTACAATACCCAGTTAATTATGTCACCAATTTGTTGTTACTGCTTCTGTTTTCTTATGCTTCTTCACTGAAAACATCAATGAGGCTGAGACATCGGCATAAACATGAGTAAGAAGATGGAGACGTGTCATCGGATGGATATTCTCTGACTGAACTCCGGCAAAGCATTTTACTTGTTTTGGAACTAATGAAAAGGTTGTTTTGTGGAGGAGAGAAACTATGGAGTGGAGAATAGAAAGAAACAAATTGCAGGATATATTCCAACCACGATCGATTGCGATCAATCAGATGAGACTATGAAAAATTATCCGAATATGTTCTAAACTTTGAAAGTGAGAGAGTTTAAAACACATTAAAAATCAATGATGCTTTGTCGCTTTGGTGTTTTCGTCATCATTACTGTTTTTTTATGTTCCCTTGCCTTTGTCTTCTCTGATTGTATATATGGAGAAAACAATGGAAAAACGTATAATATGGAGTGGTGGAGGATTTAGTCATTCATGGCTTATTAATTTGTATACATTGAGTGGTAGAGGTGGGGCCATAATTTCAAGTTTTGGGGATTCTAATATTTTTATGTTAGTAGTTCTAAAATAAGAATTTGTAACTATACAAAAAATATATAAAATAGGCTGTCAATATACAAAATATGTACTAAATATTGTCATTATATAAAATAGACTGTCACTATACAAAATATATATAAAATAGACTATGACTATATAATTTATATACAATAGATTATCACTTTACAAAATATATTCAAAAATAGGCTGTCACTATACAAAAAATATATTAAATAGATGGCCACTACACAATTTATATACACTAGACTGTCATTATGCAAAATATATACAAAACAGACTGTCACTATATAAAAAATATACAAAATACACAGTCACTATACAAAATAAAATTGTTACTATACAAAAAATATACAAAATATATTATTACTATACAAAAAATATTTCGGGCTATTAGATGCAATATGTTTGGGCCGAAAGGCCATTTTGTGTAAGAAAAAAAAAAGGGGAATTACCAGTATGTCCATTTATAAGTAGCTCATTACAAAATTGGCCAATTGATAAAATATTACTAATATTAGCCAAATTAGCCAATTAGCTATTTGTAGCAAAAAAACAAATTTTTACTTTGTTTTGAGTGGGTGTTATTAAAATAGATTGGACACAACTTAAGGATCTTGAATATCAGTTTTGGGATAATTTGGTAATGTTTTGAGGTGGTTTGAATTGAAAATTTGAAGTAAAAGCTGAACATGAAAAAAATGATATGTGTATCACACTGGGTATCAATTGTGTATCACCCATGTATCAATTGTGTATCACATGTATATCCATGTATACTTGTGTGTAAGATACATGCTTGATACATGTGTCGCAGATAACTTTTTCGAACTCGATTTAATTATTTTGATAAAAAATCAGTCTAAATCACCTCTAATCTTACTCAAGTTTTGTATATTTACTTATCTATATATTTTCAATAAATTTCATCTATACCCATTGAAACAATTCTCTTTTGTTTAGATTTTTGGAATATTGTTTAGATTTTTGTATTTCATCACCTTATTTGCTACCATGTCTATGAAATTCCTCTTCATCTTGTATCTAATGTTGCTAATCACGCTTAAAAATATGGAAGGTGATTTTTGCATGTGATTCTTTGATAGAAAGAACCATATTATTTAGTTTTTTAATTTTTGTTAGCTAGTCTTGATAAGTCTATGGCTAATACTAAAGGTTGGTAAGTTTATTTATATGGGACATTTGTGTAAGTTTTCCAATATATGAACGATTAAAATTTTAAGGGATTAAAGTAATTTTTTCTAAGCAAAACTACTTAGTTTGGCTATTCAACTTGGCTTTTCCTGATTAGTTAGTTCCAGCCACAAAATCTCTCTTTTAGATTAATGGCGTCGATGTCAAATGAACAAATGATTTTTTTCCTTCTGTGATGAAATTGAAAAAAAAAAATTAAAACTCGTGCAGTTGTATAGTGTTTAACACTTAATAACATCTTTTTGCTATCTCACACATTTCTCATAAACGGTTCAATCTATCATACGTGACATATCTTTCAATAAGCCACAAATTAATGTAGAAATAGTATGGATTAGTTAATTTTCGGATGATTATTTAAAAATAGCCAGCGTTTACAAAGTCATTGAGAAAGTCACTATTTTATCGCAATGCGAAAAGTTCCAGCATAATATACTGGAGATTAGTGCACTTGTGTATGAACTTCCAGCATATTATGCTGGAACCCCAACACATGGAAACTTCCAGCATAATATACTGGACATCGGAGCACCTGTGTATGAACTTCCAGCATATTATGCTAGACCGATATATTATACTAGAACTCCAGTATATTATACTGGAAGTTCAGTGTATTATACTGGAATTTTGAATAGTACTTTTGTTCAAATTTATTCCTTACATAAAACATGACTATATTTTGATTACTTTTGATATTATAGCATCACGTGTAAATCTAACTATTTTTTAATTTCTCCTATAATTAATCCTAACCACTTTGTAAAAACTTGACCTTTTCCCGCCAGTCAACACCATTAAACTATTGGTCAGTCGTCGAAAAGCAAGATCACAATAACCGCCAATGGATCTAATAACATTAACAATGGTGATTATGCCAATTGGTTATTTTTTCTGAGGAAGCAGCATAGACACAATTTTCAGCGGGTGAAATAAAAAAATAATCGAATTTATAAGTGGTAATTGTAAAATAGTCATAGTTTTAAAAGTGATCGAAATTTAGCCACTTTTTATGTAAAGATAAATTTGAACAAAAATGCTATTCAAAATCCGGAAAATATTTCAGCATAATATACTGGAGTTCGAATTTTTATATGTGAACTACAAGCATAGTATACTGGGTTCCAACACAATATACTGGGTTCCGGCACAATATGCTAGGCTCCAGCACAATATACTGGGTTCCAGCATAATATGCTGGAAGTTCATATACATGTGCTCCGATCTTCAGTATATTATACTGGAACTTTTCATGTGCTGGAGTTCCAGTATGATATGCTAGAAGTTCATACACAACTGATCCAATATCCAGTATATTATGGTAGCAGAGCATCAAACTCCAATGACATAGCAGCGCGCCAGCGCTCGTCAGACATAGCACTAGACAAAGTTTGAGGTTTTGTAACAGCTGGAGAGGTTACAGCAGACATACCAAACTTCTTGTTGGGCGTAAAGATGTTATTTTTTATGCGAGTTTGCATGTGATGACCACCCTGAGAGGATGAAGGTGGCGGCATAGTGGGTGTAGCAGCAGCGGGGGTCGCTGGCGGTGCCGTAAGAGGCGCTGGTGGCTCGGGCGATGGCGCCGGCGGTGCGTCCGGTGAAGGATCGCTTGTGGGAGCGGTGGCAGGTACTGACGGAGGCAGCGGAAGAACTTCTAGGGTGACCGGAATGGGTACGGGTGAAGACACGGGGTTAGACAATTTGGAGAACGGGAAGATATTTTCGTGGAAGGTGACATGACGCGAGACGAAGATTTTAGACGTTGAGGGATCAAAGCATAGATATGCGCTTTGAGTAGATGAGTAGCCGAAGAGGACACAGGCACGAGATCTAGGTTCCATTTTGTGTGAGGTGTAGGGCCGAAGCCAAGGGAAGTATTGACAGGCGAAGACACGCAGTTTGGTAAGGTTGGGGCGCCTATGGAAGAGAGACTCAAAGGAGGAGAGCATCGAGAGATTTGTCTTGGGAAGACGATTAATGAGATAGATTGCTGTGGCAAAAGCATAAGGCCAGTAAATGAGAGGGACAGAGGCATAATGAAGGAGAGTCAGACCAGTATCGACAATATGACGGTGACGGCGTTCAGCATAGCCATTGTGTTGAGGTGTATGAGGAGGTGAAGTGAGATGTGAGATGCCATGGGAGGCAAGAAAATAGCGTAAAGCTAGGAATTCACCCCAATTATCAGCATACAGAGTAATGATTTTAGTGGAGAAATATTTTTCTACAATGGACTTAAAAGTGGGGAAGGTTTGTAAGACATCAGATTTACGGTGTAAAGGAAAGAACCAAACGTACTTAGAAAAATGATCAACAAAAATGACATAATATTTAAATCCTTCATTAGAAATAATTAGAGAGGTCCATACATCAGAAAAAATAAGCTCCAGCGGAGCAGTAGAAGATAAACTTGACTCAGAAAAAGGTAACTTATGACACTTATGAAGCTTGCAAGAGACACAAGCAAAATCAGACACACTACTGGACGCTATACTGCTAGAGGACACTAAATGACGCAGGATTTTAGCTGACGGATGACCAAACCGAGAATGCCACAATGACGCAAGGAGCTTGTGCCATGAGGGCGGACGGTAGACGGGAAGACGCTGGCCAGTAGTATGCGTCGTTCCTACGTGGGCCGCTGACGAGTGTTGCCCACATGCGACAATCCTTCACCAGAAAATTAGTATCAGAAAAAACAACATTAACATTATTTTGACGACATAATTGAGCAACAGAGATCAAATTTTTACGAATATGCGGAACACAGAGAGCCCTAGGCAATAAAAGAGAGGAATAACTGAAAAGTTGTCCAGTATGTGTAATTTTTAAACCTTCACCGTTACCAATAACCACATCATCGAAACCAGTGTAAGGACTGTGAAGAGACATGTTGGCAAGATCATTGTTATGTGATGAAAGGCACCATAGTCCAGGACCCAATCAGATGTAGAGGGAATTGTCGGAGAGTGATGGGCTGTGTGAGCAGCCGGATAAGATGACGGAGCATATGCTGGCCGCGGCAGTGGTCCACCGTAGGGGGGCTGATTGGCGCCGGAGATAGGATAGGATGGACAGCGACGCACGGAGTGGCCAAATTCACTGCAGAGCTGGCACTTCCCATTGTACACGCGAGATTGGCCATTGTTGGAGTAACCACTGCGACCGGAGGATGAACCACGGCTGCCATGGCCGCGCCCGTGGCCACGGAAGCGGCTACGGCCGAACTGCTGTCCGGCGACGAAGGCAGCCGACGGAGCCAAATCAGATACCGCGGAGGTGGCCGGCGCACGAGCAGTAATCTGAGCCTCCATGCTTAACAGCTTGTCATGTAATTCAGCAAAAGAGATTGGAGATTCATGGTCTTGGATAGCATGAGAGAGCTCCATCTACGGATCATCAAGACCATTGAGAACCTTAATGACAAGATCCTCAGAATCAACAGTAACACCCAGGAGAGATAATTCATCCACAATCACGCGAATACCGTGCATAAAATCAGTAACAGATTTAGAACCTTTTACCAGATTATGGAGCTGCTGTTTGAGAGCCATGATACGACCACGAGAAGCAGTGCCGTAAGTGCGCGCGAGGATGTCCCAGGCCTCTTTAGAGGTTTCCGCAGCGGCAATAAAGGAGATGATCGTCGGAGTGATCGACGAGATGATGGCACTGAGAATAAGATTGTCGTGGCGAATCCAGTAAGGATATGCTGGATTGGGGGAAGTTACCTCCTTGTCGACGATAGTGGCTGGTGGGCACGGCTTCGATCCGTCCAAGAAGCCGAGGAGGTCGTAACCCGTAAGAAGGGTTCGGAATTGGAATTTCCAAAGGTAATTAGTGGAATCCAATTTGAGTGGGATCTGAGCCGATGCATTAATGGCAATCGGCTGGAGAAGATCGTTTGAAGTCGTAGCGGCCATGAAGTGCGAGGCAAAGGAGAGGAGGCGCTGAACGACGTCGAGAGAGAGAAGGCTGCCGGTTAGTGCAGCGGCGGCGTGGCAAGATGCCGGAGAGAGGCGGTGGACCGAGAAGGTCGGCGGCGGCGGGCTGCCGATTAGTGCAGCGGCGGCGTGGCAAGATGCCGGAGAGAGGCGGTGGACCGAGAAGGTCGGCGGCAGCGGGCTGCCGATTAGTGCAGCGGCGGCGGCGGCGCGGGTAGGAAAGAATTAGGGTTTCTTTGGCGATAAGCCACTGGCGTATGATACCATGTAGAGAGTTTTGTGAGAATTAATTTTCTCGTATTGCTCACAAAAGTATATATAGAGTACAGAGAGGTATCAAACCTACCAACTATAGAAGTGTACAATAATGAAAGAAATCAAATCCTACCAACTATGGGACTGTACAATAATGAAAGAATATTCTACCAATAATAAAAAGATACACACAATATATTCTAATATATAATACATCAACAATTACTGTCACTGTCCCAAACAAGTTGGGGTCAGCTATATGAATGCTCACTGACCATTTTACTCCATTTAAACTTATCTCAAGGCCAATATTATACAAAATAAAAAGTACTAGAAGAATTTTATATTTTCTGCTGACATATAAATCTCTGAAAAGGCTGAAAAGGCTGATGGATAATTCACTTCATCATGTACAACCAGAGTAACATTAGATCCATTTTTATACTCGAAGTAGAGGATTATGAATGTTATTTCACCATCATTCTTTTTTTTTTCCAATTCAAGCAAGTCATATGAATAAGACTGACACAGGATACATTCCATATAGTTGGTAAACTTTATAAATAGAACAAATTTGATATCCTTACAGAAAAACCAGCTGGCTAAGGGATCCAACTGTGTCCTGTATCAGTCCACTAAATCCACAACCAACAAGGATCCTGCGATGCAGCTAAGATCAATTACTCTCTAAATATATGAAATACAGAAATCAGCTGGTGAATTAACATTTTTTGTATTATCATGTAATTCGATCCCTTACAGAATTGATAAGCTCTTCAAACTCCCAATTGATTGTGGGAGTGAACCTGTCAAGCCTTTGTTGTATGATAGATCCCTATAAGAGGAAGCAGATAATTAGAACAGAATCTAAAAGCTTTCAACAGGCAAGGATATTTCTATGCATGCATGCAATGCATGAGCACAAGCATAGCACATTGGGAAATAATAGCAATGTATATATAAATACTTTCTTTGTCCCAATTTATGGGATGAACTTTTATTTTTAGTCGATTTCAAAAAGATTGATACTTTTTGATATTTAAAAATAATTTAGTTTCAAACTTTTACTCTTAGTGAGATGATTCATGGCGGTACATAATCTTAGTGAGATGATTCATGGCCGTACATAATATATATGGCTTGTTTCATATTACAAGTTCCAAAAGTCTTTCTTTCTTTCTTAAATTTTGTGCACAATCCCAATACTCTCCTTTGTAATTTTCAAGTATTTAGATTAGTCTTATTTAACATCAAAATTTGGCCAAAGTTAACTATCAATAAGCAAAGAGTGTAACAAATTGAGACGAAACGAAACGAGGAATTATAACTAAATTGATCCGTAAAAAGTTGATTTTTACCACTTATTTAGTTAGTAAAGGTTCAGATTGATTCTTCAATTTTAATGAACTAATATGATAAATGCGGCAAGGACTCTCAATTATGAGTAGAAGACATACAGTATTTGTAATTCAGACAAGGCCTCGATGTCTCCAGACAGCTGCCCTTTCAGATTCATGCTTGATAATTTTCTGAAATTTCAGAATGATTAGTACCTCAAACTTAAATACAATACACTTTAATATGTTGGAAAGCCTCAAATTGCAAAGAGAAGTAAACTTTACGTCAGATATGAGTCATATAAGAAAATAAGATTTGATTTTGGCCTAGTTTCATCAGATAAAATATTAAACTAAAATACTCCATCCGTCCCAAATTAACAGTCATTTTAGCTCAAGAAATTGGTAATTAGTCACTTCTAACCCCAAGTTTAGCCAGTTATTTATAAAGTTATTCCCTCCGTTTTATATTAAAGGGCTACTTTCCTTTTTAGTTTGTTTTAAAACAAATGACATATTTCTAAATTTTGAAATAATTTAATTTTAAATTCTTTCGTTTTACCCATTACCATTAATGAGAAGCTTTTATAGTCACACAAATATTATGACCCCACAAATTTTTTACCGGTTAAGCTTTTAAGACCACAAGTTTCAAAAGTCTAAGAGGGTGTTTGGCTAAGCTTATAAGCTGATCAAGTTGGTTTATAAGCACTTTTTGGCTTATTTACGCGTTTGGTAAAATTAAAAGTGCATAAGTAAAAAATAAGCCATAAACCATAAGTTGGTCTCCCCTAACTTATCAAATTTCAGCTTATAAACACATTAGGTTTGACAAAAATATTTACTATTCTATCCCTAAAATACTTATTTTTAAAAACAAAACTCTTCGTATACTCAGTTCTTCGACAGCTTATTATTAATTTCAACACTTTTATCCAAACACGCAAATATTTATTTTTTTAATCAACTTTAGCACTTAAAAGTGCTTTTCAGTACCTAATGCTTATCAGCAACTCTAAATCAGCTAATCCGAACGGGCTCTAATTCTTTTTTCTTAAACTCCGTATCGAGTCAAACTACCTCATATAATATGAAACGGGTGGAGTATTAAACTTTAGCCACTCGTTTCATGCACGAAAATATTTTGGACGACAATACCCCCGACTGAACTACAGAATAATTCTTGTAATTGGTGCTGAATTTTGAACATTACAACAATAATTAACAACAAACTCAATATAATCCTACAAATGAGGTATGTGGATGGTAGTGTGTACACAGACCTTACCTCTACCTTCGACTTCGAGAAGGCAGAGAGGCTATTTCTGGAGACTCTTGGCTAGAAAAGGTAAACGAAATGGCAACAACAAGTACACTAATCATAAAATAGAAGCAAAAATACAAAACTAACACTAGGTAGTGCAATCATAAAACCGAACGAAAGCAACAAATAGTAACAGAAGTCAAGGAATACAGAAAACACATAAATGACAATAAATCATGTACTAAAGCTATTGTTACATACAATGACCATAACCTTTTACCTTTATTTTCAACCTCCATACCTTCTTAGCCATGGTCATATCCACAGTAAACTGGAGTAACGCCATATCTTGCCTAATCACCTCTCCCAAATATTTTTTCGACCTACTTCTACCTCTCCTTACGCCAATCAGAACCAACCTCTCACACCTCCTCACTGGCAGAGGCGGATGCACATGAGGTCAAGAGGGTTCATGTGAACCCGTTTCGCCGGAAAATAATATGATACATATATATTTTTTATTTTACTTCCAGTAAATGCTGTTAAATATATTTTGTTGATCCCATTTTGAAAAATGACACGTCCAGCTTAGGGGTGTACAAAGAAAACCGATAAACCGCACCAACCCGATAATCCGAACCGAGAAAAAAAACCCGACTATGGTTTGGTTTGACTTGGTTTAGTGTTGGAAAAAAAAACCCGACCATAATTGGTTTTGTTTGGTTTTAACTAAAGAAAGTCAAACTAAAACCAAACCAACCCGACATTACATATATAGCAATTTTAGATATATTTAATATATAAATATACTTATTGTAATGTAATTTATAGATATTTCTTAATAAATTTCATAATTTTATCTTTTAAGGTATTATTTCAAGGTTTGAATTAGAATTTTTGAATGCTCCAATAAGTCTTATAGCCATTAATATTAGTAAATTAAATAATGCTAGCAATCAATACTAATGTTAACAAAAGACATTCAATTCAATATTACGAACGGGAATGTATTAAATGTCTATTTTTTATTTTGCAATAATTTAGATAAAAATACATAAACTATTTTTATTTTTCTTTAGCTTTTAGGCATATCATTAATACTCCCTCATTAGTCTATCTAGTTTAGCATGAATTAGTGCTTTTAGAATATGTTTATTTTTATTATGACTTTTTAATTAGCAATATTTATAGTACATAATTTTATTATTTTTTATTGTTGAATATTTTAGGATAATGTCATGAGTCATGACATATCTCATATTTTGTATTATTTTCTTGAAAAATACTTTATATAGTTGTATCTTACTAGGATTAAAGATATATTTTGAGCATACGTTATATATTTTGTTCGACGAATATTTTTTCGGAAAAAAATTCGAAAAAACCCGAATAACCCGAAAAAACCCGAGAAAAACCGATATTGAAAAACCCGAATTTATTGGATTGGTTTGATCTTTAGATTTAGTAAGCCGACACAATTGGTTTGGTTTGGTAATTGTAAAATCCAAACCAACCCGGTCTATGTACACCCCTAGACTCGAGCTAAATGGGTTCAAAATCCCTAGAATACCTAGGTTCGAATCCACTTTGTTGCGTATGTTTCTGGGTACTCTTTTCTATTCTATATTCAACACTCTGTTTTCCCTATATGCGTACAATATAGGAAATTTCTATCTCTCCTACATCATTCTCTTGTTTCCTACGTACATACGATATTAAGAAAGTTTGTATTTCTCTTTTTTAGACTGGGAAAGTTTTTATACACAATTTAGGAAAGAAAATTACATCTTTTTAATAAAATTTATTTTGTTTACATCTTTATATATTTATTTCTTTAAATTTTGAATTCGCTTGATAAAAATTCTGGGTTCACCACTGTTCACTAGTGCATTCCTCATCAAATGCTCGAATTATCTAAGTCTCATCTCCCACATTTTATCCTTCATTGGAATCATTCCCACCTTATCCCGAATAAATTTATTTTTAATTCTATCTAATATGGTATGCCCTCACAACTATCCCAATATTCTCATTTTGAATATTTCTAAGTTAAAAATTTCAAGAACAATTTCTGGAGTTTGACATTAAACCCAACACCATACGCTAGAATTCAAAACTTTAACAGGTAAAATCTCAGCATACAATACTGGAGTTTAGAACTTCTAAGATGAAACTCCAGCTGTTGGAGTTCGAACCTTCTTCTTCAATTTCTATAAATGCAGTCAAATACAAATTATGTGGAAGAATACTAAACCTTTTCTACTATATATATGTGTGTGATGTATATTATGGGTGAATTAAGATTTTTTTAGTCATATAACTTTATTTTCTCACACAAAAATAATAAAGCTTTCACTAACTTACACAAAAATCATAGTGACCAAAAATATAATTTTTCGGTAATATTTTCTTATTCCACATTTTTATTATTTATTTTTAGGCTAGTAAATAATAATCAAATTAAATAGGAAGAATACATATTTTTAGCCGCTGTAAAAAATAATAGTTGATTAAATTTTATATATATATATATATATATATATATATATATATATATATATATATTATTTTTCTTGCCAACGAATACAATTAATTTCAGTGCCGGTTAATTTTGTATTTTTCACTTAAAATATGAATGACTTAAACCAACCTACCCGATACCTATATATATAAATTAAAATAATATTAAAAGTGAATCGTTCCCCCACAAAAAACTTAGTTCAAAATGCATGAGATTCTGGAAAAAAAAAAAGAGAAGTATAATTAGAGAGCACTTGAAAAAAAACGCTATAAATTTGAATGAAAATCTTGAAAATAAAATAAAAGAGAGGCATATCATTTTTTTAATTTGAAGGATTTAATTTAATATTATTTTAATTTTTATATATGAGTTTTTGGCCGAGTGGATCAGACTGGGTTGGGTCGCTCCTATTTTAATTTGATTATTACTTATTGGACTGAACATGAAAAATAAAAATTATGGGATAATAAAACACTACTGAAAAGTTATATTTTTGGGTCACTGCAATTTTTGTGTGAGTTTGTAAAGGTTTTATGATTTTTGCGTGAGAAAATAAAATTACATGACCATGACAAAATATTCATAGTAATATAATTATTTGTTAAATTTACTTATATATTCATTATTCTCTGTAACTTCCAGGACTTTAGACAGAATCTCACATCAGCAAAACATAAGATGACTACTGGGTATAACAAGTCTTAGACCATAGTGACGCGTTTTAAACCCGTAAGGGCCTAGCCGAAGTGGACAATATCACTAGCTCTAGACTATTACAGATGGTATCAGAGTCACTCTTATGTCAGCCTTGCCTTAGACATAGTCTCACATCGACAAAACACAAGAGATATATTAGGTATATAAGTTAATAAGTCTTAGACTCTAGTGACGCGTTCTAAATCAATGAGGGCCTAGGCCTAGAAAGGGCAATATCACTAGGGCTAGGTTGTTACATTCTCTTGGTAACCATTTAAGGCGTTAACCTTCAGTTATGCTTGTCCACATACACACAGCCACCACCTTATGGTGTATCAAATTTGAGAGAGTTATTTGTTATCAAGAATCAGTTCCAACTACTCATTTGTTACGTTTGGTGGATTAACTTATAGGAGAAGTCAATTGGTTTTTAAAATTTGAAGGATTCATAATATTATATTGTTGAAATATTAAGGCACCGTGAGAGTTAGGATATTAGAAATTAGATATTAAGTTAGAAGTATAGCTGTTAGATTATTTAGTGAAGAGTAGTTAGTAAGTATTTTGAATATAAATAGATACAGTACACTGCATATTAGAATATATTCAATATTTCTAAAGTAGTATATCATTTTTTCTTTTCTTCTTCCTCTCCTTAACCTCTGCTCTTCCATAGTTGAGCTTCTTTTAACATGGTAGCATAGTAGCTAGTTTAGCAATGGTGAATGAGTAAGAAGAAAATTCAATTGAGCTACCTTTTAACTCGAAATTCCTCCCATCTTCAATTTGAAAAAACAGTTCATTCTTCGAGCTACTTTTTTACAAAAATATTGTCCCGGGTTAATTGTTACTCTAGAAATTCAAGATTAAATTTGTTACTCCCTTCGGTCCATAATAAAAGATCATTCTATTTTTTTTTGGTCCAAAAAAAATATCCATTTACATAATCAAGAAGGAATTAATTTTATTTTTTCAAAATTTGCTCTTTTTTACCTATTTTCAATATGACAATGTAACAACTAATTAAGCTTAATTTAGTGAATACATCTTTTTTTTCTTTAAGAGTTCGTATGTCCTTAAAATGGTCAATTGTTGTGGACCAGAGGAAGTAATTATTTTCAACTATACCTTTTATAGCGTGTTTGGCCATGCTTCTTTTTTTTGGGGTTCAAAGGTGTTTTTTTTTTTTTGCCAAGGCCAAGCTTTTATATGGAAAAAAAATATTTTTGAGGAGAAACAGAAGCAGTTTTTAAAAAAGCAGAAACAAGTAGCTTCTCTCCAAAAATACTTTTCTAAAAAAGCACTTTTGATAAAAATATACTTAGAAGTTTTCAAAAGCTTGGCCAAACATAAATTATTGCTCAAAAATACTTTTCAAACCAAGTAGCCAAATACAAAGTGTTTCTCACCAAAAGTACTTTTTTAAAAATACTTTTGAGAAAGCACTTCTCAAAATAAGATAATTTTAGAAATTTGGTCAAACAAAAATACTACTCAATTATCAAAAAATATTTAATAGGGGTAATGTTGTAAACCATACAAAAGGAAGACAATTGTAAAATCGGAGCATGAGGATATAGAAAAGGAGAGAGCAAAATAAAGAATGGGTATAATTCTGTATGTTATTGGAGATTCGCCATCGATAAGAGCAGTGGAGAGATTTTCCATAATACAATGAAAGTTTGCAGAGACGCCCCACGTATATTATCACAATAATGATTACTTTGTCATTCAATTCAGAAGTATAGAAGATAGAGATGAGGTGTTGTTCTCAGGCCCAAACACAATTAATAATATGCATATGATAATAAAGTAATGGTCGACAGAGTTTAATTTTCAAAATGAAGTGCTTAAAACTATTCCAATTTGGATGAAGTTTCCAAACTTCCTCTAAATTGCTGGGGGAAGGGGGGCACTAAGTAAAATCAGTAGTTGTTTAGGCACTCTTGTATATGCTAATGAGTGCACCACCAATATTACACGCATATCATATGCAATGGTCCTTATTAAAGTAGATATTACTAGACTACTTCTTAAGAGCATTGTTGTCCAAGACCCTAAAGGAGGGGTGTTTGAACATGAAGTGTAATATAATTGGGAGCCTGAGTACTGTGCGTCCTATTTGCAAATAAGTCACAATTGCAAGAACACAAATATGCAGAAGCAACCAGTACAAAGCCAAAGAGGAAAGCAGGTAAAGCTATGTAAATTTGGAAGAAAAGTGATCAAGTGAAGATAAGTGAAAAATAGAACGAGCAAATACAGAATATAAATGAGCAAACAATTGATGGAAAGGATGCTGATAACAAAGGCCAGGTTACTACAACAGAAGCGCAAACAAAAGGATGGAAAATGGTGAGAACAAAATCAGCCACTAAAGTGGCCAAGAGTGGGGGAAACAAAGAAAGAGAGATAGACACAAATAATGAATTTAGCTCATTAGCAGGATGGACAAATGATCCACCTGGCCAAGTCATGGTAATGCAGTAAGATAAGCAATATGAAAGGGGACAGAGTAACCAAGGGGGTGCATATAATCAAGACTATTTCCCTCCACTACTAAGATGAAAACTATTACTTGAAATGTAAGGGGAATGAATAAGTTGTATAAGAAAAAGGAGGTAAGGAATTCTATTAAGGAGAATAGGTTAATATTATAGCCATCATAGAACTTAGAGTAAAGGAATGTAAAGAAAGGAAGGTAATAAACAAAATAGTACCTACATGGGAATGGATCTCAAACACTTCCTTGAATAATAGTGGGAGAATATGGCTGTTATATGATCCAAAATTTGTTGTGGCTAAGAAAATCAGTGTGCATTTATGGCCTTCATACATGCAGCATAGGAAGGAGTTATGGAGAAAGCTAAGGGAAATAGAAAGAAGGAAACAAGAACTATGGCTTGTAATGGGAGACTTCAATGCCATACTTGAGTTAGAGGACATAATGCATGGTAATGTGGTACAAGATCATAAGATAAGAGACTATAGAGAGTTTGTAGAAGATGCTAGTATGACTAAGTTAAAGGCAATAGGAAGACCATTCACGTGGACTATTATCCATGTTATTTTCAAAATTGACATGGCATTAGTAAATGAAGAATGGATGAACAATATGCCTCATATTCAAGTTCATGTTATAGACTCATATTTTTCTGATCACTTACCTCTAAGTGTTGAATTGGGAAGACAATAGAAGACAACAACTAGGACATTCAGATTTATGAATTATCTGGCTGATGATCCTAACTTTGGGAAAGTAGTAGCAGATAACTGGCAGATAAGTGTTGGAAACACGTTCTCAAGGCTTTATACTAAAACGTGTGTTCCTATGTGTAGGTTTTGATGAATGACAAACAAGCGCAAATTGATATATGACGAAGTTCAAGTACAAGCGCACAATTGGTGGATAACGAGATTCAAGCACAAGACAAAGTTTTATAGTTTAAATGAGTCGTTCTTAATTGTGATCTTGATCCGACAACTTGACTCATGACATGGCTTCTCTCGTAAAATTATTTTTTACAAAATCATGCATATTTAATTTAATGCTAAATGATCTTAAATCATGCATATTTTCATTAGTCAAAATGATTTTTAAACATGCCTCTAAAATCTGGACTAAGATAATCGATTATGTACTTATGATAATCGATTATGTTAAGCCAAGACTGCATGACAATCGATTGTGAACTAATGACAATCGATTGTGTTAAGGCAGTGAGCATCAGGTTTTTCAAACCTGCATGACAATCGATTATGAACCTTATGACAATCGATTGTGATGAGGCAGTGTACATCAAAGTTTTTCAAAACTCAGAATAATCGATTGTGAAGCTAATGACAATCGATTGTGAAGAGACAGTGTCCATCAGATTTTTAAAAGTCACAAAATAATCGATTGTGAACTTATGACAATCGATTGTGTTGAGGCAGTGACTTCCAGACTTTTTCAAAACTATTAAATAATCGATTGTGAGTATAAAACAATCGATTGGCAAGAGGCAGTGTCTAAAATGATTTTCAAAGTCTGATAAATAATCGATTGTTAACATTGCACAATCGATTGTGAAGCTGACCGTTGTCGTAAAGTTTTCACATACCGTCAGGTAATCGATTGTTGATTTTGTACAATCGATTGTTGATATTAAAATCTGGAAAAGAATTTTTGAACGTTGCTGAATAATCGATTGTTGATTTTGTACAATCGATTGTTGATATTAAAATCTGGAAAAGATTTTTTGAACGTTGCTGAATAATCGATTATTGATTTGGTATAATCGATTGTTTTACGTATAATCTGGAAATGATTTTTTGAACGTTACTAATAATCAATTGACAATCCTTGAGAACGTGTTTCCAACAATTTCCCCCTTTTTGATAATGGCAAACTTTAAGCGGGTTATGCAAATTAAACAATTTATAATGACGATTCAAGACAAGTAAAGATATGCAATAAGTATGCGATTAGTTCCCCCTCAATATATGAATTCCCCCTCAATTTAAGCTTATAAATATCGAGAGTGCATACCCGTTATCTTCCCCCTTTTGCCATTAGCAAAAATAATATGAGAAGATGCCAAAGATGTAAATAAAACTTGTTTATTTATTGGAAAGAAAACGTGATTACTTAAAGAGAGTACAATAACTCAAGTAATAGCAGAACAATCGATTATTGATACGAGATAATCGATTATTAGACGAAAGAAACCGATTTTTCTGAAGAAGACTTGATTATTGCGCGTCATGCTTTATAATTCCCCCTACCTTTAGGGCGATACCTGCAAAAATTCGTTAGACGTCTCCGACGCTCAAGTTAGAAATCATGTAAGATAAAAAGATGCAATGCATGAATTAGATCAACGTGGAGTCAAGAATCCCGAGTTCACTACGAATTCGGAAGAAGGACTCTTTCTCTAAGGGCTTAGTGAAGATGTCGGCCAATTGGTCTTTGGTTTCAACAAATTCGATTTCGACATCGCCCTTGAGAACGTGATCTCTTATAAAATGATGTCTTATTTCAATATGTTTTGTTCGCGAATGAAGAACGGGGTTCTTCGTCAAGCATATGGCACTAGTATTATCACATTTAAGAGGGATATGATCAAGACTTAGGCCATAGTCCAAGAGTTGTTGTTTCATCCAGAGGATTTGAGCGCAACAACTCCCCGCGGCTACATATTCAGCCTCGGTTGTGGACAACGCAACACTTACTTGTTTCTTGCTAAACCAAGAAACGAGAGAGCTACCGAGTAAATGGCAAGTGCCACTAGTGCTCTTGCGGTCCAATTTGATCCAGCAAAATCGGAGTCGGAATAGCCAACGAGTTGGCATGAAGAACCTTTGGGGTACCATAGACCCACATTTGTAGTACCAACAAGGTACTTCAAAATCCATTTTACCGCAGTAAGGTGAGACTCCTTCGGACACGATTGATAACGGGTGCATAAGCACACGCTAAACATGATGTCCGGACGACTAGCAGTAAGATAGAGAAGAGAGCCAATCATACCTCTTCTTAGTGTCGACTTCCTTACCTTTCTCATCTTTGTCTAGATGATCGGATGTGCTCATGGGAGTCGCCATTGCTTTTGCATTGTTCATTTCAAATCATTTCAGCAATTCTTTGCAATATTTGGCTTGGCAAATGAACGTACCTTCTTTCATTTGCTTTACTTGTAATCCCAAAAAGAATGTTAACTCACCCATCATAGACATCTCAAATTCGCTTGTCATTAAATCGGAAAATTCCTTGCATAAGATATTGTTAGTAGCACCAAATATGATATCATCCACATATATTTGAACTAATAAAATATCATTGTTTTTATGCTTAACAAAAAGGGTGGTGTCAACTTTCCCCCTAATGAAATCATTTTCCAATAGAAATTTACTCAATCTTTCATACCAAGCTCGGGGAGCTTGTTTTAAACCATAGAGAGCCTTTTTGAGTTTGAAAACATGATCGGGAGATTTAAAATCTTCAAAATGGGGGGTTGTTCAACATAAACTTCTTCTTGTATAACACCATTTAGAAAAGCACTTTTCACATCCATTTGATATAAATTGAAATTCATAGAAGAGGCAAAAGCGAGCAATAGACGAATAGCTACTAATCTAGCTACGGGAGCATATGTTTCTTCATAGTCAATACCCTCTTCTTGATTAAGCCTTTTGCTACAAGCCTAGCTTTGTTTCTAGTGATTACACCATTTTCATCTAGTTTGTTTCGAAAAACCCATTTCGTACCAATTATGGTATGATTTTCGGGTCTTGGCACCAAATCCCAAACGTCATTCCGTTTGAATTGGTTAAGCTCCTCTTGCATTGCCAAGGTCCAAAATTCATCCCCAATTGCTTCGGAGATGGTTGTTGGTTCAATTTGAGACACAAAAGCAGTATGTCCTAAGGTGTTCTTAAGGGAGTTTCGGGTACTTACCTTTTCTCCGACGTCGCCAATTACCTGTTCGAGAGGGTGATCTTTGATTGTCCTCCACTCGTTAGGCGTTTTCGTTTCATTCTCCAATTGTGGCGCTTCCTCCGTTGGTTGTTTCAAAAATTCGTCTTGATTTTCTTTAGGCGTTTCCTCTTGTATTTTGTCTTTCAAGCTATCTAAGATACCTGCAAGATCAAAACCAGTATCCTTTCTCGCCAAGCGAGCATTATTTCCGGCAAATACAACATGAGGGGATTCCTCCACAGTTTTGGTTCTTTTATTAAAGACCTTATATGCTTTGCTACATGAAGAATAGCCAATGAAAATTCCCTCATCGGACTTAGCATCAATTTTCCCAATTGATCTTTGCCATTGTTATGAATAAAACATTTACAACCGAATACTCTAAAATGGGAGATATTTGGTTTCCTTCCCTTGTAGAGTTCATAAGGGGTCTTCATGAGTATTGGCCTTATGACTACTCTATTTAAGATGTAGCATGCGGTACTCACGGCATCTGCCCAAAAATGTTTGGGAATCTTAGCCTCTTCGAGCATGGTTCTAGCCATCTCTTAGAGACACCTATTTTTCCTTTCCACCACCCCATTTTGTTGTGGTGTACGTGGAGCGGAAAAGGTATGCTCGATACCGAGTTCGTCACAAAAGTCCGCAAAGAGATTGTGATCAAACTCTCCCCCATGATCACTTCTAATTGAAGTGACGGTTGTTTCCTTTTCGTTTTGAACACGCTTAAGAAAGTATTTAAAATTCTGAAAAGCATCACTTTTATTGGCAAGAAAGAAAGTCCAAGTAAATCTAGAATAATCATCAACAATCACAAAAGCATAACGATTTCTTCCTAGACTTTCAATGCGAGATGGTCCAAATAAATCCATGTGAAGCAATTGCAATGGTCTAGAAGTTGAAACAATATTTTTGGATTTGAAAGATGCTTTTGTTTGCTTCCCTTTTTGACATGAATCACACATAGAGTCATCTTCAAATTTTAAATTGGGAAGGCCAATAACTAAGTTTTGAGAAATCAATTTGTTCAAAAGATGCATGTTGATATGTGCTACTCTACGATGCCATAACCAAGTATCATCCTCTTTACTCATAAGACAATCAACATATTCGGGTGAGGAATTAGCAAGATCAACCATATAAATATTATCCACTCTAAAACCACGAAGGATAATTTTAAAATCACTACCTCTAAACACTAAGCATTCATCCGAATCAAATAGGGAAAGATTTCCCTTGTCACATAATTGACTTATGCTCAAGAGATTATGCTTTAAACCTTTCACAAGTAATATATGCTTAATAGAAGAATTTTCATCCTTACCGACCGATCCGATACCGATAATCTTTCCTTTATTGTTGTCACCAAAAATAATACTTCCTCCTTCTTTGTGTTCTAGTTGAAGGAATTTGGATTCGTCTCCCGTCATGTGCTTGGAGCATGCACTATCAAGGTACCATAGTACACTTGATCCCTTCAAACATACCTACAAAACAAGTTAATGCGCTTTAGGTACCCATGCCATTTTGGGTCCTTGAGGGTTAGGCATATTATAATGATGCGATTGAGTGATATGTCTATGTCGTGTAAAGCATGCAAGGGCAATATGACCAATGCGTCTACAATAATGACAAGTCACGTTGGGGTTATGCATCCTTCTAGGTTCATAGTAACTTGATGGACAAACATGAATTACTCTATTTTCATTATGACTATTGCGCATTTCATGAGAACCATTTCTCCTACTATTAGTTCTAAAATGAGCAGCATTTCTAGAGTAATGGACATGTCTAGATGTTCTAAGAGGTTCAAAACTCCTTCTAGTGTTTGGCCTAGAATATGCATCATTTCTAGGGTAGTCATTTCTAGGTGGTAAGTCATTTCTAGGTCTTCTAAAATGTTCAACATTTGGTCTAGCATGCATATTTGTTCTAGGATTGCTATTTCTACGATAAGCATTTGTTTTATTAATCCTAGGTTGAGCCTTAGGTGGTTGGGGTTTGGCTTCAACCTTTTCTTTAGGCTCATTCTTAAAACCTATGCCATGCTTGGTTGACTTCAAATTAACAAGGACCTCATTCAAGTTTTTGTGAGAAGAATTAAACTTATCTAAGGTACCTTTAAGTCTATCTACCTCATTTTCGAGATGCATGCAAGAAGAGCAATTTTTAATAGAACTTTCGGGCTTGTTGGCGCTTCTTTTTTCAAAAAACTTGTTTTCCTCTTTCAGCTTCTCATTTTCTAAAACTAGTTTTTCTAACTTCTTTTCTTTCAAAGAAAGCTGTTTTTGAAAATCTTTTTCTTTTAGAGAAGCATTTTCTTTTATGCTCTTGACAGTTTTTGAGGCTTTAATAAATTCAGTATATAGCTCATCAAAAGCAGTTCGCATTTCTTCAAGAGTAAAGAAGTTTTTAGAAGAGATTTGACATACCTCATCTTGCTTGTCTTCTTGCGCCATAAGACAAAGGTTTGCGGCTTCGTCTTCTTCTTCTTCTTCGCTTGACTCATCTCCGGAGTCTCCTCCCCAAGAAATGTATGCACGTTGCTTCTTAAAAGGTTTCTTCTCCTTTTTGATGTTTGGGCAATTTGATTTGATGTGCCCGGTTTCACCGCATTCATAGCACTTTATTTGCTCGCCTTGCTTTTTGCCCTTTCGTTCATACTCCTTTCGCATGAACTTTTGAAATCTTTTGATAACGAGTCCAAACTCGTTGTCTCCGTCCTCATCAACTAGAGGTTGGCTTGTGCTTGCCTTAAGCGTTATTCTTTGCCTCCTTTGATCATCAACAAGAGGGTTAAGTATTGTAGATTCATAAGTCTTAAGGTTACCTCTTAATGCGTCGATTGTGACATTTGAGACGCCTATGGATTCTTGAATTGCGTCGGCCTTTGATCGCCATGCCGGAGTAAGACTTCTAAGAATTTTTCGAATAAATTCTCTATCCGTGAATGTCTTCTTGAGGGCATGTACGTCATTTACGATTATTGAAAATCATTCGAACATTTCATCCACCTTTTCACCTTCCTTCATGTGAAATAATTCATAAGCATGGGTTAGGAAATCAATTTTAGCTTCCCTTACCTGGTCTGTACCTTCGTACGTAATTTCCAGCTTGTCCCACATTTCTTTTGCCGTTGTGCAACACGATATTTTCCTGTAATCGTCAGCATTTATAGCACAATATAATAAATTAATTGCTTTAGCATTATTTTGAACCTTTCGGATATCATCCGCGTCATATTCTTCTTCGGACTTGGGAACCCATTCGTTTTCAACCTTTTTGGTTGGAATTTGATTTCCCTTTGTTATCACCTTCCAGAGATGAAAATTGTTTGCTTGAACGAAGATTTTCACCCTCTCCTTCCAGTACGTATAGTTTGTACCGTTGAATAGTGGTGGTCGGGTGGAGCACTATCCTTCCTCTATTCCTGCAAAAGAATCACGAGTAGAAGCCATGGAAGTTTCTCTCAAACTGTTAAGTCTTCAGAGAGTTAGGCTCTGATACCAATTGTTAGTTAATACGCTTAACGCTAGAGGGGGGGGTGAATAGCGTTATAATAAAATTTAGCGTAAACTTGCGGAAATTAAAATTTGCAGGAAATAATTAAGTGTGTTAAATAAACAAAAGGAAAGAACGCACCGATGTATTCTGGTTCACCACAACACGTGGCTAGTCCAGTCCCCGAGAGACTCTCTTGAGATTTTCCACTAACTTGTCAAGCTTACGGGTGCTCAACAAACCTTTACAACTTAAGGACACACGCCTTAACACCTTTGCTCGGAGATACAACACTCCAAGACTTCAACCAAGGAAACACAAGTTCCTTACAACAAGAGAATCACAATTCTCTTACAAGTTTGGCAAGAACTTTAGGGAGATAGATGACAACAAAGCCCCAAAGATGGATGGTTTCAATTCACTGTTCTCTAAGAAAGCATGGGCCGTGATTGGAGATGAGGTAACTGAAGTTGTTTTGAATTTTTTTAATACTAAAAAGCTCTATCAACCGATAAATTGCACAACTATAACCTTTGTGCCTAAGGTTAAGAACCCCAAATCAGTGAAGCAATATAGACATATCTCATGTTGCTCTACACTATATAAGATCATCTCAAAAATGCTTACTAGTAGACTGCATGAAGTCATGTATAGTATCATTGATAAGAGTCCAACTGTATTTGTACCTGGTAGACTTATCACTGATAATATTATCCTTAGTCATGAACTAGTGAAAGGATATGGGAGAAAAGAGGTTTCGCCTAGATGCATGATCAAAATCGACATGCAAAAAGCATATGACTCTATATAATGGGTGTTCCTAGAACAAGTTCTAAGTGCACTTAATTTCCCCAAAACATTTGTGAGATGGATCATGGTGTGTGTCTCAACAGTCTCATATTCTGTAGTCATAAATGGTAAACTAAGTGTTCTCTTTACTGCTAAGAGAAGAGTAAGGCAGGGTGATCCTTTGTCACCGTTCCTGTTTGTGATTTCCATGGAATATCTTAGCAGATCAGTGAGAACACTGGCAGAAAATCATGTATTTAACTACCATCCTCGATGTGATAAATTGAACATAATACAACTAGGGTTTGCAGATGATTTGTTGTTGTTCTATAGAGAGGATGCGGTGTCCACTAAGCTTTTATACAAACAATTCTAGCAATTCTCTATGGCTTCTGGGCTAATTGCAAATCAAGAGAAGAGTGTTGTGTATTTTGGAGGGGTACCAGAACAGATTCAACAATAAATTATAAAGGAGTTAGGCTTCTCTATAGGAACTCTACCCTTCAGATACTTGGGAGTTCCATTGAGTTAAAAAAGACTAACTATTAGACAATGCTAGCCATTACTGGAAAGGATGGTGGGGAGAGTAACCTCATGGACATCAAAGTTGTTGTCTTATAGAGAGGAGATTGCAGTTGATCAGAAGTGTGCTTATAGCTATCCCACAATTCTAGTCTCAAATTTTCATAATGCCAAATAAGGTGATTTAGATGATTGAATAAATATGCAGAAGGTTTTTGTGAAATGAGAATAATGAATGCTCAAAAGAAGGTTCTAATCGCATGGGATAAAATCTGTGTGCCAAAATCAGCAGGCCCTTTCAACATAGTAGATATATACACATGGAATAAAGTAGTCATTCTCAAGCATTATTGAAATTTATGCAAGAAGAAAGATAGGTTGTGGATTCAATGGGTGCATATCCATTATATAAAGGGTAATCAAGCGTGGGAAAGCAATGCTCCGCAAGCATCTTGCCGGATTCAGAAAATCCTAAAGACTAAGCAGTACTTGGAGGAAGCAAGTGTATCTATAGAGGAATTCCTAAAAGGTGATACATATGCTATCAAGATAATGTATGAAAGCTGAGAGATAAATATTCTAATGTGCAATGGAGGAAAATGATCTGTAATAACCAGAGTAGCCCCAAATGGTTATTCATATTATACCTTGCGATACAACACAGACTTTACACAAAGATGAGATTGAAGAAGTGGGGTATGGGATGATACAACATGTGCACTATGTGATAATGAGGAAAAAGACATTCAGCACTTGCTTTTTAAATGTACGATCACATCTCAGATATGGCAACAAATATTCAATTGGCAGGGAATCCATCGTCAAGCTATAGGATGAAAGGAATAAATTGAATGGGAACAGTGCCAGAGTAGAAATATATCATATAGCTCTAGAAGGAAGTGTGTACTATACTTGGTTGGATAGGAACGTCAAAATCTTTCAGCAAAAATAAGACCAGCAGCAACTATAGTGAGGCAGATCATTCAAGATATACACGAAAAAGGAAGAATGAGGAAGAAATTGGCATCATTATTGAAACAGCTTGATTATTATCCTAGTTAGATTATTTAGTAGATAAAGCTTAGTTTATAGTTTTTCTATTTATATGCATGGAAGAAGATGATGTACACTAAAGTTGGGGTTGATGTCCAACTTTAGCGGTTTCAGAACACTATGTAAATATTTTTCTGGTAATAAAACTTCTTAATTGACAAAACAAAACAAAAAAACATGAAAATCCTTAGTGAAATGTCGTTCGCCCTTTTTACCCTTTAAAAATAAGTTCCACACTTGATAAAATAGTCATTTAACTTAAGTTTTTTTTCCTAATATTTAAAACTTTAAAATCAACTAAAATTTTACTTATCAAAATTATTTGTTATTTGGCCCTAGGACTTTAAAAGCAAATTAATTAAAAATTTACATGATATAAACTCCTTTTACTTAATTAATACCCCTTTATCAATTTCTTGAATCACGAAATACATGTTGACAACTGTATAAGTTCGCATTACTATGTTCTTCCTTATTTAAATTGTTTAATATAACAAAAGAAAAATATAGAAAACGCAACCAAATTCCACGAAATTTTGTAGCATGAAATACTTAGGAATGGAGCTAACATTGCTTTATGAACTAACTAATACGAGCTAATGCTAATGACTATTAATCTATTCATTGACTAATACAAGTAGAATCAAACAGCTCCATCTTCTTTCATCACGGTTCCGTCACCGATTAGGTGGTCTATCTTTCCATCGGGTTGCTCAAAGAAGTCTGCCACATCCAGGTGGGTGATATCCTCATTGTCGTCATAGACAAAATTTGTTTCAGGGCCTTTTCTCTTTCGAGATGCTTGATAAAGGTCAACCAAGTGTCTTGGTATACGACAAGACTTAGACCAGTGCCCGTTTTCACCGCAACGATAATATATAGTTTATAAACTATTTGCTTTTGGATTCTTATCGTATCGTGCTTGTGGCAGAGTGACCAACTTCAGGTTGTCATCTTCTTTAAGCCTTTCCACAAGATGGGTGAATCCTTGATGTTGAGATATTCAATCTTCAAACTTTCATCAAGGTGATGGCGCAAGAAAATCAAGGCCTTCATACAGTTTCAAACCTTCCTTAAGGTAATGGCGCAAGAAAATCAAGGCCTTAGCATAGGTTCAAACCTTCATCAAGGTGATGGCGCAAGAGAATCAAGGCCTTAGTATAGTTTTGGGTGGATGCACTATTTCTGTTTTTAATGGCGTCTTCGAGACCCATAGCATCAAAGTGAATTTCATCATCCAACACCATAGTTCTTGCCCGAAATTTCGAGGGCAACGAACTTTCTTTTCATATGACACAATTACATCAAGAGCGTGTTCATACTTACGGGCTCTATTACAATTATCACATTCACTTCAGGGAATGGATCAAAATCATGTGCTTTACACAAGCTGCTACCACATTCTCTAAAGGGAATGGAGCAAATTCAATTGGACGGAATTCTTTGTCACGTCCACAATCATACATGAATTTAATCATGGCAGGACATAGAGATTTTACCACTTCGTGTGGTTATAATTTCTCACAAACTCCATTAGAGTTATAATCAAACTTTGTATATAAAATTTATAGAATTCCAAGAATTTGAAAAGAAAAAGTAAATTACTTACCTTTAAGGTATACCAAATATATTTTCAATATTTTCTTCCTTTCTTCCTTTCCTTTCTTTCTTTCCTTTCTTTCTTTCCTTTTTCTTTTCAACTTTTCGTTTCTTTCTGCCTCCTCCTTTTTTTTTTCTTTTTCTTTCTTCATTCTTTCTTTGAAGAAAAACCCTACACAAGTAAAAGTTAAGACAATCGAAAATTAAATTAGGAAGAGGGAAATACCTTGGATTTTCGAGAATGATACTTGAGACGGTAGAGTCTCGTGCTGATAACGTGTTATAAACTAAAGCAAAAGACAAGAACAATAGAACAAGAACAATAACAATAGAGAGAAGAGTAGAGAGAGTTCTTCTTATTGAGAGTTAGGAGTGAATTACAATGGTAGAGAGCACCTCTATTTATAGGGAGGAGGAAGATCTTGCTACCAATAATAGGACTCTAAAATCTCTCTAATTAAATACATTAAAGACATTCACCTTAAATAGAAGTGTAAGAATCTTCTATTTCATAACACTCCCCCTTGAATGTCTATTCAATGATGTGCCTCATAAAACCTTAAAACCAAAACCCAATGGGAAAAATTAAAGTAAGGAAAAAGAGTACACATGTTTGAATATGCGCCTATTGGTTGCCTCGTTAAAAACCTTGCAAGGAAAACCCAGTGGGACAAAACCTTGTAAGGGAAAAAGAGTGCAACGCGCATTGACTCCCCCTAATGAGTACATCAATTTATATCCTTGAGCATTTGCATTCCAATCTTGTGCATCATCTTGAAATCATCATTCTTGATAGATATGAACATCTTCATATATTGTCGTGGAATAACTCTTCAATATCTCCATAGATGCATTCTCAATGCCATCATGCTTATAGTTATAGCAAGGTACATATGTACACAAATTGTACTTAGGATGTGGTACTTCAGGACCAAGAATTGCATATGCTTCAAGCAACTTAAATCTTTCAAGTTAAGTCATATAAGTCACATAATAAACTTTAGCTGCATATCAAAGTTTCATGTCATGCTAAACAAATAAGATATCGAAAAATTGACTATACATACCTTTGCCTTTATACTTTCAAGCATATGAACTATAGGTTCAAAGCTACATGTCTTTCATATGGAATCAATTCTTCTTGAATTGTATCTCTTCCATTTAGTTGCTTTCTTTGAGTCAGCAAATGCGTATAGCATGCTTTGCAATATGTTGCAATTGCATTTCCTTTTTATGAACTACAGGTTCATATCATGATATTCGGGGATATACATATACAAATGAAAATTCATCCCATGTAACACTTTCTCAAATGTTTATCATGTCTCCCCCTCATGTTAGTAAAGCTAACATGTTTCCTCAACTTTGGGAAATCATCTTTGTGCATTATGTCAATATACATAGCACCTTAATAATAAGATGAAATTATTTGGTTCCTGACCCTGAACCATTTGTGAGGGGAGAATATACTCTCGTATACAACTTATATCAAACTGATATATATATAACTTAGTTCTCATAAGAAACAGTTTAGCTATTAAGTGGAAGCACTCAATAATTATCTTGCTAAACCAACTTTGATATAAACCAACTTATCAAGATGAACTGTCTTGAGTAGAGAATCTGGAAACTATGCTCGAAGTTAGATTACTGAGCGATTTACCTCGCAAGCACTGCCAGGCTGCGGGTTAATAACAATGGCGCATGTAACCATATCATAGATGCATCATATGTGGTATACATGGCAGGTGAATGGGCCCATATTCACCTTTGATATTTCCAGAATCAAGGGGCTTCAACCCGAACTCTTTAGTTGGTCAGTTCATTACTGAGAACAAGAACTTCTAGTTCTTTGATATTCACCTATGTGAATTTGCACATCATACTTCAAATGAGATGGCTAACACGAATGTCAACTGACTAAATTATCAATATTGGTAAACTTCAAATTTACACCATGACATGTGCACTTATCAATAAACTTCGGGTTTATTATGACATGGGTTTTATACCAATAGATATCCACTTTATTGTGGCATTCTTTCGTTTGTGTAGTACAAACTGGAGAACAAAGCGGGTAGCTTTTCATATACAAATTACCCCGCTACAAGTTGTAGTAATAGGAGAATCAAAGCCTTCCTTTATTTATAGTCTCAATATCATCAATCGCCTTCGCGTGTACTTTTGGAAACTGGATAAGTTTCTTTGAGACTTACTACAGCACAATACTCAATTGTGTTTCTCCAACATAGTAATAATTGGCTCTTCGAGAGCTCTCAATTAATTTTGTACTACCACAGACTGAGGTTCGAGATCCTCACATTCTTGCATTCCGTATTTTCAAGAGTCTCAGGCTCAATAGATTCTTCGTGAATCTCGGAATTAATCAAATCATGAGCGTCCTCATGTGATTCTTTCATAGTGTCATTTAGATCGTTCTTTTTCCTCTTTCTAGGATTTCGATCTTTGGAACCTAATGGTCTGCCACGCTTCTGGCGTGCATTTGACTCATTGGATATGACACTAGATATTTGTCCAATAGGGACTTTAATACGGATCGGAACATTTTCCGCGTGAATGTGGGATTTCGTTATCCTCTTCAAGTTCGTAAATGCGTCAGGCATTTGATTTGCTATTCTTTGCAAATGGATAGTCTTTTGTACCTCTTTCTTTCAAATAGAGGTATGTGGATCAAGATGAGATAATGATACATTTTTCCACAAAATTTCCCATTTGTTTTCACCGACTTCTCCCCCTAATTTTGGGAAAAGTGTCTCATCAAATTGACAGTCTGCAAATAGTGCAGTGAATAAATCTCCTGTCAATGTTTCGAGGTAGCGAATAATGGAGGACGCGTCAAACTCAACATATATTCCTAACCTCCTTTGCAAACCCATTTTGGTGCGGGATGGCGGTGCTACAGGCACATATACTGCGCATCCAAAGCTTCTTAAATGGGATATATTGGGTTCATGACCCAAAACCAATTGCAATGGGGAATATTTGTGTCAATTCGTCAGTCAGAGACGAACTAGCATTGCTGCATGCAACATGGCGTGACCCCAAACCGAAGTGGGCAGCTGACGAACTAGTATTGCTTCATGCAAAATGGCGTGACCCCAAACCGAAGTGGGCAGCCGACAAACTAGTATTGTTGCATGCAAAATGGCGTGAACCCAAGTCGAAGCGGGCAGCCAACAAACTAGCATTGTTGCATTCAAAATGGCGTGAACCCAAACCGAAATGGGCAGCCTCGTTTTCATGAAGAATTCAAGATTATTCTCATCTATTGTCTCAATATGATATCCATTTTGAATGATATCTTTAAAACTCAACAAGTTCCTTTTAGACTTGGAGGAGAACATTGCATTCTCTATGATTAACGTCATGCCTTTGGGCAGAGTTACAATTGCTCTTCCGGAGCCTTCAATCAATTTACTACTTCCATAGATTGTAGTAATGTTTGCCTTACACAATTACTCTTCTTTTCTTTGAGTATTGTATGTGTAGTACATGAATCAACTAGGCAAATACTTTTACAATTGGACGTTGGTCCAAGTTCGCTTTGTGAGATATCTATTTTGCTTTCCCATAGTTTGACATACAAAAAAGGAGATACACGAACATAAGAATAAACAAGTTCAATCCTTTTGTGTCACATAATATTTTCAAAATCTGCTACTAACAGTTGACTAACAAAATCAGATATGTTGTCCATAATCAATTACTATGCAGTTTGAAAATTTCAGCGTTTTTCATAAGATAATCGATTATTAAACACACAATCGATTGTTGGAACATAGACAATCGATTGTTAAACACACACAATCGATTATTTGTTATTTTTGAAAAACTTCGTAGCATACTGTCTTAAGGCAATCGATTGTTAAACATCGACAATCGATTGTGGATGATTTTTGAAAAATTCCAGATTACACTGCCTCACGACAATCGATTGTTAGATATAGACAATCGATTGTGGGTGATTTTTGAAAAATTCCAGACCTCACTGTTTCAAGACAATCGATTGTTAGACAAAGACAATCGATTGTTGGCTATTTTTGAAAAATTCCAGAACACACTGTTTTGAAGACAATCGATTGTTAGCCAAAGACAATCGATTGTTGATCAATTGTTTTTCAACTTTAATGCGAAAATAGTTGATAATCGACTAGTTTTTCAGGCTAGTCGATTACCCCCACTGGAAAATAAAATTTTTATTGATATTTGAACATATTGAAGATATTCTAAAGAACTACTGCTAACATTGCTTTATGAACTAACTAATACGAGCTAATGCTAATGACTATTAATCTATTCATTGACTAATACAAGTAGAATCAAACAGCTCCATCTTCTTTCATCACGGTTCCGTCACCGATTAGGTGGTCTATCTTTCCATCGGGTTGCTCAAAGAAGTCTGCCACATCCAGGTGGGTGATATCCTCATTGTCGTCATAGACAAAATTTGTATCAGGGCCTTTTCTCTTTCGAGATGCTTGATAAAGGTCAACCAAGTGTCTTGGTATACGACAAGACTTAGACCAGTGCCCGTTTTCACCGCAACGATAATATATAGTTTATAAACTATTTGCTTTTGGATTCTTATCGTATCGTGCTTGTGGCAGAGTGACCAACTTCAGGTTGTCATCTTCTTTAAGCCTTTCCACAAGATGGGTGAATCCTTGATGTTGAGATATTCAATCTTCAAACTTTCATCAAGGTGATGGCGCAAGAAAATCAAGGCCTTCATACAGTTTCAAACCTTCCTTAAGGTAATGGCGCAAGAAAATCAAGGCCTTAGCATAGGTTCAAACCTTCATCAAGGTGATGGCGCAAGAGAATCAAGGCCTTAGTATAGTTTTGGGTGGATGCACTATTTCTGTTTTTAATGGCGTCTTCGAGACCCATAGCATCAAAGTGAATTTCATCATCCAACACCATAGTTCTTGCCCGAAATTTCGAGGGCAACGAACTTTCTTTTCATATGACACAATTACATCAAGAGCGTGTTCATACTTACGGGCTCTATTACAATTATCACATTCACTTCAGGGAATGGATCAAAATCATGTGCTTTACACAAGCTGCTACCACATTCTCTAAAGGGAATGGAGCAAATTCAATTGGACGGAATTCTTTGTCACGTCCACAATCATACATGAATTTAATCATGGCAGGACATAGAGATTTTACCACTTCGTGTGGTTATAATTTCTCACAAACTCCATTAGAGTTATAATCAAACTTTGTATATAAAATTTATAGAATTCCAAGAATTTGAAAAGAAAAAGTAAATTACTTACCTTTAAGGTATACCAAATATATTTTCAATATTTTCTTCCTTTCTTCCTTTCCTTTCTTTCTTTCCTTTCTTTCTTTCCTTTTTCTTTTCAACTTTTCGTTTCTTTCTGCCTCCTCCTTTTTTTTTTCTTTTTCTTTCTTCATTCTTTCTTTGAAGAAAAACCCTACACAAGTAAAAGTTAAGACAATCGAAAATTAAATTAGGAAGAGGGAAATACCTTGGATTTTCGAGAATGATACTTGAGACGGTAGAGTCTCGTGCTGATAACGTGTTATAAACTAAAGCAAAAGACAAGAACAATAGAACAAGAACAATAACAATAGGGAGAAGAGTAGAGAGAGTTCTTCTTATTGAGAGTTAGGAGTGAATTACAATGGTAGAGAGCACCTCTATTTATAGGGAGGAGGAAGATCTTGCTACCAATAATAGGACTCTAAAATCTCTCTAATTAAATACATTAAAGACATTCACCTTAAATAGAAGTGTAAGAATCTTCTATTTCATAACACTCCCCCTTGAATGTCTATTCAATGATGTGCCTCGTTAAAACCTTAAAACAAAACCCAATGGGAAAAATTAAAGTAAGGAAAGAGTACACATGTTTGAATATGCGCCTATTGGTTGCCTCGTTAAAAACCTTGCAAGGAAAACCCAGTGGGACAAAACCTTGTAAGGGAAAAAGAGTGCAACGCGCATTAACTCCCCCTGATAAGAACATCAATTTATGTCCTTAAGTCTTCGCATCCCGATCTTGTGAACTAGCTTCTTGAAGGTTGACTTTGGTAGAGATTTTGTAAACAAATCAGCCATATTTTCGCTTGAACGAATCTGTTGAACATTGATATCACCATTCTTCTGAAGGTCATGTGTGAAGAATAACTTTGGTGAAATATGCTTCGTTCTATCTCCCTTTATGAATCCTCCCTTCAATTGAGCTATACATGCTGCATTATCTTCATATAAAGTTGTGGGTAGTTTATCACACTTCAAACCACATTTGTCTTGGATATGATGTATTATCGACCTTAACCACACACACTCCCGACTTGCTTCATGAATAGCAATTATCTCGGCATGATTAGATGAAGTAGCCACAATTGATTGCTTAGTCGATCGCCAAGATATGGCGGTTTCTCCACAGGTAAACACATAACCCGTTTGAGATCGAGCCTTGTGTGGGTCGGACAAATATCCAGCATCAGCATAACCAACAAGATCCGGGCTGCAATTCTTTCCATAAAATAGGCCCAAATCGGTAGTCCCCTTTAGGTACCGCAATATGTGTTTGATCCCATTCCAATGTCTCCTCGTAGGAGCCGAGCTAAATCTTGCTAAGACATTAACTGAAAAAGAAATGTCCGGCCTTGTAGTATTTGCAAGATACATTAATGCACCAATTGCGCTAAGATATGGTACTTCAGGACCAAGTATCTCTTCATTCCGTTCTTTAGGTCGGAATGGATCTTTGTTCACTTCAAGTGAACGAACAACCATCGGTGTACTTAACGGATGTGCGTCATCCATGTAAAACCGTTTCAGTACCTTTTCTGTATAGGTAGATTGATGAACAAAAATTCCGTTTGCCAAATATTCAATTTGCAAACCAAGACATAGTTTAGTCTTACCGAGATCTTTCATCTCGAATTCATCCTTTAGATAATCAATTGCCTTTTGGAGTTCTTCAGGGGTTCCAATAAGGTTTATGTCATCAACATATACGGCAAGTACAACAAATCCCGATGTTGTTTTCTTTATAAACACACATGGGCAAATGGCATCATTTATATAGCCTTCTTTCAACAAGTACTCACTTAGACGATTATACCACATTCGTCCTGATTGCTTTAGACCATACAAGGACCTTTGCAATTTTATTGAAAACATTTCCCGAGATTTGGAATTGTGCGCATTTGGCACCTTGAGTCCTTCGGGAACTCTCATGTATATGTCGTTATCAAGTGAGCCATAAAGATAGGCAGTAACGACATCCATTAAGTGCATGTCCAGCTTCTCATGGACAGCAAAACTTATGAGATAACGAAAGGTTATCGCATCCATTACAGGCGAATATGTCTCTTCATAATCGACACCAGGCCTTTGGGAAAAACCTTGTGCAACAAGTCGTGCTTTGTATCTTTGTACTTCATTTTTCTCATTTCGTTTGCGTACAAAGACCCACTTGTAGCCAACGGGCTTAACACCATTAGGTGTTTCAACTATAGGGCCAAAAACTTCACGTTTTGCCAGCGAATTCAATTCAGATTGAATTGCTACTTGCCATTTTGGCCAATCATGTCTTTCTCGACATTCTTTCACAGATTGAGGTTCGAGATCCTCACATTCTTTCATAATGTTAGATGCTACATTATAAGCAAAGACATTATCTACCACAACATCCACTCGATTAATATTTGCCTCAATATTAATTGGATTTGGGAGTAGTTCCGTATTTTCAAGAGCTTCAGGCTCAATAGATTCTTCGTGAATCTCGGAATTAATCAAATCATGAGCGTCCTCATGTGATTCTTTCATAGTGTCATTTATATCATTCTTTTTCCTCTTTCTAGGATTTCGATCTTTGGACCCTAATGGTCTGCCACGCTTCTGGCGTGCATTTGACTCATTGGATATGACACTAGATAATTGTCCAATAGGGACTTCAATACGGATCGGAACATTTTCCGCAGGAATGTGGGATTTCGTTATCCTCTTCAAGTCCGTAAATGCGTCAGGCATTTGATTTGCTATTCTTTGCAAATGGATAATCTTTTGTACCTCTTTCTCACAAGTAGAGGTATGTGGATCAAGATGAGATAATGATTCATTTTTCCACAAAATTTCCCGTTTGGTTTCACAAACTTCTCCCCCTAATTTTGGGAAAAGTGTTTCATCAAATCGACAGTCTGCAAATCGTGCAGTAAACAGGTCGCCTGTCAATGTTTCAAGGTAGCGAATGATGGAGGGCGAATCAAACCCAACATATATTCCTAACCTTCTTTGCGCACCCATTTTGGTGCGGGATGGCGGTGCTACAGGCACATATACGGCACATCCAAATATCCTTAAATGGGATATATCGGGTTCATGACCCAAAACCAATTGCAACGGAGAATACTTGTGGTAATTCGTCGGCCTGAGGCGAATTAGCATTGCTGCATGCAATATGGCATGACCCCACACTGAAGTGGGCAGCCTCGTTCTCATCAGTAATGGCCTTGCAATCAACTGCAAGCGCTTAATTAACGATTCTGCAAGACCGTTCTGAGTGTGAACATGGGCTACAGAATGTTCAACTTTTATCCCAATTGATAAGCAATAATCATTAAATGCTTGGGATGTAAACTCAGCAGCATTATCCAGTCTAATGGACTTGATTGGATTATCTGGAAAGTGTGCTCGTAGCCTAATGATTTGTGCCATTAACTTCGCAAACGCCAGGTTGCGAGATGACAACAGGCACACATGAGACCATCTACAGGATGCGTCTATCAAGACCATGAAATACCTAAACGACCCACTAGGTGGGTGAATAGGTCCACAAATGTCCCCTTGTATACGTTCCAGAAACTGGGGTGACTCAGTCCCAACCTTTGTTGGGGATGGTCTGATAATCAGCTTGCCTTGATAACACGAAGTGCAAGGATATTCATTACTTGAGAGAATTTTGAAATTCTTTAACGGATGCCCATATGAGCTTTCTATAATCCGTCTCATCATGGTTGATCCTGGGTGACCCAGTCGATCATGCCAAAGTACAAATGTATTGGACTCAGTATTCTTTAGATTTACTGTTGAATGTGCCTCAATTGCACTAATTCTTGTCCAATACAGGCCACAAGATAAAGACGGGAATTTCTCAATAACCCTCTTTTGGCCGGAGACATTCTTTGAAGTGAGGACGAGATATTCAAGATTATCTTCATCCATTGTCTCAATATTGTAGCCATTCCGGCGTACATCTTTAAAGCTCAACAAGTTTCTCATAGACTTGGAGGAGAACATTGCATTCTCTATGATTAACATCGTGCCCTTGGGCAGAGTTACAATAGCTCTTCCGGAGCCTTCAATCAATTTACTACTTCCAGAGATTGTAGTAATGTTTGCCTTACACATATTCAGTTGAGAGAAATACTTCCTTTCTTTGAGTATTGTATGTGTAGTACATGAATCAACTAGGCAAATACTTTTACAGTTGGATGTTGATCCAAGTTCGCTTTGTGAGATATCCATTTTGCTTTCCCATAGTTTGACATACAAAAAAGGAGATACACGAACATAAGAATAAACAAGTTCAATCCTTTTGTGTCACATAATATTTTCAAAATCTGCTACTAATAGTTGACTAACAAAATCAGATATGTTGTCCATAATCAATTACTATGCAGTTTGAAAATTTCAGCGTTTTTCATAAGACAATCGATTATTAAACACACAATCGATTGTTGGAACATAGACAATCGATTGTTAAACACACACAATCGATTATTTGTTATTTTTGAAAAATTCCAGACCTTACTGTTTCAAGACAATCGATTGTTAGACAAAGACAATCGATTGTTGGCTATTTTTGAAAAATTCCAGAACACACTGTTTCAAGACAATCGATTGTTAGACAAAGACAATCGATTGTTGGCTATTTTTGAAAAATTCCAGAACACACTGTTTCAAGACAATCGATTGTTAGCCAAAGACAATCGATTGTTGATCAATTGTTTTTCAACTTTAATGCGAAAATAGTTGATAATCGACTAGTTTTTCAGGCTAGTCGATTACCCCCACTGGAAAATAAAAGTTTTATTGATATTTGAACATATTGAAGATATTCTAAAGAACTACTGCTAACATTGCTTTATGAACTAACTAATACGAGCTAATGCTAATGACTATTAATCTATTCATTGACTAATACAAGTAGAATCAAACAGCTCCATCTTCTTTCATCACGGTTCCGTCACCGATTAGGTGGTCTATCTTTCCCTCGGGTTGCTCAAAGAAGTCTGCCACATCCAGGTGGGTGAAGTCAAAGTTGTCGTCAGAGACAAAATTTGTTTCAGGGCGTTTTCTCTTTCGAGATGCTTGATAAAGGTCAACCAAGTGTCTTGGTATACGGCAAGTCCTAGACCAGTGCCCATTTCCACCGCAACGATAACATATAGTTTCTGAACTATTTGCCTTAGGATCTTCTGGACCCCGTTTCTGCTTTCGGTGATTATCTCTCTTTGGGGGGTGACGGACTTCTTTGGAATTTCTTCCTTGTCCACGTCCTTGGCTTTGACCCCGTTTATGACCGTGATCATGGTCCCTTTTATGTTTGGCATAATGCGAGTGCACCATATCTGCTTCAGGCAGTGGTGTAGACCCAGTTGGTCTATTTTCGTGATTTCTCATGAGCAGATCATTATTACGCTCAGCCACTAGTAAGAGAGAAATCAATTCAGAGTACTTCGTAAAGCCTTTCTCTCGGTACTGTTGCTGCAGTACCATATTGGAGGCATGAAACGTTGTAAACGTTTTCTCAAGCATATCGTAATCGGAGATGTTATCTCCACATAGCTTCAGTTTAGAAGTAATTCTGAACATAGCAGAATTATATTCAGAAACGGACTTAAAGTCCTGTAGCCTCAGATGGGCCCAATCATATCGTGCTTGTGGCAGAGTGACCAACTTCAGGTTGTCATATCTCTCCTTTAAGCTGTTCCACAAAACGAGTGGATCCTTGACGGTGAGATATTCAATCTTCAAACCTTCGTCAAGGTGGTGGCGCAAGAAAATCAAGGCCTTCGCACAATCTTGGGTGGATGCTTTTTCTTTATCTTTGAGGGTGTCTCCGAGACCCATAGCATCTAGGTGGATTTCAGCATCCAACACCCATGTCATATAGTTCTTGCCCGAAATTTCAAGGGCAACGAACTTTCTTTTCATAATGTCAGACATACTCGAAAATTAAATTAGGAAGAGGGAAAATACCTTGGATTTTCGAGAATGATACTTGAGACGGTAGAGTCTCGTGCTGATAACGTGTTATAAACTAAAGCAAAAGACAAGAACAATAGAACAAGAACAATAACAATAGGGAGAAGAGTAGAGAGAGTTCTTCTTATTGAGAGTTAGGAGTGAATTACAATGGTAGAGAGCACCTCTATTTATAGGGAGGAGGAAGATCTTGCTACCAATAATAGGACTCTAAAATCTCTCTAATTAAATACATTAAAGACATTCACCTTAAATAGAAGTGTAAGAATCTTCTATTTCATAACACCTTTTACTTTTTAGAAGAAAGTTCTAATACTTAGGATTTATAATCTTAAAATTTTACCTTCTATGCTAATAATTTAGTTAAATATTAATTCTATTTTAGTATTATAATTAAAAGTTATCTAAATGATAAAAGACAACATAGCTTAACAACATCATTCGTCAACTAAGTGAACTAACATTCAATCAATACTCAAGTACCATATCGACGAATAACTTTTAATTAGTAAACAATAAAAATATTAACACAGAAAAATTTTAAATTGCGTATGGAAGGTGGATTGTTGTCCTAGAGAGTGCGGGAGTTCTCCGATGTGTTTCCTTCTGATCTTCCAAACATGCTACCAGATCGTGATATTGATTTCTGCATTAGTTTGGCTTGGGGTACCCAGCCTATATCTATCTCACCGTATCATATGTCTCCGAAAGAGTTGAAGGAAAAACTTAAGGAGTTTTTAGTAAAGGGGTTCGTCAGGTCCAGTATATCGCATTGGGGTACACCAGTGTTATTTGTGAAGAAGAAAGGTTGGACTATGCGGATGTGCATTGATTACTTCCAGTTGAATAATGTTACCATTAAGAACAAGTACCCGCTGCCGCATATTGATAATTTGTTTGACTAGTAGCAGGGTGCTAGGGTGTTCTCTAAGATTGACTTGAGATCGTGGTACCATCAATTGAAAATCCGGAATTTAGATATTTCGAAGACTGCTTTCCAGAGTAGATATGACCATTATAAGTTTCTAGTGATATTCTTCGACTTGACTAACGCCCTAACGGTGTTTATGGATTTGATGAACGGGTGTTCAAGCCATATATTGATTCGTTTGTCATTGTCTTCATTGACGACATTTGGATCTACTCGCGCAACATGGAGGAGCACGAGCAGCATTGGAGAGTGGTGCTTCAGACATTGCGGAAACAGAAGTTATACACTAAGTTCTCCAAGTGTAAGTTTTGAATAGATTCGGTAGGCATTCTTGGGGCATGTTGCATCGGGTGAGGGTATTAAGGTGGATCTCAAGAAGATCGAGGCAGTGCAGAGTTGGCCTCGTCCTACCATGGCGATTGAGATCGGGAGTTTCTTAGGGTTAGCAGGTTATTATCGGTGGTTTGTTGAGGGCTTCTCTTCTATTGCAGCACCTTTGACTAGATTGACCCACAAGGGTGCTCCCTTCCGTTGGTCCGATAATTGAGAGACGAGCTTTCAGAAACTCAAGAGAGTTTTGACAACAACTCCAATTCTAGTGTTGCCTTCAGGTTTGATGATGTATACTATATACAGCAATGCTTCACGATTGGTTTAGATTGTGTATCGATGTAGGAGGGGCGAGTTATTGCATATTCTTCATGTCAGCTGAAGTCCCATGAGAAGAATTAACCTGTACATAATTTGGAGTTGGCCACTATTGTTCATGCTCTTAAAATCTGGAGGCATTATTTTTATGGGGTGTCCTGTGAGGTTTACGCTGATCATCACAGTTTGCAGTATTTGTTCAAATAAAGGGATCTCAATTTGAGGCAGAGAAAATGGCTTGAGTTACTAGAGGACTATGATATTACCGTTATTTATCATCCAGACAAGGAAAATATAGTTGCGAATGCCTTGAGTAAAAAGGTGGAGAGTATAGGTAGCTTGGCGTTCATTTCAGCAAAGGAGAGGACACTAGCTTTGGACATTCAATCCTTGGCTAACAAACTTGTGAGGTTGGATATTTCAATGCCAGTCAAGCTCTTGCATGCGTCGTTGCCCAATCTTTATTATTGGAGCAGATCAAGGCTCGTTAGTTTGACGATTCGTACTTGTTGGTTCTCGAAGAGACGGTACTATAGAGTGGTGCCAAGAAGGTTACTATCGGCGAGGATAGTGTTCTGCGACTCCAGGGTCATCTTTGTGTTCCTAATATTGATGGGCTGAGAGAAAAGATTCTATAGGAGGCACAAAACTCTCGGTATTCTATTCATCAGGTGCTACGAAGATGTATCGTGACCTGAGGCATAATTTTTGGTGGCGGCAGATGAAGAAGGACATAGTTGAGTATGTTGTGAGGTGCCTAAATGGCCAGCATGTTAAGTATAAGCACTAGATGCCAGGTGGCCTACTCCAGCATATGACTATACCTGATTAGAAGTGGGAGCGCCATTACTATGGTTCATAGTTAGGTTTCTGCAGACCTTGCAGAAGTTTAATCCAGTTTGGGTCATTATCGACCGGTTGACCAAGTCGGCACACTTCATTCCGGTTGTGACTATGTATACTTCAGAGAGGTTAGCCCAAATTTATATTTAGGAGATAGTTCGATTGCATGGTGTGCTTGTTTTTATCATATCAGATAGAGGCCCTCAATTTACTTTGCATTTCTGGAGAGTAGTACAAAGTGAGTTAGGGACCCAGGTAGAGCTCAGCACAGTTTTTCATCTGTAAACCGATGGGCAGTCGGAGCGGATAATTCAGATTTTGGAGGACATGTTCAGAGCATGTGTGATTGACTTTAGAGGTCAGTGGGATCAATTCTTTCTTTGTCCAACTTTGCTTACTATAACAGCTATCAATCTAGCACCGAGATGGCTCCATTTGAGGATTTATATGGTCGGCGATGTCGGTCACCCATCAAATAGTTTGAGCTCAGCTAGGCTAAGTTAAAAAGTACTGATTTGGTGAAGGGTGCCTTGGAAAAGGTAAAGTTGATTCAAGAGCAACTTCTCATAGAATAATCTATATAGAAGAGTTACACGGATCAGAAGGCGCATGATTGATCATTTATAGTGGGCGAGAAAGTTCTCCTGAAGGTTTCGTCAATCGTGAGGTTCGGGAGGAAGGACAAGTTGAGCCTATGGTTTATAGATCTATTTGAGGTGCTGAGACGAGTTAGGGAGATTTCTTATGAGCTTGCTTTGCCTCCTAATCTATTGAGAGTTCGTCCAGTTTTCCACGTGTCTATGCTCCGGAGGTATCATTCCAACAGGTTGCATGTGCTATACTTAAGCACAGTTTAGCTAGATAAGAGTCAGGATTATAAGGAGGATCCAGTTGCCATTGTTGACAGACATGTTCGCCAGTTGAGTTCTAAGAATATTTCTACGGTAAAAGTTCAGTGGAGGGGCCAACCAGTTGATGAGGCAACTTGGGAGACTGAGGAGGACATGTGGAGTAGACATCCACACTTATTCAACACTCCATCTATGATTCGAGACTCGTTTGAGGACGAATTTTTATTTAAGATGTGGAGAATATAACGACCGACCGATCATTTTACTTTTTAGATTCTCGTTTCCCTAAAAAGACTCCTTGTATGTTCTTTTAAAGTTTTATGACTTTCGTGGACGGTTAGTTCGGGATTTGAAAGGGTTTGGGTTAAAATTAGAATATTTGGTTCCTTAAGGTTGGCAAACAGTGCTAAGTTGGACTTTGGTCAACATTTGGAGTAAAAGACCTTAGAATCGGTATTTGACAGGTCCAACAGATTCGTATGATAATTTGGGACTTGAGCGTATGCTCGGATCGGATTTTGGATAACCCCGGAGTGTTTCAACACCTAATATTGAAAGTTGGCATTTTGGGTGAAATTCATAAGTATGGGTTGAAGTAGATTTTTATGTTATCGAAGTCCATTTGAGATTCCGAGCCTGGAAATAGCTCCGTAGGATGATTCTAGTCTTAAGAGTACCTCCGGATGTAGATGTGAAGGTCCTTAGGTCATATCAGAGTCATTTGGCAAAAGTTGGAAATTTGAAAGTTTTTAGAAAGTTTAACCGGGAGTGGACTTTTTGATATCGGGTTTGGAATTCGATTTCGAAAGTTAAAGTAGGTTTGTAATGTCATTTAAGAATTGCACACAAATTTAGTATCATTCCGAATAGTTTAATTATGTTTCGGCACATTCGGACTAAGTTGGAAAAACTTGAATTTCTTAAGTTGATTCAATTTGGTTTGGAGTGTGATTCTTAGTTTTGTTATTGTTTTATGCATTCCGAGGGTGCGAGTGAGTCCATTTTATGATTTCAAACTTGCTGGTATGTTTGTGCGGGGCCCCGAGGGCCCCAAGTGTTAATCAGACGAGGTATGGAACTCACTTGGCCTTGGAAGTTTAGTTGAAGCACTAGGCTTCTAGTGAAATTGCACCTGCGAGACTATGGCTACATACGTGAGCTCGCAGAAGCAGCCTGAGGTTGGCCAGGCCTGGACCGCAGATATGGCGAAGCTTTCGCGGAAGCGGGTTCGTAGAAGTGGTGCCCATCCGCAGATGCGAGACGTGGCTGCAGATGCGATAGGCCAGTGTCCTGGCATGTTGCACAGAAGCGAACTATTGATCGCAGAAGCGGAAGTCCCTCAGCGGGTGCGAAATTCGTAGAAGGTAGAACCTTCATTTGAGTCGGTACTTAGGCATTTTGAGCTCATTTATTTCATTCCTTGAGCGACTTTTGGAGCTCTTAGAGATGGGTTTTCACCTAACACTTTGTGGTAAGTAATCTCTACCCAATGTGAGTTAAATATATAGATTGTGGCTAGATTTAACATGTAAAATTTGTGAAATTATAGGTTTAGATGAAAAATCTAGGTTTTGATAAAGTTGGGATCTAACTATGAAAATGGTTATGGAATTTAGTGAAAAGTATATATTTGAGGTCGTGAGGTTATGGGTAACAACTTTCTTCGAAAATTTTCAGAATTCGGGCACGTGGGACCAAGGGTGAATTTTAGGGATCTTCCAATTGGGGGTTGAAGTAATTACTCAAATAGTTAAATATAAAATTTCGAACATGTATTGATTAGTTTATATAGCATTTATCTAGCTTCGGATCTTTTGGCAGCGAGTTGAGGCTTTAGAACGAAATTATGATCGAAAAGCAAGCTTTGAGACTAGGTACATTTCTTTTCTAACCTTGTAAGAGGGAATTAACTCCATAGGTGAATTGAATTAATATGTGCTTCTAATTATGGGGGGGCTACGTACGAGATGATGAGAGACCGTGCGTAGCTACTAATTATGCTTATGTCCACGTAGTTTAGGAACCAATTTATGTTATACTTGCGATGTTTGCACCCTACTTATTAATTTAAATGCTTAAATCATATTGGAACTTGATAAAGGAATTGTAAAAGATCGAATTTCATTTACTTGAGTTTTGACGGGTCACTTGACCGTTAATAATAATTGGTACTTCTTTGTATATTAGCCTCATAACAATCTTTGAATCTGTTGTTTACAAAGTATCTTCTCTTCTTGTGGAGCAGGCGGAACGCCTCGATAATAGAATAGATGCATTTATAGTTCGTGTCGTTCGACCCTCGGCAGTGCACAATATAATATATATATATATGTATGTATATATATATATATATGTATATATATATATATATGTATATATATATATATATATATATATGTATATATATGTGTATATATATATATATATATATATATATATATATATATATATATATATATATATATATATACATATATATATATATATATATATATATATATATATATGTTTATATTTTGGACCGGACCGTACGACCTCGGCATAATTCATGGGTAATAATACTTTAAGCCCAATTATAGTTGATATTGTTTCATTGGTTTTGAGAGGTTAAATTGTTAAGTGATGTGAATTGGTTTGAAATTTACTATCAGTAAAAAAATTATTTATTTATTTTTTGTTACTGAGTTTTCAGCTTCATTTATGTAGCCCATGCTAAATTATAATTTCGGTATTTTATGATGGCCTATAGTAAGTGTCCTAGACGGCCTATCATCACTATTTTTTCGAGGTTAGACTAGATAATATAGGTACATATCGTTATGTACTCACGCTACATTTCTACAATAATCGTGCAAGATCTAAGGCAAGTGCATATGGTTATCATCCTGGGGTGCACTCTTAATTTCACGAGACTTACGGTGAGCTGCTTTCCGAGCCCGTTTTGCAGCACCCGAAATCTTTCTTTTCCTTTTACTTTCTATTTATTTCACTTCAGACGGTAATAGAATTTTTTTTTATATATTCTACTAGTAGCTCATTCACTTGTGACACCATATCTTGGAGATTATGCTAGTAGACACTTGGCGATTTTTAATTATTTATTTCATCTCATATGTTTTTAGAACCGTCTATTTCTCATGTTATTTAACTTTTCACTTCTTATTTTCCAACAACTAAAAATCAACCATTTCTAAATTGTTAAAAGAAATAATCACAGGATTAGTTTATTATTGGCTTGCCTAATAATAACATTGGGCGCCATCATAACCTATAGGAGAAATTGGGTAGTGACAAAAATAAATCTTAAACACTACTGTAATTTTATATATAAATACACAACCTAAAATTTCTCCAAATTCTTTTCTTTCTAGAAATAAAGGTAAAAAGATTTGATTGATTATATATACATTTTTTCATTTTTATTCCGCAATTGGAAAGTGTATATGAAATTTTAATAGATTTTTGTTATGATAAACTTTATGTTGATTAAAATAATAATAATAATAATAATAAATATTAATATTCTACCTACATTTTTATATATGAAAAACATTTTTTCTCTAAATGTACATTAATTAATTGGATTAAATACTTCCCTTAAATTCGTAATACGATAACTAAACCTATAACTATATGGAGTCTCATTTTATTTTTCGTATTTTTTAATTTGAGTTCCAATAGTAATAAGATGAAATTTATATTACTATATTAGGTACCTGAGCAAACAGACTTTATTTTTTAAGGTCAAGATGAACATATTATTGCATGATATTTGAGTATAAATCAACAAATTATTTTACTCTATTTCAATTACTAAAGCAAATATACAAATATATCAAATTTATGATATGGCATTAGAATACTTTTGTGTGATATACTTTTTGCCACTATTATATTGTCTAGACAGGACATGATGTATGAGGTTGAGTGTTGGCTTGTTAAGAACTAATATATCCAAAAGATGAAAGTAGCAGAAATGAAGATGTTAAGGTGGATGTGCGGACGCGCTAGGGTGGATAAGATTAGGAATGATGATATTCGGAAGAAGGTGCACGTGACTCCCATTGATGACAAGATGGGGGAGTGACGCTTAGATGGTTCGAGCATGTTTAAAGGAGAAGTCAAGATGCTCTAGTAAAGAGGTGTGAGCGACTGGTTGTTGAGGGCATGAGAAGAGGTAGAGGGCGGCCTAAGAAGTATTGAGGAGAGGTGATCAGGCAGGATGTGGTGCGGCTTCAGATTTTCGAGGACATGACACTTGATAGGAAGATGTGGAAGTCACGTAATATGGTTGTAGATTAGGAGGTAGTTGAGTTCTGCCTTACTTTGTACCTTTGTAAGCCTAGTATGTTAAGATTTTTGTCTAAGATAGCTAGTGGCAATGTTGTATCTTACTTTTCTCTTTTCAGTGCAGGACCTATATACTAGCCATCGCTTTTGTTTTGCATCTTTCTTGTGGATTTCATGTTATTCATATTTGTCCTATAACTTCTGTGATGAAACTAATATTGTTTCCTTTTATCTTTCTATTCTCTTGAGCCGAAGGTCTTTCGGAAACAGTCTCTCTACTCTTTTGGGTTAAGGGTAAAGTCTGCGTACACATACCCTCCCAAAAACTCATTAGTGGAATTTTACTGGATTATTGTTGTTATTGTTGTATATTGTCTAAATAAGATCAATATTTATTATTTTTAAAAATTTGTCCTTTTTGTAAAATTTTATTTTATAACTAAGATACATAATTTAATAATATATTTGTAAAATTTTATTTTATAACTAAGATACATAATTTAATAATATTTACATAATTTTAAATAATTATATTCATTGATGTAGAATTCATGCTCAACGCAGTTATTCTAAAACTAGTTAATCAACAAAAGAGAAACTTACATAGTAACAACACGTGAATTGTTGCCTCGATGCCTTCCCATGGACCCCCGCAAGGATCTGTACCCCTCCAACTTGGAGTTACGTTCTCCCATTCTTCTTTAAGTGACTCCAGAACACCATCTGCACCACCATATATTTTACGACACTTAAATTGTTTAATTTTTTTGTCTCCACTGAGATATTGATTTTATAGATCAAAATAAAACTTTCATGCGAAAAACTAGTAAAAATAGTATGGGTCGGTCAATTTTTAAATTGGTTATTCAAAAATAATTAATGTTTGCCAAGTTATTAAAAGATAACCACTATTTTATTGCAATAGAGATCGATCCAACATAATATATTGGAGTACGGTACATCTGTGTATAAACTTCTAACATGTTATGTTGGAACTCCAACACACGGAAAGTTCCAACATAATATACTGGAGATCCGAGCACTTGTGTATTAACTTCCAACATATTATATTTGGACGGTATACTTTACCGGAACTCCAGTATATTATGTTGGAACTCCAACATATTATGCTGGAGTTCTAGTATACTTATCCTCGAACTCTAGTATAATATGCTGAAGTTCAAGTATACTTATGCTGGAACTCCAGCATAATATACTGGCGTATTTTTCGGATTTTGAACAGTGTATTCGATCATTTTGAAAGTGTGACTAGTTTTGAATGGCCATTTATAAATTTGACTTTTTTTAATTTCTCCCGAAAAACTATATATGCAAAATTTTATAATTAGGACAGCCTAGTGGAATAAGCTCCCACTATGCAGGGGCGAAGCTACGCTGGCCCAAGAGAGGTGAACTGACCACACTTCGCCGAAAAACTATATTACGTATAAGGTAATATATTAGTACTTGTTATTAATTAAAAATAGACTTTAAATATTCTTGCATAACTCGCTGGCAAAGAGTGTTCAAAATTTGAATACTTTTATCGAATTTTATGGCATCGCCACGGCCTATTCGTGTGGTCTGGAGGACAAGAGTTTGTGGAAATAACCAGTTTATACATAAGTTATATCCTCAAGTGAAAAGCTTAAATACTACAGAAATGATCTAAAGAAATGGATTAAAGAAGACTTACAGTCACCAGGATTGGTCAAAGCTTGCAGCACCAAAACCTGCATAGAAATAAGCAGCCAAGAGATCAGTTGGATTCTTGATCTTGTTTGGACCATTGTTCAAATTAAGGAACCACCACATGCAAGCAAATTAAGCTTTCTTCTTCTTCTTCTTTAAGGGGTCAAAGAAAGAAAGAATATGGTTTCGAAAAGAAATGGGAAGAAACTCAAACCACAAGTGGTTGAGGACTCTGGCTAGTCTCTTAACAGCAAGAGGATAATATCTATCTCTGTAGAAGCGAAGACTTGACTCAAGTCTTCTCTCAGACCAACTCGTTCTAAACAATAAGATACACCCTGCTACAGTCTAAAATCAGTTCCCTCTATCTTGTAGAGAGTTTTGGGAGAAGTGATTTTTCGTATTGCTTACAAAGGTATATATAGAGTACAGAGAGAAATCAAATCCTACCAACTATAGGACTGTACAATAATAAAGGAAATCAAATCCTACCAACAATAGGACTGTACAATATATTCTAATACGCCCCCTCAAGATGGAGGGCCGGAGGACACGCCAATCTTGGACATCAACAGAAGAAGCCGAGGACGAGATAAGTGCTTGGTGAGAGCATCAGCAAGCTGATCAGCAGAGGATACATGAGCAACACGAAGAGACCCATTCTGAACCAATTGACGAACAAAGTGATAATCAATAGAGATGTGTTTCATGCGTGAATGAAACATAGGGTTAGCACAGAGGTAAGTGGCGTCAATGTTGGCGATGTAAATGACAGGGGCCGCCAGAAGAGGAACATGAAGCTCGCGCAGCAGGGAATGAAGCCAACGAACTTCAGCAGCAGCAGAAGCAATGGCACGACACTCAGCCTCAGTAGAAGACCGTGCAACGGAACGCTGCTTTTTGGAGCTCCAGGAAATAGGATTAGGCCCTAGAAAGACAACATAGGCACCAGTTGAGGAGCGGTCATCACAGTTTCCACCCCAATCAGCATCAGAGAAACAATGCAGAGGTATAGCAGTTGAAGGACGCAGCCAGACCCCAAAGTCACGCGTCCCATTCAGATACCGCAAGAGGCGCTTAACTGCACCCCAATGAGTGACAGTAGGAGCGTGCATGAACTGTGAGAGTTTATTCACAACAAAGGAGATATCAGGACGAGTGAAGGAGAGATATTGGAGGCCCCCAAGGGCCTGTCGATAGGCGGATGCGTCGGCAGGGGCCGAGCCGTCGGCCAGCTGAAGGCGGGTTGACGCCGCTGTTGGTGTCTGAACAGGGTTGGATTCCAGCATATTATGGCGAGTCAAAAGATCAAAAATATATTTACGCTAAGAAAGAAAACACCCCTTGGAGCTGCGCAGAACTTCAACACCAAGAAAGTAGCTTAGATCACCCATGTCTTTAAGAGAAAACTGAGTCCCAAGAGAGTCAATCACACGGTTCAAGAAAGCAGAATCATTACCAGTCAATATGAGATCATCAACATATACCAAAAAATAGGCCGTAATACTAGAATGGTGAAAGACGAAGAGCGAAGTGTCAGAGGTAGTGTTGACGAAACCCATGGTCAGAAGGCATTGGCGGAAAGCACTGTACCATGCCCGAGGTGCCTGTTTGAGTCCATAAATAGCTTTCTGTAACTTACAGACATAAGATGGATAGGCTTTGTCAACAAAACCCGGTGGTTGTGCCATATATACATCCTCTGTAAGCCTCCCATGGAGAAAGGCATTGTTCACATCCATTTGACGAAGAGGCCAGCCCTTGGAAACAGCTAGACTGAGAACCAAACGCACAGTTGCTGGCTTAACAACCGGACTGAAAGTCTCCTGAAAGTCTACACCTGGACGCTGATGAAAACCCTTCGCAACAAGCCGGTCTTTGAACTTATCTACAGTACCGTCAGGCTTTCGTTTGATACGATAAACCCACTTGCAACCCACAAAATTCTGTGAAGAATCCGGCGGAACAAGATCCCAGGTGCCATTCCGTAGAAGAGCATCAAACTCTGAAGACTAAGCAGCGCGCCAGCGCTCATCAAACATAGTAGTAGACAAAGTCTGAGGTTCAGTAACAGCTAGAGAGGTGACAGCAGACATACCAAACTTCTTGTTGGGCGTAAAGATGTTTTTTTTTGCTGCGAGTTTGCATATGATGACCAACCTGAGAGGATGTAGGTGGCGGCAAAATGGGTGTAGCGGCAGCAGGGGCCACTGGCGGTGCCGGAAGGGGCGCTGGTGGCGCGAGCATTGGGGCCGGCAGTGCGTCCGGTGAAGGATCACTAGTGGGAGCGGCGGCAGGTACTGGTGGCGGCAGCGGAAGGACTTCTAGGGAGACCGGAATGGGTACAGTGGGAGACGCGGGGTTAGACAATTTGGAGAACGGGAAGACATCTTCATGCAAAGTGACATGACGCGAGACAAAGATTTTAGACGTTGAGGGATCAAAGCATAGATAGGCGCTTTGAGTAGTAGGGTAGCCGAAGAGGACACAGGCATGAGATCTGGGTTCCATTTTGTGTGAGGTGTAGGGCCGAAGCCAATGGAAGCATTGACAGTCGAAGACACGTAGTTTGGCAAGGTTGGGGCGCTTATGGAAGAGAGACTCAAAGGAGGAGAGCATCGAGAGATTTGTCTTGGGAAGAGGATTAATGAGATAGACTGCAGTAGCAAAGGCATAAGGCCAGTAATGAGAGGTACAGAGGCATGATGAAGGAGAGTGAGACCAGTATCAACAATATGACGGTGAGGACGTTCAGCATAGCCATTGTGCTGGGGTGTATGAGGAGGTGAAGTGAGATGTAAGATGCCATTGGAGGCAAGAAAAGAGCGTAAAGCGAGGAATTCACCCCCATTATCAGTGTACAGAGTAATGATTTTAGCAGAGAAATATTTTTCTACAAGGGATTTAAAGATGGGGAAGGTTTGTAAGACATCAGATTTACGGCGTAAAGGAAAAAACCAAAGATACTTAGAAAAGTGATCAACAAAGATGACATAATATTTAAATCCTTCATTAGAAATAATTGGAGAGGTCCATACATCGGAGAAAATAAGCTCCAACGGAGCAGTAAAAGATAAACTGGACTCGGAAAAAGGTAACTTATGACACTTATGAAGCTGGCAAGAGACACAAGCAAGATCAGACACATTACTAGACGCTATACTGCTAGAAGACACTAAATGACACAGGATTTTAGCTGATGGGTGACCAAACCGAGAATGCCACAAAGACGCAGAGAGCTTTTGTGCCGTGAGGGCGGACGGGGGACTGGAAGCCGCCGGCCAGTAGTAGGTGTTGCCCCTAAGTGGGCCGCAAACGAGTGTTGCCCACGTGCGACGATCCTTCACCTAAAAATCAATATCAGAAAGAACGATATTAACATTATTGTGACGACATAATTGGGCAACAGAGATCAAATTTCTACGCATATGTGGAACACAGAGAGCCCTAGGTAATAAAAGAGATGAATAACTGTTAAGTTGTCCAGTATGTATAATTGTCAAACCTTCACTGTTACCAATAACCACATTGTCGAAACAAGTGTAAGGACTGTGAAGAGACATGTTGGCAAGACAGAGGTTATGTAATGAGAGCCACCAGAGTCCAGGATCCAATCGGATGTAGAGGGAATCGTCGGAAAATGATGGGCTGTGTGAGCAGCAGGATAAGGCGGCGAAGCATAAGCTGGCGGCGGAAGTGGTCCACCGTAAGGGGGCTGATTGGCACCGGAGATGGTACAGGACGGACAGCGGCACGCGGAGTGGCCAAATTCACTGCAGAGCTGGCACTTCCCATTGTACCCGCGAGATTGGCCATTGCTGGAGTAACCACCGCGACTGGAGGCTGAACCGCGACTGCTACGGCCGCGCCCGCGGCTACCGAAGCGGTTGCAGATGGACTGTTGTCCGGCGACGAAGGCAGCCGACGGAGCCAAATCAGATGCGGCGGAGGAGGCCGGCGCACGAGCAGTAATCTGAGCCTCCATGCTTAACAACTTGTCATGTAATTCAGCAAAAGAGATTGGAGATTCGCGGGCTTGGATGGCATGAGAGAGTTCCATATACGGGGCATCAAGACCATTGAGAACCTTAATGACAAGATCCTCAGAATCAACAGTAACACCCAGGAGAGATAATTCATCACAATAACACGAATACCGTGCATAAAATCGGTAATAGATTTGGAACCTTTTACCGGATTATGGAGCTGCTGTTTGAGATCCATGATACGACCACGAGAAGCAGTGCCGTATGTGCACGCGTAGAGAGTTTTGGGAGAAGTGATTTTCTCGTATTGCTTACAAAGGTATATATAGAATACATAGAGAAATCAAATCCTACCAACTATAGGACTGTACAATAATAAAGGAAATCAAATCCTACCAACTATAGGACTGTACAATATATTCTAATATATCTAAGGTAACTCTACTAATGTTGTTGGACCCATAGAACCTGTACTGAACTACTTGATCGAATGACTTTGTTCTTCTTAGTGAAATTGTCCATCCCATTAGAAAATTCTTTATTTAATGCTCCTTGTATAATATTTGTACCGTCCTAATTTATGTTTTATACATTTTTGTTAAATTCTATTTCGGAAAGGATACCACATTCCAGCTAGTGGAAAGATATTTAAAATTACTATAGAATACCAAAAGTTGGACAACGTTACCAATTGAGTTGATTGCAACCGTTTAGGGAAAGCCAACATATTAAAATATTTCAAAAGTCAAAAGTGCATGAACTTTTTTTCTTAAATCATTAAAGATTCATGAAAACTTTTATTAGTGATTTTACAAAAACATACAGTTAAGTTATTCCTAGTTTAATTTATACAACAACAACAACAATCCAGTATAATCTCATTTAGTGGGGTCTGGGGAAGCTAGTGTGTACGCAGACCTTACCCCTACCCTTGGGTAAAAAGGCTGTTTCCAAATAGACCTCCGGCATCATTCCCTCCAAGAACTTCCCACCTTGCTCTTGGGAAGTCTCCAAGACCCTTAATTTATACGGTTAAGGGTCAGATTTCCCCTTGTACTATTCAAAATAAGTTACATTTACCCCTCGTTTGCATTCTTTAACAAATATACCCCCACCGTTACACTTTCGGGCCACATTTACCCTTCCTCCGTTAAACCTGGTTTCCTCAAGTTTTTTAAACACGTGGCCTACTTACATTGGTCCAAAATTAGCCCACCCAAAAATTATAAACCCGCCCGATCCGTGAGCAAATAACCCGCCCCGAACAAAAAAAACTGACCCCCCTGACCTCACCTTCCTCACACCAACCTCCCCCTCACTAACTCGCCGTAACCCAGTGGCGAGAAACAAGAAGCCCGCCGCTCTTCCCACCAGTTCGTCGCCACCACACCCCTAACCGACGAGTTACTGCTACTTCTTCATTTCCAGCCGCAACACCAACCAAAAACACCTCCCTGTTCTTCGTCTTCTTCAGCAGCGAACGAGAACCAGGGACCTTCAGACATTGCCCTCATCTGATTTTGCTTTCTCTCCGTTTTTGAATACACATACACATACAAACAGAGATGGGGAATTTCAGTCCGAAAAAATCGAGTGAACCATAGTGAGAACAGATCTGGACGAGCTGAAAACAGGGTAAAAAACTTTCCGATTTTGAAGCAAGGTCCAGCGTTAATTTCCAATTGTAACTCTTCCCTTTCATCTTCCTCTGAGAAAACCTAGGGTCCATTGTTGCAGATCCTCCAGTCTCGAGCAGGTCCTTCATGATTTTTGTTTTTTGAATTAGCGTCAGCTTCTCTAATAATCTCAAACATCTTTGTTTGTAGGTTCTTTGCCAGCAGGCCAGATGAAAGCAGAACCTTGAACTCGCTATAGATACCAAATGCTTAAAATTACCCGTTGTTGGGGGATTGATGTGCGGTGACTATGTTTTTTGTGTTGGGGAAAGAAAAACATCCGAGAAGCTATTGCATCGAAAGCTCTTCCTATTTCACATTGTGCGACACCCCCATCAAGTTGTTCTCAGTGAAAGCGCACTTGTACAGTAAGTCCAAGATGAGTTTTTATTAATTGTGCATTCACCTCCTATAAGTGACACAATCGGCTGCCACGGAAGTGAAAATTTATTCCACGAGATTGATGTTCTTCCATCAACTACAACAAATGAAGAATCAAGAATTGATGTTTTGCTTCTTGAATCTTTTGTTTTGGGGCTAGAGGGAGAGGGGATGGTTATATTCTTGTTCATTCCATGTGAAAGAACCTGAAAATTGTATGGTGTATAAAGAAATGCGGTCGGGGCGGGTTAGAAAAGTGGGTCGGGCGGGTTTAAAAAATAGAATGGGTGGGTTAATCTGATCCAATCGTTGACTGCCACGTGTTTAAAAAACTTGAGGAAACCAGGTTTAACGGAGGAAGGGTAAATGTGGCCCGAAAGTGTAACGGTGGGGGTATATTTGTTAAAGAATGCAAACGGAGGGTAAATGTAGCTTATTTTGAATAGTACAAGGGCAAATCTGACCCTTAACCGTAATTTATATTATTATTAATAATAAATTATGTGGCGGTCCCACGGCCAAACAAGTTGGGATTAATTATATGGATAAATATTATTAAGTGCACTAGCCACCTCGAAGATTGGGTAATGTAAGGAATTAAAATTTTGATATTTATTTTTAACCAATAAAATACTAAACTAAATTTATTCAAAGGATGATTTCTATTTTACTATCAAGATAAATTGCTAGTTAATTTAAACCAAATATTGAATACAAAAACATGTTACTTAGTATTTTAAATATGCATTTATTTGTAACTAAAAACAAATAATATTATCAATTATGTGTCGATTGTAAATTGGAAAAAAAAATTACTAATAGGTTTATAGGCCAAATGGGCTCTTCATCTAATAGACTAATTTTTTAGTTGGACTATTTTTTTTGATCTATAATATTAGTATTAGTATCAGAGCAGGTTGATTAACGTTTAGGATCACGACTCAGAGAGGTGGCATGGACCCAATGGCTGTGACCAATGAAGTTGTTGGTCCTCGGATCGATCAACGCTTGGGGCCATGACTCAAAGTGCTGGACTGGACCTAATGGTTGTGACCGACGAGGTTGTTGGTCCACAAGCGAGGGGGTGTGGGGGAGAGAGAGTTTACAGCTGGACTCTCCCACCTACTAGACTAGTTTTTTTATTCTTTTGGTAGGGTAAGGAACATAATTATACAATATTTTAAGAAATTCTATTATTTTTGGAATAATCATGTATAAATCCCTAACAAAAAACAAAGACACACTCCAGTAAGTTACCTACCTAGCATGTTAAATAATTAACAGTGTAAAAAACATTTGTACACATATATATTAAATCCATTGTATTCAATCAGATCTTTGTTTTCGAGTATTTTGTTTTTCCAGGGAACCGACTAATTAAAATAGCAATAAAAAAGTCATTCTCGGACGTATAAAACGGCGTATTACAATGAACAAAGTCCTTTAATTGCACAGATCGTCAAAGTGAAATCTGAGCTTTAGTCTTCAATAAAATAACAGCAGAAATAAATAAAAACAAAAACTTTCTTGTACTACAACAGCATCCCAAAAACATTGAAGCATTCCTCGTTTTAAGTACTGATCAAATTCTTCATCTTCTCCTTCTATTCCATTCCTTTTACTTTCCTCTAAAAACACAAATCTTTGATAAAGGAAAGATTAGTATTTATACATAGAGCGAAAATGGGAAGTGCAGAAGATGACCGTTTGCCTAATAAACAAACACATAAGAGCATCAATGATCAAACAAAGTACAAGCTCAAATTACTATGCCTCATTATCCTAACCAATCTTCTTACTATTTACATCTTCACTGGTCCTTCTCTCAACTTGCATCCTACTTTAAAGAACACTATTAATGATTCTCCTTTCCCTGCATTTGGTTCTTCTTCTCTCTTGCAAGAGTTCAATGCAACTAAGAAAGAACTCGAAATGAGTCGATCCCAGATCAAAGTTTTGCATCAGCAGCTCAAGTCTACTAACCAACTTGTCACTGAACTTCTAGCTCAACTTAACCTCCTTAACCAGTCAATAAACAGGACCGTGGATTCCAGCTTGCTAAACTTCAATGATCTTCTTGATGACTTGTCAAATGAAGCTAAGCTTGGTTTAGGCCCTCACAAGCTTCCACTCGGGCTCTCGCCAAGATCAGGGACAGATGAGGTTTATCCCTCTGTTGGAGGAGGTTGTCTGGTGTATAAAGAAGATTTAGCACAGTACATGACATATAATGTTGGAAAGGAGTGTCCTGTTGATGATGTTTTCGCGCAAAGGCTAATGCTCAAGGGCTGTGAGCCACTTCCAATAAGGCGCTGCCATCCTAAAGCGCCTGCTGGTTATGTCGAACCAACTCCATTGCCAAAAAGCCTGTGGTCAACACCACCAGATACAAGTATTATTTGGGATCCATATACTTGTAAAAACTACAGTTGTTTGATAGAAAGAAGGAAATTTCCAGGATTCTATGATTGTAAAGACTGCTTTGACTTACAATTTAGAGAGAAAACAAGGTGGCAATTTGACAATGGAGGTCTTGATTTTGGGATGGATCAGGTTCTGGAAACAAGACGCCAGGGCACAATCCGCATTGGACTTGATATAGGAGGAGGCGTGGGAACGTTTGCTGCTAGGATGAAGGAAAGGAATGTAACCATTGTCACCACCTCCATGAATTTGGATGGTCCATTCAACAGCTTCATTGCATCCAGGGGCTTGATATCAATGCATATTGGTGTCTCCCAAAGGCTTCCTTTCTTCCAGAATACTCTGGATATCGTGCACTCTATGCATATTTTGAGCAACTGGATCCCGGATACCATTCTTGAGTTAATTATGTATGACATATACAGAGTTCTGAGACCAGGAGGACTGTTCTGGTTGGATCACTTCTTCTGCCTGGGAACACAGTTGAATGCAACTTATGTTCCTATGCTGGAGCGCGTTGGATTCAAGAAACTGAGGTGGAATGCTGGCATGAAGCTCGATCGAGGGATTGATAAAAATGAGTGGTATTTCTCTGCTTTGTTAGAGAAACCAACGTCCTAAAGTACTTAATTGTTGAACCTTTAGATAGTTCGTAAACTGATGGCAAGTTTAATTCCATGGACTCTAGTACAAGTTACCAACCTTGTCTGGTTAGTTTCCCCTTTTTTTCTCATTTTTGTAGTGCAACTGAAAGAATACAAGATGATAGAATCATCGAAACAATTGAAAGAGGAATTTTAGTATCTATATTTATCAATTCGTCTTGCTTCTATCACCACAAATTACTGCAAAAAGCAATGATGTTGTGAAATTGATCTCCTGTCAACATCTCACAAATAGCCCTATAAAAAGAACAAAGGCAAAGCTGCAATATTGAATGCACAACTTCTTTTAGGATGGAAGTATAGATTCTCATATACAAATGACCATCCTAATTGAGATCAGAAAGAGTTTACACACTTTACATAAGGTAAAAATAAATGTTTCCAAAAAAATTCAGTATCTCTAATCGCGTCGTTGGACCTCCAGAACACTTTTCCTTAATGTACAAGATTAGTTGAATCATTCTACATTCTCTCAAATTTGTGCACAAATAACAGGCAATGGCATATTATGTGTGATCTAATGTTTCAACTTTGGGCAAACCCGTTAAGACATTGATCTTACTTGGGCTCTAACTTTGAAGGTGGATATGCCCCACTATAGACAAACAGACTTTCATCAGTATAAGGGTGAAGTCCTTTGTTTGCTCCCTCATAGGTTTCTGAAGTAGAAGCTGATTCTGCATTCGGGTTCAGTCCTATGATCTCCATAATATACTCAATCTCTTTCACCACTTCACTCATTGTAGGCCGCTTGGCTCCTTCTTCTTCAACACACTTGATTGCTACATCCACAAACTTCTCTACACTTTTAGGAGTTGCACCTGAGCGTACAACAGGATCCAAAACTTCATGAAGGTTATACATGTCTTTTGTCTTGTCCATTTCAGTCCTCACTTCCCTGACAATATATCTTCCTTTTTCAATAGGAATTTTTCCTGTAACAATCTCCAGAAGTACCACTCCAAAGCTATAAACATCACTCTTCTCAGTCAGCTGTTGTGTCATGTAATATTCAGGATCCATGTAGCCCTAACAAATAAATGGCACCCATCAGAAAGACATAGATTATGAGTAATTACTGGCACAATCTTCTGCCGGATCTAACTTTATTTTACTACATGGACAGATCATGAAAAATTAGCTTCCACAACCTGTAATATAATATTCAGGTACATCTCCCTGAATTTGGTGATCAAAATATTCAAGAATCGTTACTTCCAAGTCTGCTAACTTAAGAGAATTTGCGAAAAGGAGCATTTGTTTTCATATTTTCCTATTCCTATCTGTTTATTTACTCATTGTTTGTGGAGAGAGGTGACTGGCCAACGAGAAAGGAGTAGCTTGAGCGTTCTGGCTATAAAATGAAATAGTGTTTGTAATGGTACCTACTGGACTAGAAATTATCGAGACAATACAATTTCTGAACTTGTGGACATCAGAAAATGCAATGATATAAGCATAGAATATTCTAAAATCAAACAAGTTTGGGCAGGCATGAAGAGAATATTTACTCACCATTGTTCCTTTGACCTGAGTGGTAATGTGACCCCTTTCAGAGTCACCTAGAAGCTTGGACAAACCAAAATCAGCAACTTTTGCGTTTAGGCGTTCATCCAGCAAGATGTTGTTGGACTTGATGTCTCTGTGTATGATAGGAGGATTGACAAGGTCATGCAGATACTGCAAACCTCGGGCTGCTCCAAGGGCTATCTTCAGAAGTCTCCTCATCCAATCTAACCTGATCCCAGTCTTGCCTACAAGTACAAGTCCAATTACATTTTCCAGTTTGGCGAAGTTGTAATGATCCAGTTTTATGGATTCAATAAGAAGGAAAAGTCTAAGGTGCTAGTCGAGGAGCATGTTTCTTATTCTCAAGATAAAACTCTATAGGAAGCAAAACTGTTGGAGATTTTAGTGTTCCTTGCCCTAATTACATGTTCCAGATCTCATTGAAAATGGTTGAGCACTTCCACTCCTAATTTTAAATATTGGTTTCTTGTTAATAACACCATCTGAATTATTTTGCAACAACTAATCATAATAAGTTCTTGGACTTTCCAGAATCTAGGCAACAGGTAATACAACAAGCACCTCTATAGTCTTCTCATAATAATGGTGAAAGAGAATGGTAGGGACCAAGATATACCTGAAAGACCATCTTTTAAGGTGCCATTAGGAATATACTCATACACCAGCATCTGTTCAGCTTGATCGAAACAAAAGCCAACAAGTCCAACGACATTCTTGTGATGAACCCTTGAGAGAAGTTCTATCTCAGTTTTGAACTCAAGTGCACCCTGCATAGACCCTTGTAGAGCTCTTTTAACTGCAACCAGCTGTCCATTTGGAAGAGTTCCTCTGTAAACCTGCAGGATGTAACTTCCACACTTAAAACTTAATTCAGTTTAAATTGTTGCCAACACCTTCTTACGGAAATGGTAGACTATACAACAACAACAACAACAACTACCCAGTATAGTCCCACAAGGTGGGGTCTGGGGAGGGTAATATGTAGACGGGCCTTACCCCTACCAGAAAGGGCAGAGAGGCTGTTTCCAATCTACCCCCGGCTCAGCGAAAGAAAAGAAAAATAAAAACAAACAAAAACAAGAACAAAAGAGTATTAGTAACTCCAGCAGAAGTAGCGTAAATAATAATCTAAACATAAAGACCATAAATAAAACAGCATGTGGTAATAAAAGACAGTAACTACCATAACTAACATAAATAACTACCATAAGGGAGACACAATCCAAAACACAAATCATCTATGGTTAGTCCTGCCAAGCCTCACCCCACCCCGGGTGAGGAGAACGTAAAACTCTAGGAGCCCCTACCCTACAACCCTGATACTAGACCTCAAGACTTTCCTATGGTAGACTATGCCTTAAGAAATATCATTCAATATTCTTTTTACAGTGGTGTTGGTTGGGGGAGGGGGGTGGGGAAGGGTGCACCTAGTCAATGAAAGCTAACCTTGCCATAACCACCAGATCCAATATCATTAGTTTCTGAAAAGTTATTTGTCATTTTTTTGAGCTCCTCAAATGAGAAAAATCTTGCTCCTGTCAACTGTGGAACAGCACCACTGTGTTTATTTGAATCCCAGGATGCTGCATTAAAGAGAAAGATAGCAATAAACACCGTAAGATGAAGTAACAGGTAAACGGAGAAATAGTTAGTTCCAAATCTTACCAAAAGGATCATTCCTCCTATCAGCATCTTCAGCTCTTTTCTTTTGTCGGAAAGCATAAATACCAACGATTAGTGCTAAAATTACAAGGACAGAACCACCAACTGCTGCTCCAATGATAATGCCTGTACTAGATGATTTGTGTGATCCAGTGGATGCACCTGGAGAATAGAATACACAGGCTCAGACTTACAACTATCAAGTATCAACTTCCATAAAATGAAAATTCAAAGTTTCATTATGTCCAACAAATAATTTGAATTCCTAGCAGTCATTTAATGAATAATTTTTTCGGACATCAATTAGAAAAACCTGTATCTTTACAAATAAGTTCATTAGAGTTTACGCAAAAGCTTAACAGAAACATAGGAACAAAGAATGGAAATTGATCCATCACGTGTATGCAAACCAATTTTTTTACCATCAAGAGGATCGAAACATTTTTCAGAATCTTGTACTTCTTAAATTGAATACTTAAAATAAAACTGATATAATAAACAGTGGACCTATAGTAATTGCTCTTCATGTTCAAAGTCCTCAAAGGAAGAGTAAATCCTTCTGTCAAACCAAGTTTATGAAAACTTAATCATCAATACCAAATATTTGCTGGTTTTTCACCCACCAAATTTCTACTATTCTAGATTAGACAGCATATATAAGCAGGAGAAGAGAAATGAACCAAAAAAAGGAGAAGGAAAAATCGATCTCGAAAAGTTCTATTACCATCGAAGTATTTATAGCCTTCACCAATGAAGAAGAAAGGTCCAAATGTTGAGGGGGGCTTGAAAGTCTGATTACTAAGCACAAAACCTATTCCAGAAACTCCAGTTCGATTGAAAAAATCTTGGCTAGAAGGAAAAACTTGCAGGTGTATTACAAGGTAGTCATCCAAATTTTTAGTAGGGTTGCTGAGGGAAACTGAGTCGACAGGCAGTTGACGGTTTTGGAATGTAAGCATCAAAGATTTTTGGAGAGTCTCATAAGTAGTTTTGTTTCCTAAGTTGGAAAAGGAAGGAGCTCTGAAGACTAGGTTGCCTGTATATGGAAAAGCACATTTACAGGTAGGACTAGAAATTTGATCAGAGCTGCACTCAATTGGCAAGCAATTTTCTGGTGGAGTAGAATATGAATCAGCTTGTTGGGCTTGGACACAGTAAGTTTGTGTTGTTCCTTCATTGCAGACAGGATTACCTGCAAGTCTGCAAAGGAAAACAGTAACAAAATAAGGTAATTACTAATAAACATGATACAGTCAAGTTTGGCGTAGAACATAATCATATGGCCGAATAGGCTTAGATGTTTAAAAAACAAGGAAGAGAGCTTACAAGATCTGAAAGGGATATCCTGGTCTTTGAGTAAATGAGTCAATAAGATTACTCTGCATATCAATGAGTTGCAACTGGTCGCTATACGAGGAGTCAATTTCAAGTGTGCCATTAAGTCTGTTTCTCCTCATATTGCTGTCATAAGCAAGGAGTGCATTGTCATCAAATCTCAGAATACTTAAATCTCTATCTTCTATAAAACCAAGCTCCATGAACTACAACAGACACAAAGTTATAGGGACACTTACACAGTCTGCAACTGGAAAAGGCTGAATAGTTTAGCTGAAACTAATCCTTGGAGTCCTGTGTTTTCCATTGCCCTGTCAATACAAGTTCATGTATTAGGTTAAAAAGAACTTCTGGGAATTGAAACCGTAAATGAGAAAAATAAAAACTGTCCATATTCGAATGGATGCAGGCATATACTAGCACAGTACACACTGCACCTGCTCATGAACATGCGTACACACACACATACACATTGAGAGAGAGAGAGAGAAAGAGAACATACACTGTTGTCAAAGATTGCAGGTCTGGAATCCATGATGGAAAATCTGATGCATTAAACGAGTTGTTGCTCATGTCCCTGCAAAAAGAAGTTCCACATCATGATTGTGAGAATTTCCTTTTTTCCGAAAAAGTAACAAATAAATTGGGAGAAATATCTATTGTACGATTTGAGCGATAACCAATTATCATCTCGAAGGGATCAAGGCACAAAACTTAGGATAAGCAACTTACAAGTAATTGAGGACATTCATGCCAGTGAGATTCGGCAAAAGACCATCCAAATTATTGTTTGATATGTGGCTGTGATACATGGTCAAAGCATGCTACATTACGAAATCATAAGGACATAAGGTAGGTTCAGAAAATCGTTTCATTTTCTACTTACAGTTCATTGACATGTGTGAGATTGTTGAGGTTTTGTGGCACAGATCCGCTTAATGAATTCCTGTCAAGACGACTGTTGCAAGCACAGTAGCTTAGTTCACAAAAACTCACTTTGTATAGACAGTAAGAAACACTACAAGATTATAAAAGGAAAGCCCAAGATAGCAATACTTACAGCACTTCCATAGTCTGGACAAGTCCTAATGAATCCGGTATATTTCCAGTAAGCTTGTTGTTCTCCACGAGCCTAAAAGTAAGAATATACGCGCATGAGGAAACAAGAAAGCACGGTCAGAAGGAATGTTATTTGCTATAGCTTATCATATGGAGAACCTTAACAAAACAAAATGTAGATGAAGTACATGATAAGCAAAAAAGGGATTTGTCAGGACCCTTCTTTATAATTTTCTTTTCTTTAAATCTTCTATTTCAACACATCAAAGAAAGACTCGTCGGGCTATCACTCTGTAACTTGGGCAATGGCCAGGACCATTTTGCTTAGGTCACCTAGTCTGTGCTATGTCATCCAATGAAACATATAAATTCCATAAAGATATGATTACCAAGCCTCTCTTACATGATTACTCTCAGAAGCAAAAAAATGCACTAACAAGACTATAAAAAGGTAAGCTAAACACTAATGAGCGTCTCAAATATTTACGAATGTAATAATTCATTCAGCCTATTTTGCCAATAGTAAACTTACAGATGAATCAGAGTCAGATTAGAATGGAGAAGTCGAGCTGGAAGTTCACCGGATAGCTGATTCTTCCCAAAATGACTGTGAAAGTGATGTAAATAATCTTAGAACATAGACTTGAGAGATAAAGACAATAACAAATAAAGGAGATGCGTACAAGTGCTTAGTGTTAACAAGCATATCAAGACCAGGTGAGCTCCCACTAGAGACTGGAAGTGTTCCAGTAAGCTTATTGTCAGCTAAATCCAGCCAATAAAGTTTTGACAGATAGCCAATGGTCGCAGGTATTCGTCCAATAAAGTTGTTAGAGTTTAAAGATCTGCATAATACAAAATGTGGATGTTTTAGAGCGTTTACAAGAAGAAGGAATTGAAAGAACTCAGAAGTTTCATATACAGATATATATGGTAAAAACACAAATATTTGGATTTGAGGATGTATAAACACAAGAATATATAGCAGTACAGATAAACTCCTTGTGAACTGTTTACTCAGTATAGAAGTGCATTGCTTGTCCAAGAGATGGACCAAAATATGAGTATTCGTCTGTTCAAGATGCTAATCATTTCATTGATTGAAATGAAAACAGAAAATGATCATGTAATATGTATCTTTATAATGCTAAAAAAAATCATAGTTTAAGCTGATATAAACATCAACTCCCTGATCCATCATATTCTGTACAGTGCAAACAACTAAAACCAAATAAATGAGTAAACTTCTTTGCATCCTGGTAAAATATGCCGCGTACTGGTCCCCCGTTCAAAGTGAAAAGTGTAGAGTGCTTACAGAAAAACCAGCTGGGTCAGAGATCCAATGGAGTCTGGTATTGGTCCAGAAAACCCACAACCAACAAGGATCCTGTCATTAAATTAAGATAAAAAAATCAGCATATAATCATGAGATTAGCTGATAAATGAATGGGACAATTATTCAGATTCACTTACAAATTTGATAGCTTTGTCAATTTTCCAATAGACTGAGGAAGAGATCCTGTCAACTCCTTGTTGTATGATAGATCCCTATAAAATGCAGTCATTAATTAGAAATGGCTTTAAGCTTCACAACTCATCCCAAAGTAAAGGAAGTGCAGGAGAAACAGGAAATATGAAAGAAGACCTACAAAGTCTGCAATTCAGATAATCCTTGAATGTCTCCAGATAGCTGACACTTATTATGATGTGGTCTTATGCATATGGTCGTGTTATATAGCATGTGATTCGAGACATTTTAAGAAGCACAAAAAAAAGCTATCCTACTCATGATGTGGAGTTGGCTGCAATAGACTTGGCTTTACAGCTTTGGAGGTCTTTCTCTAACTAGGAAAACTGTGAGATTTATACCGACCACAAGAGATTGAAGTACATTTTTAGCAGAAAGATCTGAATCTTTGGCAGTATTGGTGGATGAAAACTATGATTATTCCATTTGGTATCATCATGGAAAAGCCAATATTGTGGATGATGCATTGAGCCTAAAATTTATGAATAGTTTGGCACATATAATTTTACCAAAAAGATTTATAGCTAAGATATGAAAAGACTAGAGGATACATGTATCAAATTTAAGATAGGTAATTTGGAGACATTGCTGACTAGTGTTTAAGCTAAGTCTTCACTAGTACAGCACATAAGGGCCACTAAATATGGAGATTGTGAATATCGAGATGAGGTCCTAAATAGTGAAAGTAAAAATATGATTATTGATATTGATGGTATTCTTGAACTAGGTGACTAGTTATGTGCTTTAGATGCAGACAGGTAAGACGATTTATGCATGAGGAGCTCACTACTCTTGATACATTATACATCCGGGTCTTGGACACCATCTATAATAGCCCCCCAGCCCCCCACACACACCAACCCAACACAGTAAACAGTAGTATCTAATTCTAACAAATAGAACGAAATCAATTTCCACGTCATTAGTTGTCTTTCGATAGGGAAGAGGAAGAAAAATTTGTCAAACAAAAAGACTCTAATTTTATTTCGAGAATTAGATTTTAATATATATTTCAACAACGCAAGGTATGCCCCCTAACAAGTTGTAATTTTTAGCCAATTACGTAGAGTTAATAATTGAAGGATGATTTATACGCAAAATATCCTCACATTCACACAGGACGAGGAAAAGCCGTACTTGTAAGTAGGGGTGGACGTTCAGGCAATTCGGATCAAATATAGAATTTTGATTTAGATTTTTGGTTTTGAATTGAAGAAATAACAATCCAAATTCAATCCAAATAAGCTTGGATTGGACCAGTTTTTTTAAGTTCTGTTTCGGATTAATCGGGTTGGATATTTGGATTTTCGGTTTTGAGTTTATAAGTTGACATGTTTCTTTTTTATTTTTTTACAAAATTAATATCCAAATAAAGTACTCATATTAAATTGCCTGAAAAGTTACTCATTCTCACCGCAATCATCCAAATAAAATATTCAAGTATATGAAGAAAATATAACAGAGATATTAGTACGGTCGATAAGAAGCAGTAAAAGTAAAACCATGACCAAATAAAATGTTTTCTAACAGTAACTTAGTAATTAATATTGCATATATATATATGAAATAAAAACTTTCTTGTACTACAACAGCATCCCAAAAACATTGAAGCATTCCTCGTTTTAAGTACTGATCAAATTCTTCATCTTCTCCTTCTATTCCATTCCTTTTACTTTCCTCTAAAAACACAAATCTTTGATAAAGGAAAGATTAGTATTTATACATAGAGCGAAAATGGGAAGTGCAGAAGATGACCGTTTGCCTAATAAACAAACACATAAGAGCATCAATGATCAAACAAAGTACAAGCTCAAATTACTATGCCTCATTATCCTAACCAATCTTCTTACTATTTACATCTTCACTGGTCCTTCTCTCAACTTGCATCCTACTTTAAAGAACACTATTAATGATTCTCCTTTCCCTGCATTTGGTTCTTCTTCTCTCTTGCAAGAGTTCAATGCAACTAAGAAAGAACTCGAAATGAGTCGATCCCAGATCAAAGTTTTGCATCAGCAGCTCAAGTCTACTAACCAACTTGTCACTGAACTTCTAGCTCAACTTAACCTCCTTAACCAGTCAATAAACAGGACCGTGGATTCCAGCTTGCTAAACTTCAATGATCTTCTTGATGACTTGTCAAATGAAGCTAAGCTTGGTTTAGGCCCTCACAAGCTTCCACTCGGGCTCTCGCCAAGATCAGGGACAGATGAGGTTTATCCCTCTGTTGGAGGAGGTTGTCTGGTGTATAAAGAAGATTTAGCACAGTACATGACATATAATGTTGGAAAGGAGTGTCCTGTTGATGATGTTTTCGCGCAAAGGCTAATGCTCAAGGGCTGTGAGCCACTTCCAATAAGGCGCTGCCATCCTAAAGCGCCTGCTGGTTATGTCGAACCAACTCCATTGCCAAAAAGCCTGTGGTCAACACCACCAGATACAAGTATTATTTGGGATCCATATACTTGTAAAAACTACAGTTGTTTGATAGAAAGAAGGAAATTTCCAGGATTCTATGATTGTAAAGACTGCTTTGACTTACAATTTAGAGAGAAAACAAGGTGGCAATTTGACAATGGAGGTCTTGATTTTGGGATGGATCAGGTTCTGGAAACAAGACGCCAGGGCACAATCCGCATTGGACTTGATATAGGAGGAGGCGTGGGAACGTTTGCTGCTAGGATGAAGGAAAGGAATGTAACCATTGTCACCACCTCCATGAATTTGGATGGTCCATTCAACAGCTTCATTGCATCCAGGGGCTTGATATCAATGCATATTGGTGTCTCCCAAAGGCTTCCTTTCTTCCAGAATACTCTGGATATCGTGCACTCTATGCATATTTTGAGCAACTGGATCCCGGATACCATTCTTGAGTTAATTATGTATGACATATACAGAGTTCTGAGACCAGGAGGACTGTTCTGGTTGGATCACTTCTTCTGCCTGGGAACACAGTTGAATGCAACTTATGTTCCTATGCTGGAGCGCGTTGGATTCAAGAAACTGAGGTGGAATGCTGGCATGAAGCTCGATCGAGGGATTGATAAAAATGAGTGGTATTTCTCTGCTTTGTTAGAGAAACCAACGTCCTAAAGTACTTAATTGTTGAACCTTTAGATAGTTCGTAAACTGATGGCAAGTTTAATTCCACGGACTCTAGTACAAGTTGCCAACCTTGTCTGGTTAGTTTCCCCTTTTTTTCTCATTTTTGTAGTGCAACTGAAAGAATACAAGATGATAGAATTGTCGAAACAATTGAAAGAGGAATTTTAGTATATATAGTTATCAATTCGTCTTGCTTCTATCACCACAAATTACTGCAAAAAGCAATGATGATGTGAAATTGATCTCCTGTCAACATCTCACAAATAGCTATAAAAAGAACTAAGGCAAAGCTGCAATATTGAATGCACAACTTCTTTTAGGATGGAAGTATAGATTCTCATATACAAATGACCATCCTAATTGAGATCAGAAAGAGTTTACACACTTTACATAAGGTAAAAATAAATGTTTCCAAAAAATTTCAGTATCTCTAATCGCGTCGTTGGACCTCCAGAGCACTTTTCCTTAATGTACAAGACTAGTTGAATCATTCTACATTCTCTCAAATTTGTGCACAAATAACAGGCAATGGCATATTATGTGTGATCTAATGTTTCAACTTTGGGCAAACCCGTTAAGACATTGATCTTACTTGGGCTCTAACTTTGAAGGTGGATATGCCCCACTATAGACAAACAGACTTTCATCAGTATAAGGGTGAAGTCCTTTGTTTGCTCCCTCATAGGTTTCTGAAGTAGAAGCTGATTCTGCATTCGGGTTCAGTCCTATGATCTCCATAATATACTCAATCTCTTTCACCACTTCACTCATTGTAGGCCGCTTGGCTCCTTCTTCTTCAACACACTTGATTGCTACATCCACAAACTTCTCTACACTTTTAGGAGTTGCACCTGAGCGTACAACAGGATCCAAAACTTCGTGAAGGTTATACATGTCTTTTGTCTTGTCCATTGCAGTCCTCACTTCCCTGACAATATATCTTCCTTTTTCAATAGGATTTTTTCCTGTAACAATCTCCAGAAGTACCACTCCAAAGCTATAAACATCACTCTTCTCAGTCAGCTGTTGTGTCATGTAATATTCAGGATCCATGTAGCCCTAACAAATAAATGGCACCCATCAGAAAGACATAGATTATGAGTAATTACTGGCACAATCTTCTGCCGGATCTAACTTTATTTTACTACATGGACAGATCATGAAAAATTAGCTTCCACAACCTGTAATATAATATTCAGGTACATCTCCCTGAATTTGGTGATCAAAATATTCAAGAATCGTTACTTCCAAGTCTGCTAACTTAAGAGAATTTGTGAAAAGGAGCATTTGTTTTCATATTTTCCTATTCCTATGCGTTTATTTACTCATTGTTTGTGGAGAGAGGTGACTGGCCAACGAGAAAGGAGTAGCTTGAGCGTTCTGGCTATAAAATGAAATAGTGTTTGTAATGGTTCCTACTGGACTAGAAATTATCGAGACAATACAGTTTCTGAACTTGTGGACATCAGAAAATGCAATGATATAAGCATAGAATATTCTAAAATCAAACAAGTTTGGGCAGGCATGAAGAGAATATTTACTCACCATTGTTCCTTTGACCTGAGTGGTAATGTGACCCCTTTCAGAGTCACCTAGAAGCTTGGACAAACCAAAATCAGCAACTTTTGCGTTTAGGCGTTCATCCAGCAAGATGTTGTTGGACTTGATGTCTCTGTGTATGATAGGAGGATTGACAAGGTCGTGCAGATACTGCAAACCTCGGGCTGCTCCAAGGGCTATCTTCAGTCTCCTCATCCAATCTAACCTGATCCCAGTCTTGCCTACAAGTACAAGTCCAATTACATTTTCCAGTTTGGCGAAGTTGTAATGATCCAGTTTTATGGAATCAATAAGAAGGAAAAGTCTAAGGTGCTAGTCGAGGAGCATGTTTCTTGTTCTCTAGATAGAACTTTATAGGAAGCAAAACTGTTGGAGATTTTAGTGTTCCTTGCCCTAATTACATGTTCCAGATCTCACTGATAATGGTTCAGCACTTCCACTCCTAATTTTAAATATTGGTTTCTTGTCAATGACACCATCTGAATTATTTTGCAACAACTAATCGTAATAAGTTCTTGGACTTTCCAGAATCTAGGCAACAGGTAATACAACAAGCACCTCTATAGTCTTCTCATAATAATGGTGAAAGAGAATGGTAGGGACCAAGATATACCTGAAAGACCATCTTTTAAGGTGCCATTAGGAATATACTCATACACCAGCATCTGTTCAGCTTGATCGAAACAAAAGCCAACAAGTCCAACGACATTCTTGTGATGAACCCTTGAGAGAAGTTCTATCTCAGTTTTGAACTCAAGTGCACCCTGCATAGACCCTTGTAGAGCTCTTTTAACTGCAACCAGCTGTCCATTTGGAAGAGTTCCTCTGTAAACCTGCAGGATGTAACTTCCAAACTTAAAACTTAATTCAGTTTAAATTGTTGCCAACACCTTCTTACGGAAATGGTAGACTATGCCTTAAGAAATATCATTCTGTATTCTTTTTACTGTGGTGTTGGTTGGGGGAGGGGGGTCGGGAAGGGTGCACCTAGTCAATGAAAGCTAACCTTGCCATAACCACCAGATCCAATATCATTAGTTTCTGAAAAGTTATTTGTCATTTTTTTGAGCTCCTCAAATGAGAAAAATCTTGCTCCTGTCAACTGTGGAACTGCACCACTGTGTTTATTTGAATCCCAGGATGCTGCATTAAAGAGAAAGATAGCAATAAACACCGTAAGATGAAGTAATAGGTAAACGGAGAAATAGTTAGTTCCAAATCTTACCAAAAGGATCATTCCTCCTATCAGCATCTTCAGCTCTTTTCTTTTGTCGGAAAGCATAAATACCTACGATTAGTGCTAAAATTACAAGGACAGAACCACCAACTGCTGCTCCAATGATAATGCCTGTACTAGATGATTTGTGTGATCCAGTGGATGCACCTGGAGAATAGAATACACAGACTCAGACTTACAACTATCAAGTATCAACTTCCATAAAATGAAAATTCAAAGTTTCATTAGGTCCAACAAATAATTTGAATTCCTAGCAGTCATTTAATGAATAGTTTTTTCGGACACCAATTAGAAAAACCTGTATCTTTACAAATAAGTTCATTAGAGTTTACGCAAACGCTTAACAGAAACATAGGAACAAAGAATGGAAATTGATCCATCACGTGTATGCAAACCAATTTTTTTACCATCAAGAGGATCGAAACATTTTTCAGAATCTTGTACTTCTTAAATTGAATACTTAAAATAAAACTGATATAACAATCAAAACAGTGGACCTATAGTAATTGCTCTTCATGTTCAAAGTCCTCAAAGGAAGAGTAAATCCTTCTGTCAAACCAAGTTTATGAAAACTTAATCATCAATACCAAATATTTGCTGGTTTTTCACCCACCAAATTTCTACTATTCTAGATTAGACAGCATATATAAGCTGGAGAAGAGAAATGAACCAAAAAAGGAGAAGGAAAAATCGATCTCGAAAAGTTCTATTACCATCGAAGTATTTATAGCCTTCACCAATGAAGAAGAAAGGTCCAAATGTCGAGGGGGGCTTGAAAGTCTGATTACTAAGCACAAAACCTATTCCAGAAACTCCAGTTCGATTGAAAAAATCTTGGCTAGAAGGAAAAACTTGCAGGTGTATTACAAGGTAGTCATCCAAATTTTTAGTAGGGTTGCTGAGAGAAACTGAGTCGACAGGCAGTTGACGGTTTTGGAATGTAAGCATCAAAGATTTTTGGAGAGTCTCATAAGTAGTTTTGTTTCCTAAGTTGGAAAAGGAAGGAGCTCTGAAGACTAGGTTGCCTGTATATGGAAAAGCACATTTACAGGTAGGACTAGAAATTTGATCAGAGCTGCACTCAGTTGGCAAGCAATTTTCTGGTGGAGTAGAATATGAATCAGCTTGTTGGGCTTGGACACAGTAAGTTTGTGTTGTTCCTTCATTGCAGACAGGATTACCGGCAAGTCTGCAAAGGAAAACAGTAACAAAATAAGGTAATTACTAATAAACATGATACAGTCAAGTTTGGCGTAGAACATAATCATATGGCCGAATAGGCGTAGATGTTTAAAAAGCAAGGAAGAGAGCTTACAAGATCTGAAAGGGATATCCTGGTCTTTGAGTAAATGAATCAATAAGATTACTCTGCATATCAATGAGTTGCAACTGGTCGCTATACGAGGAGTCAATTTCAAGTGTGCCATTAAGTCTGTTTCTCCTCATATTGCTGTCATAAGCAATGAGTGCATTGTCATCAAATCTCAGAATACTTAAATCTCTATCTTCTATAAAACCAAGTTCCTTGAACTACAACAGACACAAAGTTATAGGGACACATACACAGTCTGCAACTGGAAAAGGCTGAATAGTTTAGCTGGAACTAATCCTTGGAGTCCTGTGTTTTCCATTGCCCTGTCAATACAAGTTCATGTATTAGGTTAAAAAGAACTTCTGGGAATTGAAACCGTACATGAGAAAAATAAAAACTGTCCATATTTGAATGGATGCAGGCATATACTAGCACCGTACACACTGCACCTGCTCATGAACGTGCGTACACACACACATACACATCTCGAGAGAGAGAGAGAGAAAGAGAACATACACTGTTGTCAAAGATTGCAGGTCTGGAATCCATGATGGAAAATCTGATGCATTAAACGAGTTATTGCTCATGTCCCTGCAAAAAGAAGTTCCACATCATGATTGTGAGAATTTCCTTTTTTCCGAAAAAGTAACAAATAAATTGGGAGAAATATCTATAGTACGATTTGAGCGATAACCAATTATCATCTCAAAGGGATCAAGGCACAAAACTTAGGATAAGCAACTTACAAGTAATTGAGGACATTCATGCCAGTGAGATTCGGCAAAAGACCATCCAAATTATTGTTTGATATGTGGCTGTGATACATGGTCAAAGCATGCTACATTACGAAATCATAAGGACATAAGGTAGGTTCAGAAAATCGTTTCATTTTCTACTTACAGTTCATTGACATGTGTGAGATTGTTGAGGTTTTGTGGCACAGATCCGCTTAACGAATTCCTGTCAAGACGACTGTCGCAAGCACAGTAGCTTAGTTCACAAAAACTCACTTTGTATAGACAGTAAGAAACACTACAAGATTATAAAAGGAAAGCCCAAGATAGCAATACTTACAGCACTTCCATAGTCTGGACAAGTCCTAATGTATCCGGTATATTTCCAGTAAGCTTGTTGTTCTCCACGAGCCTAAAAGTAAGAATATACGCGCATGAGGAAACAAGAAAGCAGGGTCAGAAGGAATGTTATTTGCTATAGCTTATCATATGGAGAACCTTAACAAAACAAAATGTAGATGAAGTACATGATAAGCAAAAAAGGGATTTGTCAGGACCCTTCTTTATAATTTTCTTTTCTTTAAATCTTCTATTTCAACACATCAAAGAAAGACTCGTCGGGCTATCACTCTGTAACTTGGGCAATGGCCAGGACCATTTTGCTTAGGTCACCTAGTCTGTGCTATGTCATCCAATGAAACATATAAATTCCATAAAGATATGATTACCAAGCCTCTCTTACATGATTACTCTCAGAAGCAAAAACATGCACTAACAAGACTATAAAAAGGTAGGCTAAACACTAGTGAGCGTCTCAAATATTTACGAATGTAATAATTCATTCAGCCTATTTTGCCAATAGTAAACTTACAGATGAATCAGAGTCAGATTAGAATGGAAAAGTCGAGCTGGAATTTCACCGGATAGCTGATTCTTCCCAAAATGACTGTGAAAGTGATGTAAATAATCTTAGAACATAGACTTGAGAGATAAAGACAATAACAAATAAAGGAGATGTGTACAAGTGCTTAGTGTTAACAAGCATATCAAGACCAGGTGAGCTCCCACTAGAGACTGGAAGTGTTCCAGTAAGCTTATTGTCAGCTAAATCCAGCCAATAAAGCTTTGACAGATAGCCAATGGTCGCAGGTATTCGTCCAATAAAGTTGTTAGAGTTTATAGATCTGCATAATACAAAATGTGGATGTTTCAGAGCGTTTACAAGAAGAAGGAATTGAAAGAACTCAGAAGTTTCATATACAGATATATATGGTAAAAACACAAATATTTGGATTTGAGGATGTATAAACACAAGAATATATAGCAGTACTGATAAACTCCTTGTGAACTGTTTACTCAGTATAGAAGTGCATTGCTTGTCCAAGAGATGGACCAAAATATGAGTATTCGTCGTTCAAGATGCTAATCATTTCATTGATTGAAATGAAAACAGAAAATGATCATGTAATATGTATCTTTATAATGCTAAAAAAAATTATAGTTTAAGCTGATATAAACATCAACTCCCTGATCCATCATATTCTGTACAGTGCAAACAACTAAAACCAAATAAATGAGTAACGTCTTTGCATCCTGGTAAAATATGCCGCGTACTGGTCCCCCGTTCAAAGTGAAAAGTGTAGAGTGCTTACAGAAAAACCAGCTGGGTCAGAGATCCAATGGAGTCTGGTATTGGTCCAGAAAACCCACAACCAACAAGGATCCTGTCATTAAATTAAGATAAAAAATCAGCATATAATCATGAGATTAGCTGATAAATGAATGGGACAATTATTCAGATTCACTTACAAATTTGATAGCTTTGTCAATTTTCCAATAGACTGAGGAAGAGATCCTGTCAACTCCTTGTTGTATGATAGATCCCTATAAAATGCAGTCATTAATTAGAAATGGCTTTAAGCTTCACAACTCATCCCAAAGTAAAGGAAGTGCAGGAGAAACAGGAAATATGAAAGAAGACCTACAAAGTCTGCAATTCAGATAGTCCTTGAATGTCTCCAGATAGCTGACCACTCAAACTCATACTTGATAATGTTCTGAAAATTTGAGAAAGATGATATCAACCTTATGAGTATTTAAGTTTAAGTTGTTTACCACGGGAGGCATGTTGAATTCTTACATAGAAATCACTCGTGAATTTCTGCAGCCAATTCCTTCCCAACGACTCCCACAGGGATCTGCTCCAGCCCAATTGGGTGGAACATTCTGCCATGAATCCCTGAGAGACTGTAAAGCAGCAACTGAATACAATATTAAATCAGTTCGTCTTCACTAGAAACTTAATTGACCATATATGGAAGAGAATAGGTAATATGTGATTTTTTTCCACCACAAATTACATAGGCTGGACGCTGAATCAAGAACTTGATACAGTTTAATACAGCAATTCTTTTTGCTACCTTATTTGCACATAAGAGCAAGACAACCAAGACTGTTGAATATTTTCCAAACAACTATACGACACGAAAATACAACATAAAATGCTCAAACTCACAATAACCAATCCCAGAAGAAAATAGGAAGGAAGCAAGACACTGTATTTAGACTGCAAATCAACTCAGTACTGTTTCCCAAGGAATAAACATACCGAAGCAAACCAAACAATTGCCAATTTCAGAAGTTATAGTCCTACACCTGGAACTCAGAGCAGCATTTAATCATATTCTGCATCCTCTTCCATCTCTCTGATACTGAAGAAATTAAGTAATAGACCATTGCATTCGAAGATTCCTCTAAAATCAGAATCCTAAGGGACAAATTCTGAGGGAAAGCTAAGATTTGAACAACACAACTCAGAGATAATCAAGTATTTCTGTAATCTAATTAAGAAACATTTGATAGAAGAACACAACCAACTTACAATCATCAGGATTTGTCCATGCTGTTATTGCCAGAACATGTATCCAAACAACCAGAAAACAAAGCTGAATTCTCATTGCCAGAGAAACTACCATGTGACAAAGTTCAAGAAAAACACTCCTCTACAAAAGCTAGAAGAGAATTTCAACCTCAAATCCCTTTTCAAGTTCTGCTCCCCACGACCACAATATTTCTCAAAAGACAGCTATGTGTTGCATTTACTACTAGTATTCATCAATAAGGGGTTGTTTAATTCATTTAGCCAACTCAGTATCTAAACTTTAAAAATACAGACTTTTGTTTCCTCTCACACAACTATTTTCTACGTGAAATCTTTATTTTATTGTGTTTACATCATTTTAACACAATGACTGACCTCCAACTTCAAATTTTCACCTATATAAAACATTGGAAGGATAAAAATCACGACCACGTTGAGTTTACTTGGTCTTTAATTATATGCCCAAAAAAGTCAACAAATTACTTTTATAACTCTTTACAAGCTGGTTAACCCTTCATCACAGGCATCAAATATTCAACATTTTCCATGATAATAGTTGACCACAGAGGGTGTTAATTGTAATAGAATATTAACAACTTGATTAGGTTTAGCATAATTAGACAAAGTCTTCTTTTAAAAAGCAATTTTTTAAATTTTTGAGGAAAATCAAATTTTAAATGTTGTAGTCAACTATAAGTTATATATCTAAAAGAAGTTGCCAAGAGGGACAAGTTGAATAATCCTCTACACGCTTTAGGGAAGTTGAACTTCATGAGAGTGGATAACCCATAAGCTAAAAAGAGAGATCATGCACCTAAGGGGTAATTTCGTTGGTATACTAATTATCCCATGATTAATTGTACCGAGATTATTTATTTTGAGATTAATTTAACCCATCCTCTATAAAATTTAGAAAATATTGTAATTTCGGAATAACTAATCTCGAAATTAATTATACTAAGATTTTATCACAATTAAATATGGGAGAAACTTATCTAAAATTTAATTCAGAAATTAATTATCCTTCTCTCGTACCAAACAAGCCCACCAAGCCTAGGGATCAATAGAATGGGTGAAAGAATCATGCGACTAAAAATCACTAAGTGATCTTTTTGTCCACATTTACCGGTGAAAATCATGGTGGACTATAGTTTAAATATTATATTATCCCGTCAATCTAAGCTGCTTTGATAAGAAGAATTACCTTGTATATATATTACAACAACAACAACTACCCAGTATACTCCCACCAGGTGGGGTCTGGGGAGGGTAATATGTAGGCAGTCTTACCCCTACCCAAAAGGGCAGAGAGGCTGCTTCCATGCGACCCTCGGCGCATAGGACAGAATGAAAAGCTGGAAGTGTGCTTTGCTGCGCCCGAGTTCTCCTCAATCTTAGCAAAGTGCTCGGCTCTATTGCGTCCTGCCGTGAGTCTGAATGAGAGCTTGGACGACAGTTGTCGTAGATCCTCGCCGTTGAAATAGGTACCTGAAAGATACAACAGAGAAATTAAAATAAAAAGTTAAAAAAGAGAAATTGAATGATGTTGCGATAAAAAAAAAACTACATATGTCAATGGACGTGATCATCAAGCAATAAAGTAGTGAGTAGAGTATCGTTTCCACGAAGATTTATGATTAGCTACTGATTGATTCAAACTCAATTAATTTATCGATTCAAGATATTTTTGACAAAATATAGAAGTCGCTAGTTTACTACCTAAAACTATCAAGCAATGAATTAACTAGAAATCAACCAAACAAATAGCACTTTCAAATAACAATCAGTATGAGGGAATATTCCAAGGTCACGGATTAACTAACAATCGTGGTGCGTTCTTGGCTGAAAATGACTAATTAATTTATCTGGATTGTTAATTGACGAGGTTGATATTGCTCATAAGAATCTGTCACATTTTTACTTGCCTATTCAAGCTAACTTAATGCATATATGTCTATCGAATTAAGATTAACAACAATGCATTTATACTTCCAGTATTTCAACCACGCAAGACAAATAGGTATATGTCTATCCTAATTGCGAATCTGTTCCCCGATGTCCGGGTTCAAGAACTTGCTCTATTTAATTCTATATGGAATCTAGAATTCCCACTTTCGAGTTCAACTCTAGATTCGTAGATTGTATTTCACTATTACCTACTCAGCAAAATAATTAAAAACATAATTAAATAAACAATCCAATATGATAAAATCAACTTCGTCAGATTAATTCAAACATCAACATTCATGTTTTACCCATGACCCTAGAACAATAAGGTTCATAGCCACTCATGCTAATGGTAATAATTTCAAGTAATTCCCAAGAATACATAAAAATCAATAAAAGAAGGAAAAAATAAGAACTCAAGACGAACTCTGTGGTTCCCAAGCTTTGTCGTGGCTTTTTCTCCTTTCTCAATATGTTAGATGACCTAAAAAAAGTGTTTTTGGCTTATATACTGCATACAAAAGTGTTCCCGCCTAGACGAATTTCGTGGATCCCACCTCGTCCTCCGCTTCTCAGGTATGCATGCTAAGATGGATGCATCGCATCCACATTTTTGTTCCTCCATCTCAGCTTTGCCAGGTGTGGATGCTATGGGCTAACTTCACTGCTAAGCGGTGCACTAAATACCCTTCTTTCCAAAGTTGGATGCGATGCATTCAACCTCTTTTCCTCTAGTTAGAGCATCTTTTCTCCGTATTTTTACGCTACAAACATCCTAAATTATCACATACAACTCCATTAGTCATAAAACCAATAATTAAACCATGTTGGATATTTTTAAAATTAAATAGCCATAAAAAATGGTTAAAACATGAATAAGTAACATCAAAATATATAAAAATATGCCCAAACATCATATGGTTACTTGCTAATGTGCTCTATCATGTCAATGTCAACACATTATTATATGTAAAGCATGAAAGTTAGACAAATACTAGTAATACAAAGTTGGTAGTTAGAGTTGTCAATATTGTCTAAAATACAAGAAGGGGCTTCTGATGAATATTAACGTGTTGTCTACGTCTGAGACCCACTATTATTGAGTAGCCTCGCGACTTGACTTAGTCTTATTGACATTGAATATATGTTGTCCCAACACATTATCATAACTGATGATGTATAACTGGAAATAAATGAATTCATGTTGCCCCTCTAACCTGCTTATACTTATTTTATTATTGCACGTATATATAGAGGGCTGGACCTGTAAGCACGGTTAATTTGATCTGCCACTAAATTCTTAAATAGTATTTTTTTTGTTTTAATTTATGTGAATTTATTTTTTATTTAATTTGTACCAAAAAAGAATGACTCGTTTTTATATTTGGAAAGAATTTATATTTATGCAATAATTTATAGCCATACAAAATTTATGTGCCTCATTTTACACAACAAGTTCAAAAACTTTTTCTCTTTTCTTAAATTTTGTGGCCAGTCAAATCAGTTCATGTAACTCGTACTACCAATGCAATTTAACGCCCATTATGTGCACAAAAAAGATTGCAAGGTTTTAGAAAATTTTTGAAAATAAGTTTTTTAAAAACCAAAAAGTAACATCCAGTCGATAAACCGCTGCATCAGTAGCTGACCAGTAGCATCATACGACTAACTCCTAACTGGATGGTCTTACTCTAGAGCGCTGTACAAATATTCACAACTTTCCCCTAACCTACAACCTTAATACTCGACCTCCACAATTCCCTATCAAGGGCCATGTCCTCAGTAATCCTAAATCGCGCCATGTCGCGCCTAATCACCTCTCCCCAATACTTCTTAGGTCTCTCTCTACCTCTCCTCGTGCCCACACAGCCAGTCATTCACACCTCCTCACCGATGCATCAGTGCTCCTCCTCTAAATGTGCTCGAACCATCTGAGTCTTGCTTCCCCCATCTTGTCCTCCACGGGGGCCATGTCCACATTCTCTTGAATATATTCATTCCTAATCTTATCCATCCTTGTATGCATGTATATCCACTTCAACATCCTCATCTCTGCTACTTTCATCTTCTGGATGTATGAGTTCTTAACCGGCCAACACTCGGTCCCATATAACATGACAGGCCTAACCACTGCTCTATAAAACTTATCTTTTAGTAACATAGGCCCTTTCTTGTCACACAGGACTCCCAATGCTAGCCTCCACTTCATCCACCCAACCCTTATACGGTGTGTGACATCCTCATCGATCTCCCCGATCCCCCGAATAACAGACCCAAGGTACTTGAAACTACTCCTCGTAGGAATAACTTGAGAGTCAAGCCTCACTTCCACTCCGACTTCCATCGGCTCGGCCCCAAATTTGCACTCGAGGTATTTCGTCTTCGTCTTGCTCAACCTAAAGCCTTTAGACTCAAGGGCTTGTCTCCTAACCTCTAGCCTTTCGTTGATGCCGCCTCGTGTTTCGTCAATTAGAAGTTTAGAACTATGTCATCAGCAAATAGCATGCATCATGGCACCTCCCCTTGAATATGATGAGTTAGTGCATCCATCACTAGGGCAAATAAGAAAGGGTTGAACGCAGACCCTTGATGCAACCCCATAACAACCGAAAAATGCTTGGAGTCGCCTCCTACTGTCCTAACCCGAGTCTTAACTCCATCATACATATCTTTAATCACCCTAATGTAGGTATCCCGGACCCCTTTAACCTCTAAGAAGCTCCATAAGACCTCTCTAGGAACCCCGTCGTATGCTTTCTCTAGATCAATAAATACCATGTGAAGGTCCTTCTTCTTATCCCTGTATTATTCCACCATCCACCTAATTAGGTAGATAGCTTCTGTGGTAGGTCGTCTCGCCATGAACCCGAACTGGTTTTCTAAAATAGACTTTTTCTTCCGCACTCTCATTTCTACCATTCTCTCCCAGACTTTTATGCTATGACTCAGTAATTTGATACCCCTATAGTTGTTACAGCTCGGGAAATCACCTTTGTTATTATATAACAGAAAAATTATACTCCACCTCCACTCTTGAGGCATCCTATTAGTCTTGAATATAACATTAAACAACCCAATAAGCCATTCAGGCCTGCTCTACCCATACACCTCCAAAGTTCAACTAGAATTTTGTCTGGCCCGGTAGCTCTGCCCCTTCTCATCTTACACATTGCCTCCATGATCTCATCGACCTCAATGTCCCTACAATAACTTAATTCACGGGGACTGTCAGTATTCTTCAAATCACCTAGTATAATATCCTGATCCCCTTCTTCATTTAGAAGTTTCTAAAGGTATGTCTGTCATCTCCTTTTAATCTGGTCATCCCCCATCAAAACTCTGTCGTCTTAATCTTTTACGCACCTCACCTGGTCAAGATCCCAGACCGTCCTCTCTTTCACCTTAGCAAGTCGGAATAACTTTTTATCCCCGTCTTCGTTCCCCAGTTCCTCATACATACGAGCAAAACCTACCTTCTTAGCCTCCATTACTGTCATCTTCGCCTCTTTCCTTGCTACCTTATACATCTCCTTGTTCACTTTATTCTCCTTCTCACTGGAGCTTCCTATTAACCGTAGGTAAGATGCCTTCTCTGATTCTACTTTACCTTGGACAACTGCATTCCACCACCAGTCTCCTTTGTGGTTATCGGTGAGGTCCAAAGATATCCCTAACACCTTTCTCTCCGTCTTCCTTTTACAGTCCGCCGTCGACCACATAGTGTTTGCGTCCCCCCTACTTCTCCAAGATCCCATTGCCGATAACCTTCCTTCCAACTTCTGAGCTTTATCCTTAGTCAAAGCGCCCCACCTAATCCTCGGGCGGCCTTGTACTGACCTCTTCTTCCTCCTTATCATAATACCAATGTCCATCACCAAAAGCCTATGTTGCGTTGCAAGGGTCTCACCTGGGACAACCTTGGAATCCTCGCACAACTTTCTATCGCCTCTCCTGAGAAGGAGATAGTCAACATGAGTTTTCGCCATCGAACTTTGGTAAGTAACTAAATGTTACTCCCGCTTCGGAAAACTTAAGTTTGCAATCACTAGATCGAATGCCTTGGCAAAGTCCGACAGCGATATGCCTTGTCATATCATGCTTGATATTAATTGGAATATGTTACTTTAGGTTTTAATTAACCGTAAAAGTTACACGTACTTACAAGACTATTATAGCACAAAACATCCATTTCAAAATATAAAGTCATGTACTCCCTTTGTGTTAATTTAGATGACACATTTTTCTTATTAGTCCATTTCAAAAAATGACATATTTCTATAATTGAAAATAATTTAATTTTAAAATTTTCATTTTATCTATTTTATTTCTTAATGAGAAATTTTTATAATTATACAAATGTCATGGATCCAAAAAAAATTTATCCCTTAGATTTTAAAATCACAATTTTCAAAAATTTATTTTTTCTTAAATTTCATGCCGAATTAAAGTAACTCGTTTAAATTGAAACAAATATATACTAACAGTGAATTTGGGAGTCCGAAACTTAATAATTATTAATTAAACAAAAAACACATTTTTAATGTTAAAAAAATTACAAAAATAGGTAATTCGCAGTATAATACTGCGAATTAGGTTGACGGAAATTTTACAGTTAAGTGTAAATCCCAGTACTATACTGCGAACAAATAAAAAAAATTAATGGTTGTTCGTAGTATAATACTGTGATTTACTAATTTGCAGTATTATACTGCAAACAACCATTAAAAAATAAAAACCCTTCTTCTTCTTCGATCGACACATTGAATTGTTTCAAACCTTTAAAAATTCCGGTTCCCCCCGTGCTATATAAAAAAAATTCGGCCCCACCTGTCATCAAAAATTAAGGTGTGAGGGCCCCACACACAAAAGAAGGTTTGAATTCCGTCTTTCTGGTGAAAAAAATTCAATTTCAATAATATTCAAAAATCTTAAATCGAGGTATTTCGATTTAGATTATGGAAAAACTCATATAATACATGCATATTTGTATTGTTTAGTATGTTTCCATGTGAATTTATGTTATTTTGGGTTTAATTTTGTATCTTTTATATATCCGGATTGGTTTATTAATTTTTGTTATTTATATTATTTATTTGTTTTATTTGTATTGTTAATGTTATGTTCATATTATTGTTGATAAATTTGTATGTAGAGTCTTTTAGTGTAGTAAAATATAGTGTCTTTTAGTGTAGTAAAATATAAAGTCTTTTAGCATAGTAAAATATAGAGTCTTTTAGCGTAGTAAAATGTAGAGCCTTTTAGTGTAGAGTTTTAGTAGCTAACAAAATTCTGAACATATTGAAATTGAGACGCATAATAATTAAGGATAACTCGCTACCGGGCCTCAAAAATTCGCAATAATTCAAAAATTTTATAATTTAATTCTTAAAGGTTACAAAATTATAAAAATTGTTGAAATTGACACACATAATAATTAAGGATAACTCTGTGCTACCGGGCCCCAAAAATCAAGCATGGAACACATACATAATTATTCGCAATAATTCAAAAAATTTATAATTTAATTCTTTAAGGTTACAAAATTATAAAATTGTTGAAATTGATACGTATAATAATTAAGGATAACTCGGTGCTACCAGGCCCCAATAATCAAGCCTGGAACCCATACATAAAAATTCGCAGTAATTCAAAATTTTTATAATTTAATTCTTTAAGGTTACAAAATTAAAAAAAAAATGTTGAAATTGACACGCATAATAATTAAGGATAACTCGGTGCTACCGGGCCTTAAAAATAAAAATTGACACGCATAAAATTGTAAAAATTGTTGCTACATGCATAATACGACCCCGATGCCAACAAGATCAAGCATTATTAAAATGCTAAAAATTATTATATTTTCAATTTAATAATTTTCATCAAAAATTTAATTCCGGGACCTCGGGAAAATTCACTTTCAATAATATTCAAAAATCTTAAATCCAGGTATTTCGATTTAGATTATGGAAAAACTAGTATAATACATGCATATTTGTATTGCTTAGTGTGTTTCCATGTGAATTTATGTTATTTTGTGTTTAATTTTGTATCTTTTATATATCCGGATTGGTTTATTAATTTTTGTGAATTTATTATTTGATTATTTTATTTGTATTGTTACTGTTATGTTCATTTTATTGTTGATAAATTTGTATGTAGAGCCTTTTAGCGAGGTAAAATATAGTATCTTTTAGCGTAGTAAAATATAATATTTTATAGCGTAAAAAAATGTAGAGTTTCTTAGCGTAGAGTTTTAGTAGCTAATAAAATTCTAAAAATGTTAAAATTGAGATGCATAATAATTAAAGATAACCCGGTGCTACCGTGCCTCATAATTATTCGCAGTAATTCAAAAAATGTATAATTTAATTCTTTAAGGTTACAAAATTATAAAAATTATTGAAATTGACACGCATAATAATTAAGGATAACTCGGTGCTACTGGGCCCCAATAAATCAAGCATGGAACCCATACATAATTATTCACAGTAATTCAAAAAAATTGTAATTTAATTCCTTAAGGTTACAGAATTAAAAAAATTCTTGAAATTGACATGCATAATAATTAAGGATAACTCGGTGCTATCGGGCCCCAAAAATCAAGCATGGAACCCATACATAATTATTCGCAGTAATTCAAAAAATTTATAATTTATTTCTTTAAGGTTACAAAATTCTAAAAATTATTGAAATTGACACGCATAATAATTAAGGATAACTCGATGCTACCGTGCCCCAAAAAACAAGCATGGAACCCATACATAATTATTCGCAGTAATTCAAAAAATTTATAATTTTATTCTTTAAGGTTAATAAATTCTAAAAATGTTAAAATTGACACGCATAATAATTAAGGATAACTCGGTACTACCGTGCCCCAAAAATCATGCATGGAACCCATACATAATTATTCACACTAATTCAAAAAATTTATAATTTAATTCTTTAAGGTTACAAAATTCTAAAAATTATTGAAATTGACACGCATAATAAATAAGGATAACTCAATACCACCGTGCCCCAAAAATCAAGCATGGAACCCATACATAATTATTTGCAGTAATTCATAAATTTTATAATTTAATTCTTTAAGATTACAAAATTCTAAAAATGTTGAAATTGACACGCATAATAATTAAGGATAACTCGGTGCTACCGTGCCCCAAAAATTAAGCATGTAACCCATACATAGTTATTCGCAGTAATTCAAAAAAATTATAATTTAATTCTTTAAGGTTACAAAATTATAAAAATTATTGAAATTGACACGCATAATAATTAAGGATAACTCGGTGCTGTCGGGCCCCAAAAATCAAGCATGGAACTCATACATAATTATTCGCGATAATTCAAAAAATATATAATTTAATTCTTTAAGGTTGCAAAATTCTATAAATGTTGAAATTGTCACGCATAATAATTAAGGATAACTCGGTGCTACCGTGCCCCAAAAATAGGCATGGAACCCATACATAATTATTCGCAGTAATTCCAAAAAATTATAATTTAATTCTTTAAGGTTACAAAATTATAAAAATTTTTAAAATTGACACGCATAATAATTAAGGATAACTCGGTGCTACTGGGCCCCAAAAATCAAGCGTGGAATAATTAATTATTTAATTTATTAAACTAACACAAATAATTATCTTTATTTAAATTATAGTAGACGACATGTCCCTTCCTCCGTCTGCGCATCCTGGACCTGTCGAGGATCAACTATTAGTGTTGCAGGGTGACCATAGGTCCTTCTTTCTATGGGAGGGATAGTTGTCGATGCAGGCTCTCCGCCCCAGGAGACCTGACGATTTGTGGGAGTTTATCGCGGCGCATCCTTTCCATGATCGCATAGTAGCGCGCCTCCAGGCTATGGGGTTATATACGATTTTTGAGCTTGACGGATGCAACTTGATTGGTCTCTCATCACGGCCTTGATAGAGCGGTGGCGACTGGAGACGCATACTTTTCACTTGCCCACTGGAGAGGCCACCATCACACTGGAGGATGTTCAGGTCTTATACGGGCTGCACATAGATGGACGCACCGTGGCACTGCCCCACTACATTAGAGGCATGACGCGTGCCCAGTTTGTGGATATGATGGGGGAGTTTACTGGTTTTAGGCTAGAGGGTGGCGTTGGGGGCAGTCGCGTTGCATTGTCAGCCATTAGAGATCAGATGGTGGTTTTGCACCCAGACATTACTGGCGAGACAGACGATCTTTGGACTGATAGGTACACACGGCTGGCGTTGCTCCTTCTTTTTGGGTGTGTCTTGTTCCCAGACACATCGGGGAGTAGAATTAGTATGTGCTTTCTCCATTATCTTCAGCAGCTATATGGGTTACCCCAGTACAGTTGGAGTGTTGTTGTTCTGGCATACATGTATAGGAGGATGTGCCGGGCGAGCATAGGTCCAGCGGTGGATATATATGGTTTTTTGCCCCTCCTACAGGTGACAAAATTTCCGAATACTTTGTTCGTTACTCTGAATTCTATACCGTGAAATGACTCATAAAATTTACATCAACCTTTTATCTTAGGTTTGGGCCTGGTGGCGGATCATGCCGTTGCAGCCACCTCTACCACCACTTCTGCCCGGTGAGGATTATCCATTTCTCCCTCTAGCTGGCAGGTGGATTCTGCGGCGTGGGAACTACCGAGGGACCGATGCGCATCATAATCTCCCCCTTCTCAGGGATGTTTTAGATATGTTGGTGGACGGATAGGTAAATATCTACCTACACTTGCTTATTTTAAATTGAGTTGTGTTGCGCGTACTCACTTTTATCTTATTATTTGGTAGTCATCTGGACGCCGTACAGCGATGAGTTGCGGGCTCAGCTGCCTGCTTGTTGCTCAGCCGACCGGCTGCTTTGGAGCACCTCCGTCCCGATGATCTTCTTCGATCACGTCGAGTATCATGCCATGGAGCGTGTGTTTCGACAGTTTCACCGTCCCCATCCTATACCGAGGGAGCCTCCATGGGATGCTATACACTATCAGTGGGACGACCGTGCTAGCATGGACCAGCAGTATATCATATGGCTACATCAGCAGATAGTTTATTGGGAGGAGCGAGTTGAGCGTATACCGCCACCTCCAACATTTACGCAAGAGGCCACGATTTATCTGTATGGTGAGTGGTACTATCGTCATACCCGCCTGATGGTCGAGAACCCCATTCATGTACTTGGCGATTGCTATAGACCGTACACCGGGAGGCATGAGGCACTAGTATGTTCTTGTGGCTTATTAATATTTTATAATTGTGATATAGCGTTAGTTAATTAATATTTTAAATGTTTCACAGGCTATTCGGCATCATCGGCTCTACCAGTTGGGAAAGGAGATGCAGCAGCATGCCGACATCCCTGAAGTGGTTGACTATGGCCGGCAGGTGGCGTAGATGGATCGTCTGACACTTGTGCAGGCGAGAGATGCCAAGAGGTTGGACCATGAGGCTCATTATGCGGTGCCAGAAGCCTTCTATCGGGGTAGGGCAGTCCCACGAGGAAGGGGTGACCCACGAGGCAGAGGTGGCGCACGGGGTTGCGGGGGACGTCGAGGAGGTGGTGCCCAGCAGGGGGCATTGAGGTACCTGTAGACCCACCTGCTAAGGGACATGACAAGGACTTTGGATTTCAAACGCTTGGAGATGGTCAGCATGGTGAGCCTTCCAACCGCATTCCTTTGTATACCCTTCAGCTTTCTTTGCCATCATCGTAGGTAACCCGTCAGGAGCATTGTCTATCTTGGGTACATTCGACGGGGATGTAGATCAGTACTTCGCATGCCCATCTACTGCAACTGAGGATCGTCCGACCCGGGATGTGGATGGTGGGCGCAGGTTGAGTTATCCTTCATCCCCGCGGTTTATGCGGATCTACCATATGCGGGAGTATGTTTGTATTACTTTAATATTTTAATTTAAATGTTTTCATTAATGAGCTGCAATTAATTAATTTTAATGGTGTTATGCAGTCTTCGTCTCAGCCCGTGTTTGAGGACACTACATGCGGTGATGCATATGATGAGACCACGGTGAGAAAATATTTTTTTGCTTAAACAAAAAAAAGCAAAATAATACATTTTCACATGCTAAGATTACTTCTTGTTTTGTAGGTTGCTGACAAGCCAACGCCCTTTTCTTTTGATCCTGCCATATGTAGTGTCGATGCTGTTGCACATCCTCACATAAAGAGGCGGCTTGATGATGATAATCCAGATAGTGTGCCTGGACGACAGGGGATGCGACTTAGGCCAGCAGCAACACTAAAGCACACAGGTTGCGGCACTCACTGATTTATGTATTGAGTTTGTGTAAATAGTGGTTTATGTAAATAATGCTAACAATTAGAATTTAATAAAAATTATATTTTAATTGCGTTTGAAAATCAATTTTACTTGAACAGTACAACTCAAACACAAGCCTTATATACTTAACACAAAAACAAACAGTAGAACTAATGAAATCACTTCACAAAAGCAAACATGAAGATATCATAAACACTCAACACGTAAATGCCAATGGTTACTTACTAACTTCTAGTATTCTATGCTTCATACTCTCGAGATTTTTTACCAAATTTTTTTCTCTTCTTCCACCTCCTTGATCTTCGCCTTCAAATCTTCAATTTGTTGCTTCAATTGGCGCTCTCTGTCCCACTGTCTCGTACACACATCATGAAGAAAATACAATTTGTCTTTATAGTATTCTTGTTCACATGGTTTGTCAATTCATACCTTAAAATTGCATATAGGTACGTCGAGTTACCTATAAAACTTGTTCATACAACCCCAATAACGGCGTCCAACTTCTTCCCAATCATCGTACATCATACTTGTGATTCCACAATCGCACTTTGGGAACGAAAGGGTCGTTGAGACATTTTTAAAGAGTATTTTGAGTTTATGGAAAAGCTCGATTATAGGTTTGTTAAGTGCAGAGAATAACTAGAACACGCTCTTGATTTATAGGCATTTACATATTATTCTGAAAAAACCAGCTTTTCTCACATGGTTTTCAGCCTTTTCAGAATGACATGACAACTCAACGGTACGTAATATTATACCGCGATTTACATATTAAATTATTCTGAAAAAACCAGCTTTTCTTACATGGTTTTCAGCCTTTCCATAGCGACATGACAACTCAATGATACGTAGTATTATACCGCGATTTACATATTAAATTATTCTGAAAAACCCAGCTTTTCTCACGTGGTTTTCAGCCTTTCCAGACCGACATGACAATTCAACGATATGTAGTATTATACCGCGATTTACATATTAAATTATTCTGAAAAAACTAGCTTTTCTCACATGGTTTTCAGCCTTTCCAGACCGACATGACAACTCAATGATACGTAGTATTATACCGCGATTTACATATTAAATTATTCTGAAAAACAAGCTTTTATCACATGGTTTTCAGCCTTTTCAGAACGACATGACAACTCAACGATACGTAGTATTATACCGCGATTTTCATATTAAATTATTCTGAAAAAAATAGCTTTCCTCACATGGTTTTCAGCCTTTCCAAATTGACATGACAACACAATGATACGTAATAATATACCGCGAGTTACATATTAAATTAGTCTAAAAAACCAGCTTTTCTCACATGGTTTTCAGCCTTTCCAGAGCGACATAACAACTCAACGATATGTAGTATTATACCGCGATTTACGTATTAAATTATTCTGAAAAAACTAGCTTTTCTCACATGGTTTTCAGCCTTTCCAGACCTACATGACAACTTAACGATACGTATTATTATACCGCGATTTACATATTAAATTATTCTAAAAAAATCAGTTTTTCTCACATGGTTTTCAGTCTTTCCAGACCGACATGACAACTCAACGATATGTAGTATTATACCGCGATTTGCATATTAAATTATTCTGAAAAAAACAGCTTTTATCACATGGTTTTCAGCCTTTCAGAACGACATGACAACTCAACAATACGTAGTATTATACCGCGATTCACATATTAAATTATTCTGAAAAAACCAGCTTTTCTCACATGGTTTTCAGCCTTTCCAGACCGACATGACAACTCAACGATATGTAGTATTATACCGAGATTTACATATTAAATTATTCTGAAAAAATAGCTTTTATCACATGGTTTTCAGCCTTTCCAGACCGACATGACAACTCAACGATACGTAGTATTATACTGCGATTTGCATATTAAATTATTCTGAAAAAACCAACTTTTCTCACATGGTTTTTAACCTTTCCAGACCGACATGACAACTCAACGATATATTTGAACAATTCTATTAAGAAAATAATACGTTATGTAAAAAAAACAAACAATTGTATTTTAGCAACATATTTTTTGTAACAGAATGTGAACAACATTTTTATTTAAACAGGTTAACACAAACTCAAACACAACAAATCTAAAAATACAAACAGTAAAACTAATAAAAACACTACACAAGGGAAACATAAAGATAAACTGCTACGCTTATGGCGTACAAGGCACTGCTTAATCATGATCTGCTTCCTACAATTCGCTCCAACCACTCGAGTTGGTCTTCCAGCCTTTTTTTATCTTCTTCTACCTCATTGAGTTTCGTCTTCAACTCCTCAATTTTTTGGTTGGTTTGGTGCTCCTGCTCATGTTGCCTCGAACACATAACATGAAGATCATAAATTTTGTATTTGTAGTACTTTTGTGTACACTCTTCATCCATCCATATCTCAAATTCACATGTAGGCTTGTCGGGTTGCTCGTCAAGCTTGTTGTTACATGGCCAGTAGCGGCGTCCACCATCTGGCCACCATTTGAACAAACTACATTTTTCTCCGCAATAGCACCTTGGGACGTAAACGTTTTGTTCAGATATTTCTTATAGAGAAACTTTGGTTATTGTTAAGCGAAGAATATAAGTAGCATGCGGCTGTTATTTTATAGTCAAGACTTCACACAAAAAAACAAGAGTTTTCACATGGTTTTCAGCTTTTTCAGAACGACATGACAACTCAACAAAGCGTAGTATTATACTGCGATTTACATATTTACTTTTCCTGCATAAAAAGAGTTTTTTCTTCAATCATTCAACCTTATTAACCATGCTTTACAGCTTTTTGAGAATGACAACACAATCGATAAAACACATTATTGTACCATGCTTTACATATTTAGTTTATTTTTTAATACGAGATTTTTTATACCACATTCTTGGTCGTGTTTACTAACAACCATATCAAAATCCAACGTTATAAAATAAGATGTAACAACATTGTGGAAATTTATATTATTCCATATATATTGAAATAAACACAAGTACATACATGTATTACAAAAAATAGTACCAAAATAATTTACTAGGGGTATCCTTGATAGTTGGGTACATTGGACGAACTTGCACCAGGATTACCACCGACATGCACACTACCTGAAGGACATTTACGAAGGTCGTGTCCTATTTGCGAGCATATGCCATATTTACATGCATAAACTGTGTCACCAACATCCATTTGGTTTTGTATGCGCGTTCTCTTTTTCACTTGCAGTTTGCGCAGATAGTCCTTGTTACAAACCATCTTAAATGGTACCGGCGGCCAATAATGCTCAGCACCTAATAGCTGCAACTTTCCGTTATACGTGTCTACGTAGGCAGCAAATTGCCTATCAATATAGTTTGTTACCCCATATCCAACTTGTTGAAAGCACTTCAACGCATGTGCGCACGGCATGTGGTAGATGGTCCATTTTTTACATGAACACAACTTTCTATTTTCATTCACCGTATGTAGATTATTCCCAAGGTGTCCGCTGATAGCTGTCTTAACTTCAAAAACACCTCATTCATGATCGTACTGCAGAAATGAATGCCATTGTGCTCGTCTCCTGGACATTTCAAATCTTCTCATGGGTATTGGCATAAATTCAACACCCCCGCCCATCAATACTGAGGCAGCCGCATGCCTTTCAATAAACCTCTCCGCACTCTGTTTGAATGTCATGCGGACCATGGCAGTGACAGACAGTCCACGGGCAGACTTCAACAAGCCGTTGAATGACTCCAACACGTTAGTTGTGGGGGCTTCCCATCGTCTGCCGCCATCAGCATGCAATGTCCACATGTGAAGCTCATGCCCCATCAACCAAGTATATGCTCTTGGTTCTAACTGCCGGATCTCTTCCATGCGCCTCGTAAATTTGCACTGCTGGTGCTCAGTTGCAGCCATCCACATTAGGTCATGCAAGGTCTTGTCATGAAATTTCTTCTGAAAATTGGCCTTCAGGTGCCGCACACAGCAACAGTGGTATGCATATGGTTCCTGCCATTCAGGCAAGTGACGCACAGAACTTAGAATACCACCATGCCGATCAAATATAAGACAAATACCTGAACGATGTTTGACGACGTTCTGCTTTAAGTGGTTCAAAAAATGAGTCCACGTCTCTTCAATTTCGTTGGCACATATGGCAAAATCTAATGGAAATATTTGCATGTTGGCATCTACTGCAACTGCAATCAAAAGCTTAATATCATACTTTCCATAGACATGAGTACTGTCTATGGAAATAACAGGACGACAATGCACAAAACCATCAATTGCCGGTTTAAATTACCAGAATACATTGTTAAAAATATATTCGGGTCTTTCCGGACTCCACTCACGCCTCCATTCAACAACAGTCCCGGGGTTAAAGTGTTGCAGTGCGGCCATGTACCTGGGCAGTTTTGAAAAAGACTTATTCCAGTCGCCATAAATAAGTTCAAAGGCACGTTTGCGACCGAGATATGCCTTTCTTTTGGTTATAGTACAACCATACTCCTAGTGGACGGCTGTAATACACTTCTTAATCTTGAACCTAATGGACATTTCCAGATATGGAATTAACACAAGAGAAATCAAGTCCACATCCAAGTTGAAGTGATTCTCATTGTATGTGTCCATTTCACATCTGTTCTCACTAATAAATTTACCAACTTTCCACAAACTGGATTTCTTCTTGGTGGAACGCAACATCCAGTGACAACCCAAAAACCACCTACGACATACAGCCTTGTATTTCTCCGTAGTTGACTCCTTACTGTCATCTCACGGCACTCTTTTATACTATAGATTTTTACAGCCCTAATTAAGCGAGCTTTGTTGGGGAAATACATTCCCTTTGTCAGAACAGCTGGTCTAGACTCATCCCACATCTGTGACCAAAATTCATCATCATCCCTTGTGAGGGCATCCACGTTCGGCATGCTTGGCAAATTATCAAGGTATGGAATATTCCGCTCATAAAATAGCATGTGGGACTCGTATACTCTTGGTCTAGCGGGAGGTGGACGAACTTGCTCCCTTGTCAGCTCAGGTTCAACATTCAGTTGCTCCTCCTCCTCATCACCCTCATCATGGAAGGGTGTGTCATCCCCACACTCATCCGCGTTGTTGTCATAATCACTATCATCTTCCTGATTCTACGCATATGCCAAATCACCAGTTAATACTTCGTCTATGGGAAACTGTGTGAGGTCAGGAGCTTCAAGAAGCTCGTTTTCACTGCACAAAAAGAACAAAAAATAAGTTACCCAAACCTCCAGAAAAATACTTTAGATAACGCTATATCACTTTATTTACAAGTGGTCATGACTCCCGGATGGACCACCGTGGTCCAATACTCCAGAACTACGCATATTCCAACTAGGGGCGGGGTCATAACTTGTAAAATTCATATCCGGACGGTACCCCCTATGAAAAATATTAGTGTTAATATAAATCCAATTAAAACATAAAACAAACATCGCTAAAGCGAAGTAAATGTGAAGATCACCAGTCCTCTTGTTGATTATACAATGTCGAAAAATTTTTTTGTGGCTCCTAATTCGTTGGTGGTGACATGTTCAAATCAAGGCAAGCTCTTTCATCAGCTATCTGTCCTGCAAAAACTGCTCCAGAATAACCACCCAATAATAGGGGGTTATCCCTGCTATGCACGCCCTCATTACTAGGAACGTCTTCTACCTTGACGTATATTTCCAATAATTTATTACAATAAATTCCCTGTATTCATCAGGAATCTGTAAAAAAATCTCTAAGAGTTTCATCATCATCGATGTTAAAATCAGAATAATAAGCAAACCCCTGCGGAGTCACTGAATACGGAAATCTACCGGTTACTTTAAGGTTAACCGAACGCCTCTCTCGCTCATTTTGTTACGTAACAATGTATCGTACTCCATAGTAAGAGGCAATTTAATATGACACTGTGGAGGTGAGCTATACCTCACAGAGTTATTCTACACCACAACCTCACCCCCCCCCCCCCCCCCCCAATATAGTGACTCTTATTTTTGGCACTTCAGACATTGTAAAAAAATGATTGATAAGAAGAAGAGAGAAGTATGAACGTATGTTTGAAGTTAAGTATTGAATGAATTTTCATAAAATTGAAACGCCTATAAATAAGCAAATTTTAAAGGAATTCATAGTATAATACTACGTTTTATGTATATGAAATATTGTTACGTCAGTTAAATTATTGGTGGGCCCAAATATGTAATTCGTAGTACTATAATGCGAATTATATTTTTTTTTAAATTAATCTAATTCGCAATATAGAACTGCGAATTACACAATTTTTCTTTTATTCTGTAATTCGCAATACTATTACTGCGAATTACATTAACGATAAAATTTCTGTTAACGCAATTCACAGTATAATATTGCGAATTACCTAATTTTATAACTTTTTTTAATATTAAAAATATATTTTTATTTAATTAATTATTATTTAAGTTTCGGACTCGTGAATTTGGCCGAACTAATATAGGAGCGAAAGAGAGAGTGAGGAGTCAATCATGGCCGGCCCTGACGGTGGATGTTGACGTTGACAGCCTAGTACTGCCACTGTTGAGGTAAGATAATGCTGGTGGAGTGGTGGTAGTATTTGACCAGACGAAATAAGACTGTTTCTGTCGGTAAAGGACAAACGGAAATTTTTAAGGTTTGACGCAAAAGCTTCCTTTTTGTCTTCTATGGATTATTATGTCATTACTCAGATCCGTTCCAATTCACGAATTCACCTCAGTTCTCATGCTCAATCTTAGTTTAGTGCTTATCTTGGTTTATTGTATACTAATTCACCGATTTTTTAGCTTTATTACTCGACATAAATTAATTTATATACATATATCAAAAATGTTGTTAAGTACTCATTTAATTTCTCCGATTGGTGGCTGACATTGTAGAGACAGGTGACGTTAAGATAATGATTGTGCTCTTGCCAAATGGTACGCAAAATTCATGGCCTTCAAGATAATTACTATTCTGCTTTTGTTTATTTTATTGCTTTCGTCAAACTTTTTGTTTGATTTGGTTAGAGTTATATCGGCTCATATACCAACAAATATATGGTTGTATACTCGTCTAATTTGAATTCACAAAAAATATTTACGTCCAAGGAAAATATGTTATAGTAACTGGCGTAGTCATGGTTCCAACCTTATGAATTTGAAGTTTTAATTTTTTTTATGTTATTAAATTTTAAATTAATAATTTATATATATTTAATAAATTTTTTAAATAAATATATGAATTGGACCAACTTGATGAAAGCATGCACAATAGTACACAGTTGTATTACTGTCTAAATTTAAATTATTTCTAATTAGCATATGTTAATTTAATTTTTCATATGGAAAGAGACTTCTCTATCTAATTCCTGTCTTCCTCCCCCCCCCCCCCCCTCTCCCCTAAGGTTGTGAGTGGAGTCACCAATATGGGTTTGACCTGTTAAGCCAGCTCAACCTAACCCATAATTTTATAGAACTGAGTTAGAATTTTTGAAGCCCATTTAAAACCGAAAAACTTGCGCGGCCAAAGTAAACCTATGGCACGTGAGGCTGGATTGGGCTGGTCCGTGGGCCTAATAAAAATATATATTTAAAATATAAAAAGCATATGACACAAAAAATAACAAGAAGAGTATCACAAGCTTAAAGTTTATTAAGCTCATCATATTAAAAGATCAAAGTCTTAAAATGTTAATTAGATTTAAAATTTTAGTTATTCTTAATATTTAACTAATTAATATTGCATACGAATTGTAGATGTAGATGAAAGTGAAGATGTTAAGATGATCTTCTCACAAGATGATTCAATTGTCTTCGATTAAGATGATGTGTTGGATATCTCATAAGCGTCATGGACATTCTCTTGGATAGTTTGTTTTGAGTTTTGACTTTTAGTGAATGTAATATCGTATTGTCTTTTATTTTTTTAGTGTTTATTGTGATATATTGGAAAAATATAAAAAGTTATTAAGTTTTGTGAAATTTTTTCAATAAGCTTTTTTGAACTTTTAAATATTTATCTTTTTTTTAGGTTAAAACTTAAAGAAAAATTAAAAATTATATTTTAAAAAATGATGAATCGGTTCGTGGGGGCCCGCAACCCACATAGGACTGGATAGCTAAACATTATAAGGCCTATCAAAATGATGAGCTAACTCAGTCCAGTCTATTAATTACTAAAGCCTATGTAAACTGGGCTAGACCAACCCCGCCCCGCCCATATTGACAGCTCTAGCTCTAGTTGTGAGAGAAATAAATTATTCAATAAGGCACACACAACAAATTTAGTAATATTCCTAGTTGTAGTAGTAGTAGCAAGTGGAAATCAACAACAATAATAATAATATACCCAGTAAAATCTCACTAGTAGAGTCTAAGGATAGAGCGTACGCAGACTTTATCACTACCCCAAAAAAGGCAAGTGGAAATCAAAGTTTGTAAATCAAATTAGATACCTTCTTGAAATAAGTACAAAGTTAGCAACTTGTTGCCGTGTTGGGGTGATCACCCAGTAGCCTGTTTGGCCAAGCTTATTCTTGGTCAAATTTTTTTTTTTTGCCAAAAGCACTTTTGACTAAAAAAATGAGGTATTTGGCCAAGCTTATGAAAAGAAGAAAAAAAAAGCACTTTTGAAGAGAAGTAGAAGCAATTTTGGAGAAGCAGTAAAAAGTAATTTCTCTCTAAAAATACTTTTTTGAGAAGTACTTTTGAGAAAAATATACTTAGAAGCGGTTTTTTAAAGCTTAGTCAAACACTAATTGATGCTCAAAAATATTTTTCAAACTAATTAGCCAAACGAAAATTGCTTCTTACCAAAAGTATTATTGAGTAAAACACTTCTAAAAAAAATACTTTTTAAAGTAAACCAATTTTTACAGCCTAGCCAAACAAGCTATAAGTGTCCTACCTTTAGTCAAATGCCGTACGAACAAGTTTTCGAATTCATTATGTCCATATGCAATCCTTCCTACAAGGTTACACCTTATTCATGTAATATAGTAGTAACAATATGTGAATTGATATGTAAAATTATTTTTCTCCTTTTGTGTCTGTTGGGAGGGAAAATTCAGTCGAAGACCTGGGCTTGGAATTTTACTAATTAAATCGACCACTTTTGGGGTTAATGATTTCTAATTATCATATCCATAACCTATTAATCATCAAACTGGTGTTTGTTCGAGAGTAATGCTAAATCAATCAATATAATTCACTCAAAATTCAACTCACGTGTTATTATAGGCATAACTCGGTAATTTTGTCAATTATAGTAAATTTACCTCATTAACCTAACTCAAATAACAAGATTAAAAACTTTATAACTCCAAAAATCACTTCCTAAACTAGAGTTAGCCTAACTCTAGTTTAAATTATATGTCCATTAGGATATCCCTTGAACGTATTGGTGGGATAACATAAAGAAACAAATGACTAATTAACACAAGTATCCAATGATTTGATGTAGTTGACAAAACATAAGAAACAAAACGAAAAGGAGAAAAACGATAGCAGCTTTACTTATTAGAATAAGGTGTTATATGTGTTGACATAATACTATAAGATAAACGTATTTTAAGCTAATATATATTTCCGTAGAACTTAAATGCCAGAAGATTATTGTATCTTGTCCTGGGAAATTAATGATTCCTAGCAGCAGAACATGCATGGGTGTGGAATTTCCTTGAAATAAATACATAAGAACAATATATAGAAACTAAACTTAAGGAGGCAGCAGGAATTGGGGACCAATTTTATTTAATAAAACCAACTACTCCTCCTATTCTGAATTTATATTATTGTGCAACTTGTTAGTTATATACGCCACATGATTAGAATTCCTTCCATTTTTCCAAACGTAAAAATAACCAAATACCTTCTTTAAACTCCTAAGAAATTGACTAAACGAAAAGTGCGTGCAGACCTCGCCCTTCTCCGCCCCGCCCCGCATAATAATTTTTTTAATTTTTTTTCTTCTTTTAAGAATTTATTAGTAAAATTGTTTTTTTTCCTTCTTTTTGCTAAGTAGTATTAATTTAAATGTTTTATATTATCTTAAAAATGGATTTAATTTTTATCATCGGGCCGAGGGCTGCCCCTCTTCCCCTCACTCTCCTTTCCCTAATATGAATCTTGAGTCATCAAAGCCTTTCTGACTCGATCTGGCCCGGTCGCCCTACGTTAATAATAAAATAATTTGTTACACTGTCGGTGTATATATATATATATATATAAGCAAGAAAGTTATCATATATAATTATAGTTAAGCCAAGTGAAAAGCTAATAAATATCAATAATATATTGTAACTTTGTTCTATATTTGACTATTTTAGTTAATACAAATATAATATATATATATATATATATATATATATATATATATGTGTGTGTGTGTGTGTGTGTGTGTGTGTGTGTGTGTGTGTGTGTGTACATATGGATTTTGAATTAAAAGATAATTTTGAATTTATAGATAAATTCTAAAATACGAATTTACATTAAAATAAAATATCATGTTATCATACTTAATTCGGTTACTAATCATATGCAATCATGTTAGGAACTTTTGTTATTTTTCATAATTATTTAAATATTACTTCGCCTCTAGTAACAAAAAGAACTACTTCATATAACTATAAAATAATTTTTCTCATTTAAAATCCTATAAGTATAGTTCTTTGAAACATTGTAGCTAGATTTGAATGAAATAAAATCCTTTTAAAATAAATGTAATATATAAGGTATACGTCTATATTTATCTAAATAATAAAAAAAGTATACAAAACCAAATAAAAATTTATATATATAATAAAGTAAACATACATACTGGAGAAAGAAACATCACAAAATCAATCAATATTAAACAAAAAATTGTTTCTTTTTTCTTCTTGAAGAACATTTGTTTGAAGAATCAATTTGCATAAATGGACATCAAACAAATAACAAAACTTTGATTATATAATTGCTACCATTAATTTTAATTTAGCACATTCAAGGAATTGAAGGGTATAAGCTGGAACCTCTTCATTTAGCTGTAGTCAAGCCAATATTGCAAGGGTATAATATATTTTTTATTGAAGAATATTAGTTTTAAATTATTAAATTATGTGAAAGGTTTTCTTTCAAACTCAACAAGAGATAAATTGGTTTTTTTTTTGGTAATTAAGAATTTCATTAATCACCAAAGATGTTGCAATACATTATCATAGTCCAGCTTATACGCAGCTGACTATCTCATCTAATCTGTTTCACCACTACTAACTCTATAAGTAACCTTAACTATATTTACAAAAGAAATTGCTTCATCTGTTGTCTAACTTTAGAAGTTCCTCTAACATTACAAATATAGGCTAGTTCCCTGAGTAAAGTATCACTGCTCCGTAAGGCATGCTAATATCCTCGAGTTTCACACCAGCCACAAAGTGTAGAATAGTTCTGCAGTCACCATTTTGAATATGTTAGCTCCACAAGATTTTCCTTTAGCTTTGCTAACTAGCCACTGGAGGTACTGGTTCCAGTTTGGCATTCTGGGATGATCTTCTCTAATACAGGTCAGAGTTTGCTCCCTTAAATCTGTTGAATATGGACATGTAAGGAAAAGATGATCTTTGGATTCTGCAAGGTTTGACACAGCACACATTTCTGGTCCACATTTATTCCCCAATATGTTACTCTATCCTTGGTTGGAAGTCTGTTATGGAGTACTAACCATAAGTTGAAGACAGCTTTGGGTCTGGCATAGTTCTTAACAGTTAAGTTCTTCCAAGGGACTCTCGGGAGTTGACTTATCTGCAATAGATAAATTTTTCTAATGGAACATACTTGCATATTAAGGCCTTGGTGTTGTTGCAGCATATCTCTTGCTGCTATGATCTTTCTGACCATCCAACTAGCTTGTCTGGGAATAGGAATGTTCTCCAATTGGTGCACCTTCATATAGACAGCATGAATCCATTTTACCCACTGCCTGTCTTTCTTGTGAGCCAGATCCCAGCAGAGTTTAGCAATTGCAGCCTTGTTCCACAGAGATAGGTTAATAAGGTTCAATCCACCAGCTGATTTAGGAATACACATTTTGTCCCAGGATATATAAGCTTTTTTAGTGATGACATTTGATCCAGACCAGATGAAGGTTCTACATATTGCTTCAATTAGCTTCAGTATTTTAGTTGGGATGATGAAGAGTTGAGCCCAGTATGCATGTATTCCAAATACCACTGATTGAACCAGTTGCAGCCTCCCAGCATATGATAGTTTCTTGGCAGTCCATGATGTGATCCTAGCAGTGATCTTATCCACTAATGGTTGCCACTGAATCAATGACATCATCTTGGTGGATAGAGGAATGCCTAGGTATTTGAAAGGTAATTCTCCATGAACATAGCCAAGATGACCAGTAATCTGCTGCTATACTTCCTGCTTAACCCCTCCAAAGTATACTGAGCTCCAAGATTAGCTTTCGGTCCTGAGGCTTTAGTGAATTGGGAAAAGTACTGGAACATGGTAATGACAGACTTGATTTCTCCTTGCAAATAAGAGTAGTTCATCAGCAAAGCATATGTGAGTAATGCCCAGTTTTTACATCTCGGATGATATAGAAAAGCTTGATCTTTCCTTAATTCAGCCAGTGACCTGCTAAGATACTCCATGACTATTGCAAATAAGAATGGGGACACTGGATCTCCTTGTTTGAGGCCTTTAGCAGCTTTAAATGGTTCAGTTGTTTCCCCATTAGTCATCACTGTATAGCTTACTATTTGGACACACTCCATGATACAGTTGGTGAACCTAGTTGGAAAGCCTAATCCCTCCAGTACTTGTTGCAAGAAGATCCATTAAACAGAATCATAAGCCTTCTGGAGGTCAATTTTTATCATGCATCTGGGAGTCACATGGGCTCTGGTATAGTTTTTGATCAACTCATGAGCCAGGATGACATTATCTGCACTTTTCCTGCCTGGGATAAAACCTGCTTGAGCCTCACAAATGATACAAGGCATGATCTTCTGCAGTCTGTTGGCTAGGATTTTGGAAATCATTTTATATAGGACTGAGCAGCATGCAATTGGTCTATACTCTTTGACTGTGGTTGGGTTGGGGACTTTGGGGATTAGGGTAAGAGTGGCACAATTTATTGGCTTAAAAAATCTTGGTTGTTAGGAAGAACTCCATGATTGCACTAATGATCTGCTTGCCAATGATGTTCCAGGTTTTCTTGAAAAATACTGCATTATATCCATCAATTCCTGGAGCTTTGTCATCCCCAATTGTCTTTAAGCTCTCCATAATTTCAAACTTAGTTACATCAGCACTTAGCTCTTTCCTCTATTGTTGTGTTAGGATAGGGTCATTAGCCATATACATTCTGTTTATGGCTGGAAGAGAAGTAGCTGATGAGCCCATTAATGACTTATAGAAGTCAGTGATCTCCTTTTTAATGTCTACAGGTGTAGTAACTTTAAGACCCCTTGTTGTAGTAAGTTATGTGATCTGCTTATATTGGTTTCTTTCTTTCAAGACAACAGAAAAACACTTGTTGTTAGAGTCTCCAAGTTGAATCCATTTTGCTCTAGCCTTCTGTTGTAGGATACTTTCTTCAATCAAGGACCATCTTTCCAGCTTCAATACTATTTTTTTCTCTTTAAGCTGCAACTCATCATTGTATGCCACTGCCATTTGATTCTGTATGTCTTTCAATTCTTGTCTGCTATGGTCAATTCTCTGAGCTATGTTCCTAAAATCTTTAATATTTAAAGACTTTAGGGGATCTTTCAGTGATTTGAGTTTGGACCATACTGTTTTCATAGAAACCAGATTGTTGCAGTGCCAATGATCATTCACCAGATGCTGAAAGTCTTCATGATCAGCCCATGCATTGAAAAATTTGAAAGGTATCTTACTTTTCCTTGTAGCTTCTGCCAATTTTATTATCATAGGATTATGATCACAGATTAGGGGATGATAATATAAAGTTTCCACATGGCTCCACTTGATCATCCATTCATAGTTACTAAAAACTCTATCCAGTCTACTGCATACTCTATCATTACCTGTCTGCCTGTTTGTCCAGGTGAAATAATCACCTTTCCAAGGTAGTTCTGAAAGGCCATCCTGTTGTATGCATTGAGTAAACTCTTGAGTCTCTGAATACTTAACAAGATTACTTGACTGTCTATTATTGGCATATAACACGGCATTGAAATCTCCAGCAACTAACCATGCCTCAGTAATAGAAACTGAATAATCCTGCAGATTTCTCCATAGAGATCTTCTCTGGTCCACCCCATTATATCCATAGACCACAGTTAGATAGCAAGTGATATCCCCAATATTGCTTCTGACTTTACAGTGTATCAATTGAGCCTCCTCCTGAATGCCAGTGACTGTGAGCAATTTTGTGTCCCATAAAATCCATACTCTACCATTTATAGAACCACTATGATTATTAGGAAAACCCAACCAGGAACCAAAAGCTTAGCAATTCTTCCTGCATTTTTTTCTTTAACCTTAGTTTCTACCAAACCTACAAGGTTAATGTTATTTCTCCTTATATACTCCCTAACTTCTTTCTGTTTGTACCTTTTATTTACACCTCTAATATTCCAGACCAACCACTTCATTGGCAATTACTTGGTCCTCATCTATCTCCTGGTGGGATCTCAACTCTACTATTAGAAACTGCTTCAAAATGATTGCTAACAACAATAGGGGATAAATCTGGAAAGTAGATGAGGTTGAATTCAGGGCTTTGAACTTGCTTCCCTTTCTCTTCTTGTTTAGTCTTTCCTACCACCAATGTTGGAGAGTCATTAGGCTCTTTATGGATCTCATTGCTCAACCTTGTCTCATGTTGATCATTCTGTTGATGTGGCACCTCATTCTGGTTAGTATTAGATTGCACTGGAGCCTTGGTTCTCCATTCCTGAGTCACTTTATTCTTCTTCAGTTGAGTAGGCTGGTGTGTTTTTTGTTTCAGCACGCAGCTATGCCCAACCATTAGACATTTTTCACAGTAAGAAGGTTTCCAGTCATAACAACTTTTTGTAAAAATTTCCTCCCATTAGCATCCATTAACCATATTTCTCTCGGTAGCTCTTTAGTAACATTCATCTCTATAAGCATTCGAGCATATGAAACTCTAGATTGTTTGGTTGTACATTCATCCGCAAAGATAGGTTTCCCTAATACACTGGAAATTCTGCTAAGCGATCTCATTCCCCAAAAAGACATGGGAAGTTTAGGAAACTTGACCCATAGAGGGATATCAACAGGGAATTCCTCTGTGAAGTCAAAATCTGGTGTCCAATGCTTAAGGATCATGGGTCTGTTTGCTATAGAATACGGTCCAGCACAAAGAATTTCTTTAGCATCATCAATTGTTCTGAACTTGACAATGTAGTATCCTTCCTCATGATAAAACAAGTCTGGTTCAGGAACATGAGCCTAATAGAGGTTGATAAATCTCTTCATCGCATTGAACCCAGGACCATCCCCTAAGATATACACAATTAGCGCACATTTCCACTTGTACTCTTCCTCCTCCACCTCTGATTTGTTCAGTTGCCCTGTTGGTTGACCTTCGATCATTACCGTAGGAATGTATTCTAGATCCATACCATTAGATGCGAATATGTTTTTCTGAAAAAGATTAGCCCAGTTCTGCTTTGGTACCTCTGTTTTGTTTGAGATTTCCTCCGATTGCTCCGCTACTTCCTTCGCTGGATGGGTTTGGGCATGTATAGGCTTCTGCATGTATACACTTTCACTGGTTATCTTCTTCATCAGAGCTAAAGGTGCATCAATCGAAGCTGGGTAGGTTCGATCCGTCTCCTTTAACCCATTAGGTTGCTGCAAAGTCATACTGGTTGCCTCATTCTCACCTTCGTCTGAAGGATCGGTAGGTTGCTCAGATGTGCCCATGGTGGTTGGTTTCTCCATAGATGGATGGTTTGTGGTTGTTAACACTCTCTCCATTGTAATCGGAATCTTCCAGGGTCGTCCTCGACCTCGACCCCTTCCTCTCGCCATTGATACGTGCTCGGCTTACGTTAACTAACGTGAGCCGAGAGAAAAAATGAAGAATAAGGGTTTTTTTGTGTATTAAATTGGTTTCTAATTGATAGTTTCTATTGCGACTTTCAAGTGTAACAAAGAGTATATATAAAGAAAAAATTGGTATGACGTGATTTTTTTTTAAAATGTAAATAAATTATTTCGAAAAACTTTTACTTTTTTTAATTCAAAGATAATAAAAAAGATATTTTTGAACATTAGTAGAGAGTTTTAAAATTATTATAATAGAGGTTATATCATGAATTCAAAAAAACGAAATTTTATGGAATATTTACATAACATTCTTTCATATTTATTGTTTATTTTTTATAGCTAATATAAATAGATGATATACCAACAACGCACGATTATACACATATTGTATATGAATTATATATAAATTATACATCATTTAGTTTTTTAATTTAAGTGATCGGGTGAGCATATTTAGGCTGAATAGATAAAGCCAAAAGAAAAATATAAAATAATTTCAGCCAAAGATAAAAATATAATTAAAGTTTATATGTACAAACTTTTGATTAATACTCATCCTTTTGTAGTGAAATAAATTAATTTTTTATAACAAAAGAAATAATAACATAAAAAATAAAATAAAAGAAAATAAATATTGGAAAAAATTGTTAGAAATATCTAAAACGAGAAAGAAAAAGATGACAACAAATTTCTTCCTATGTTTCATCTTTGTTGAGTAAAAAAAATTTGAAAATTAATCTTATCGATTTCAAATATATTTTTTTTCAACTCAAATACATAAATTATAAGATAAGGATATCTTCAAATATTTTTTTGAATTTATACTATGTGTCGTTTTTAAAAAATCACTGTTACTAGCAAATTGATATAATATTCAAATTTGACTAGGATGCAATTTGAGTAGCTTGTATTGGGGTTAAGCCAAGTACGGTTTCAGGAAAAAAAAAACTACTTGACGATTTTAAGACAAAATATGCAATATTTTGTGATAATAATCAACTAATTTAACATTTAATGATTCAAAGAACATAATTTTTGTATATATAGGGTATGAAAAATTCAAATTCTGGGGCTAGAGATATCGATAAATTTAAAGTGGAGTCATACTAAAACAAATCCGGCTAAGGAATTATTTAAATTTTTGAATAGCCGATTAAAATAAATTCTAAATTAAGGATAATATCTTCACTTGCATCATAATAAAGATAATCATTATCATATATATATATATATATATATATATATATATATATATATATATATATATATATATATATATATATATATATATATATATATATATATATATATATATAAAGTTTTAAAAATTAAAATTTCAAAATAAAAATATTTTTTGAAAGATAAAATATAGTACCAAATAAGAATTCAAGTCGTAGTATAATAGTTACATTGTAATCAAAGAATTATTTATATTGTGTTAACCTTTGTGCTTTGTCATAAATATGAGTTATTACTTCACTTTGTGGCTATTTTTAGGTTTCAATAATACCTATGAGAATAGTGCAAAAATAAAATTATCACTACGAGAATTGAGAAATATTAGCCTTATTTCTTAATTAATATTTGACGATTATCTATAATTATTTAGAAGTTCTAAATGTTAAGGTTATTTACATAAATTAAAATAACTCAGATAATTAACATGATTAATCTCTAATATCAAAATGGAGTAAAAACAATTCACTAGCTAAAGAATTTTTTATATTTTTAGATAGCCAATTAAAATGAGTTTTGAATTAAGAATAATATTTTCAATTACATTATTATAAAAATAATAATTATTACAAGATAATATTTTAAAAGCTGAAATTTTAATAAGAAAGAAGTATTTGTTTAGAGATGTCAACTCACCAAATAACAGTTCAAGTAGTAGTAAAAGAGTTAAGTCTTATCCAAAAAGTCATTCATTGTCTCAACATTTGATTGTTTTGCCATAAATATGAGTTATTATTTTTCTTCTGTTATGAAATAATATAAGAACAAGAACAATAATACAAGAACAAGAACAATAGAGAGAAAAGTAGAGAGAGGAATATTCTTATTGATACTTTGGGATGATTTACAATGGGAGAGAACCCCTTTATTTATAGGGAGGTGGTGACTTAGCCACCAAGTAGTAAACCCTAGGATCTCTCTAAATATGGACATTCACCTTAAATAGAATATTTTATAACACTCCCCCTTGAATGTCTATTCAATAATGTGCCTCGTTAAAACCTTAACTAAAACAAAACCCAATGGGAAAAAATAATAGAAAAGAAAAAAGAGTACACATGTTTGAATATGCGCCTATTGGTTGCCTCGTTAAAAACCTTGCAAGGAAAACCTAGTGGGACAAAACCTAAAAGAGTGCAACGCGCATTAACTCCCCCTGGAAAGAGCATCAATTCACATCCTTGAGCATTTGCATTCCAATCTTGTGCACCATCTTCAAAACGATCTTTTGTAGAGATTTGATAAATAAATCAGCCATATTGATTTGAATAAATATTCCGCACCTTGAAATTATCATTCTTGATAGATATGAACATCTTCATATAATGTCGTGGAATGACTCTTCAATATCTCCATAGAAGTATTCTCGATGCCATCATGCTTATAGTTATAGCAAGATACATATATACACAAGTTGCACTTAGGATGTGGTACTTCAGGACCAAGAATTGTATATGTTTCAGTCTTTCATGGATTGACATATAAGTTAAGTCATATAAGCCATATAATAGAATTTAGATGCATATCAAGTTTTCATGTCATGCTAAACAAATAAGATATCGAAAACTGATTACACGTACCATTGACTTTATACTTTCAAGTATTTGAACTACATGTCCAAAACTACATGTCTTTCATATGGAATCAATTCTGCTTGAATTGTATCTCTTCCATTTAGCCAATATTTTGTTTGTATTCGACAAACATAAGATCCTCATCGATATTTAGCGCTATCATAGATGTCGTCGACGAACATTTTATATCGGTTCCAATAAATTTTCATAAGGACATAACATGGCGATCTCTTCATTCACACATTCAGGTACCTGAATCTCTCATGAGATATTATGAAGTGTTATGTCATGTGATCTTCTAGATCACTTGCCTCCCCATTATGATCACTTTGATCATTTGCTCATCTTCTTTATTAAGAAGTTCCTTTTGAAACCGATTTGTCTATACGCTTTAAGCGTATCAAAGACTTTGTCCTTCTGGGACTTAATATGAGCATTTGCAGTGAGAATATAGTTACTTTCTTTGGGTCAGCAAATGCGTATAGCATGCTTTGCAATATGTTGCAATTGAATTATCCTTTTATGAACTTCAGGTTCATATTATGATATTCGAGGATCTATATATATAAAATGATAATTCATCCCATGTAACCTTTTCTCAAGTGTTTATCATGTCTCTCCCTCATGTTAGAAAAGCTAACTTGTTTCCTCAACTTTGAGAGTCCATCTTTGTGCATTATGGTGTTAATGAAAATATACACCGCACATCAATAATAATAAGATGAAATTATTTGGTTCCTGACCCTGAACCACTTGTGAGGGGAGAATATAATATACTCTCGTATACAACGTATATCAAACTCATATATATAACTTTGCTCTCATAAGAAACAGTTTAGCTATTAAGTGGAGGCACTCAATAATTATCTTGCTAAACCAACTATGATATAAACCAACTTATCAAGATGAACTATCTTGAATAGAAAATCTGGAAATTATGCTCGAAGTTATATTACTGAGCAATTTACCTCGCAAGCACCGGCCAGGCTGCGGGTTAATAACAATCGCACATGTAACCATATCATAGATGCATCATATGTGGTATACATGGCAGGTGGATGGGCCCATATTCACCTTTGATATTTCCAGAATTTATGGGATTCAACCCGAACTCTTTAGTTGGTCAATTAATTAATGAGAACAAGTAATACAAGAGAATTCGTAAAGAACTTTCTAGTTCTTTAATATTTACCCATGTGAATTCTCTATTACTGCACATCATACTTAAAATGATATGGCTAACCCGAATGCCAACTGAATAAATTATCAATATTGATAAACTTCAAATTTACACCATGACATGTGCAATTATCAATAAACTTCAAGTTTATTATGATATGGGTTTTTATATCAATAAACGTCCACTTTATTGTGGTATTCTTGTGTAGTACAAACTGGAGAATAAAGCGGGTAGTTTTTCACATACAGATTATCCCGCTACAAGTTGTAGTAATAGAAGATATCAAATCTTTCCATTATTTATAGTCTCAATATAATCAATCGCTTTCGCATATACTTTGAAAACTGAATAAGTTTCTTTGAGACTTACTACAACACAATACCTTATTGGTAATCAATTGTGTTTCTACAACATAGTAATAATTGGCTCTTCTAGAGCTCTCAATTAATTTTGTACTACCACAAATTCATCAACATCCATGTGGTGAATATCTCTTTTAAAGAGAAAGTTATACCATTATGGTCATGTCAAAATTATATGCAAGATATGTTTCTTGCATTATTATTGTCCTTTGATAATCACATTGACAAATTATTTTGGCGTACAATAGGTACGTAACCAATGACTATTCATGCCATAACAATGACATTATATTCATATATCATCTCAAACCTCCTTCTAGGGGTGAGTGTGGTATATTCAATACCAATTTCATGTTCATATTCTTCCAATAATGAATATGTATTCGTGAATCAGATGTTGTCACATTCACTGCGGGGATATGTGATTTTGTTATCCTTTTCAAATCTGTAAATGCGTCTGGCATTCGATTTGCTATTCTTTGCAAATGGATAATATTTTGCACCTCTTTTTCACAAATAGAGGTATGTGGATCAAGATGAGATAATGATGCATTTTTTCACAAAATTTCCCGTTTGGTTTCACCAACTTCTCCCCCTAATTTTGGGAAAAGTGTCTCATCGAATTGACAGTCTGCAAATCGTGCAGTGAACAAATCCTCTGTCAATGTTTCGAGGTAGCGAATAATGGAGGGCGATTCAAACTCAACATATATTCCTAACCTTCTTTGCAGACCCATTTTGGTGCAATATGGCGGTGCTACAGGCACATATACTGCACATCCAAAAATTCTTAAGTGGGATATATTAGGTTCATGACCCAAAACTCATTGTAACGGGGAATATTTGTGATAATTCGTCGTTCTGAGACGAACTAGCATTGCTGCATGCAAAATGGCGTGACCCCAAACTGAAGTGGGCAGCCTCGTTTTTATGAGTAAATGAGGAATTCAAGATTATTCTCATCTATTGTCTCAATATGATATCCATTTTGAATGATATCTTTAAAACTCAACAAGTTCCTTTTAGACTTGGAGGAGAACATTGCATTCTCTAAAATGTTGTTCCTTTAGGCAGAATTATAGTTGCTCTTCCGGAGCCTTTAATCAATTTACTACTACCAGAAATTGTACTAACATCTGCCTTACATATACTTAAATGAGAGTAATATTTCTTCTTTTGAATATCGTATGTGTGGTACATGAATCAATTAATCAATAGAGATATACGAACATGAGAATAAACAAATTTAATCCGTTGCTTCATAATTAAACAATATTTTCAAAATCTGCTGAGGTTAGTCGATTAACTTAGTTAATAGTCGACTAACTTGGGAAGCAGTCATTAGGTTAGTCGACTAACTAAATCAGATAGTCGACTATCTTGCCTTGCGGAAAAGTCCAGTTTTAATGCGAAATATTAGTTAGTCGACTAACTAAGTTGATAGTCGACTAACTTAGTAAACAGTCATCAGGTTAGTCGACTATCTAAATCAGATAGTCGACTAACTTAGCTTGCGGAAAAAATCCAGTTTTAATGCGAAATATTAGATAATCGACTAACTGTTTGGTTAGTCGATTAACTCTACTGGAAAAAAAATTATCTTTGAAGTTTAAGCATATTGAAACATTCTAAAGAACTAATACTAACATTATATCATAAGCTAACTAATACGAGCTGATACTAATGACTATTAGTTTATTCACTAACTAATACAAATAAGTAAAATAAAATCAAACAATTCCATCTTCCTTCATCACAGATCCATCACCAATTAGGTGGTCTATTTTCCCCTCAAGGTGCTCAAAGAAGTCTGCCACATCCAAGTGGGTGATGTCAAAATTGTCGTCAGAGACAGAATTGGTTTCAGGGCATTTACCTTTTAGAGATGCTTGATAAAGCTCAACCAAATGTCTTGGTACACGGCAAATTTTCGCCCAGTGCCCTTTTCCACCGCAACGATAATATATAGTTTATGAACTATTTGCTTTTGGATTCTCATCGCATCGTGCTTGTGGCAGAGTGACCAACTTCAGGTTGTCATATCTCTCCTTTAAGCCATTCCACAAGATAGGTGGATCTTTGGCTGTGATATATTCAATTTTCAAACCTTCATCAAGGTGATGGCGCAAGAAAATCAAAGCCTTAGCACAGTTTCAAACCTTCATCAAGGTGATGGCGCAAGAAAATCAAGGCCTTAGCATAGTCTTGGGTGGATGCATTATTTCTGTCTTTAATGGCGTCTCCAAGACCCATTGCATCCAAATGGATTTCAGCATCCAACACCCATGTCATATAGTTCTTGCCCAAAATTTCAAGGGCAACAAACTTTCTTTTCAATGTTATATTCTGATTATTACCAATACAAAATAGTATTTATTTCTCATAGCATTATCAGCAAGCAATGCAAGTTGGGTGAATACTTTTGTAATATTGTTCCATCTAAAACAACAACAATGATATAGTCATATGTCTTGATAATTTAGGTAATAATTTTGTATTCAAAACTTCACGCATAATAACAAGATCTAAATATTGTTAAGCACTACCAAATAATATAATACAATACAGAACAATGCTGAAAACCAACAACAAATCATCTTCAAGCAAATAGAAAAAATTGATGACGCGCAAGATGATTTAGTGCATTCAATCAAAATAACAATTGCAATGCCAGTAATATTAATATTAAGCCAATTCATTGATAGTTAACAGACAAATAGAGTCATAGTGTATAGAACTATTACAGCTTAACTAACTTGAACTAATCAACAATGAATGACAAATATACAAACAACATGCGCCCGCAAAACTTACCGTGTCTAATTAAGAAGAGAAGAAAATCCTAGTGCATATATCATACTAATAACAACAATGTACATAATATTCCTTCTTATTCTAGTGCATATATCATACTAATCATTACAGAGTGATTGACACCTATTATAACAAAAATCCTAAGGTTTGTAAAACAATTAAAAATTGATGCACTGTAAGGAGAGTTTAAACAGTACCGAAAATTCACACATATGCACAACTAATTTCTCTAACTTTTACTTCTAAAGAATTGCCCATCATTGTTGTAATCATTGTATCCCCTAATTAATATCATAGCATGGCTGAGTATTGAATCACCATATCACTATATTACCAAAACTAATATGTAGGATAATTTATATATATATATACAGCAGTGAACTAATCGACATACATGCACTATAAAAGCTAGCCACTTAGCGTCTTACGATGTCGCTGCTAATTTCCTTAATACGAATCTTTTCTGAGTATTTTGCCTCTTTGTTTCTTTTGTTATTTTTGTGTTCCTGCATACATCTTAATTTTCTCAAAGAGATTCTTGAGATAGTAGAGCTTCGTGCTGATAACGTGATATGAAATAATATAAGAACAAGAACAATAATACAAGAACAAGAACAATAATACAAGAACAAGAACAATAGAGAGAAAAGTAGATAGAGGAGTATTCTTATTGATACTTTGGGATGATTTACAATGGGAGAGAACCCCTTTATTTATAGGGAGGTGGTGACTTAGCCACCAAGTAGTAAACCCTAGGATCTCTCTAAATATGGACATTCACCTTAAATAGAATATTTTATAACATCTTCCTAATTATTTTTAGGATCCAATGACACCGGCAAGAATGGTATGAAAAAGAAAAAATAGAAGAAATAGTTAATTTTTTTCATGTGGTTAATATCCAATGATTATCTAAATTTACTGAGAAAATATAAATGTTAAAGTTATTTATATACAATCCAAATAACTTAAATATTTAAAATAATAAATATCTGCGCATCCGCGCGAACACTAATATTAATTTCATATAATAGGTTACTTGCTATCAGTTCATGCCCTTTTAAACATTGAATTCACAAATTTCTTCATCTACGCTAAGAGCGAGAAAATGAACAACTTTCACTTTGGCTGATAGCATATATCAAACAGACATGAGACTGAAGTGGTTCACAAGTAAATGGTAAGCAGAAGTGAGATGTTCTTAAATTTTCATCAAAAAGAAAATCACATATTGCCATCCCTAATGAAGAGGCTGACTGTCACCGATGCACTATTATATCTAATATAAATTTTTTACTGCTCATTAAAATTAAGGTTTAATGAAATTTTTAGATACCGATACCATAACTAACCGACACGCTCCGCATTTGTCTTCCTCATTTTGTCGAGCTCGACGAGTGTGCGCTAGACATTTCTAGCCCCTCATTTGTCAGAGTTCGACCGCTGTGCACTAGATATTTCTAGCTTCGGGCGAACATTGCAATACCGATATCACCATCCAAGGCACGGTGGGGATAGAGGGTGATGGGTGGGTGGCTCTGATACTATTGATATAACTTACGGAGAACCATACCCCAAAGGCTAGCTATTGGGATGAGAGAGCCCAAGTCTATATAAATCTCACGTCAGCACTTTATAGTACTGATGTGAGACTTAAATCTCATTTCTTGCGGTATAACATAACAAGTTCCGATTTCTTGACTTAATGTATCTTTTATTTCATGAAAAGAAAAGAAAAAGTATTTATATTCTCATATTTTACATTCCGATCCTGCCACTACTAGACATGATCACTTCTTTTTTTCTCAAAATTTTTGGTCAAACATCTTCGTTTCCCAAAATATAACCTTTTAAAAAAAAATACACTTAAATTATTCCAAAAATTTAGCCAAATAGGCAGTTTGAAAAAGTTCAAATTCTTGAACAAAAACAAAAAAAGTCAACTTCATCTTCAAAGCTGGACAATTTTCATTAAAAATACAATAAATTTGACTTCCCCATAGATTAGTCTTAAATTAAACGGAACTTTAATGGCTTAATTGGAATTTATTAAATAATATTATTATATCAAGGAAAAAAATTATTTACAAGAACCTCCTCTGAGGTTGTTGCTTGTAACACATGACTCCACTATATTTTCAAATAATGTAGAATCACCCCTTACCTAATTTCCCTTAAAATTTCTTTTCTTTTCTTAATTTCTCCAAACGTTTTTTACTATCTTCCTGGCAAGAACTACCCTATATTTTTCCTCGTACAAGCTGTTTTCTAGTTTCTATCGGTTCTGTTCAAGAAAGCTTGCTTTTTAAGTTGCACATTTGATTCTCTTCTTAGATCAACTTTGTCTGTCTGTATAGTCATTTTATCTTCTCCTTTTTAATTCAAAGTAAGTAATTAGTAGCAGATGACTGACATGGTGTACATGAAGATCAAATTCATGATACAATAATATAAGAAAATGTAGTTTTGTCACACAAGATGAAATTTGTTCACACAAAGGTCCAGTCCACGACCACTTATATATTAAAACAAAATAAAGTTTTAACATAAGCATTTAAGGGTGTGGCCTGACAGCATATGAAGCAGTAGTGGACCATGGAGGACCAGGGTTTAACTCCCAACAAAGTCAAGAAATGTTAAGCGATTTCTTCGAATCTATGTAAGCTTTGGGGAACATAATTACTTTGTACCTGAGCTATGGTGATTTTTAAATCTGCCTAAAGATTTAGTGAGCAAAGTTACACTGTACAGCCCAAGCTGGTGGTGGTAGCAGCCTAGCAGATACGTAACCGGTGGATTAGTGGAGGTGTAATGGCTCAGACATCATAGTTATGAAAATAGAGCTTATAACATAAAATTTGAAACAGTTAACGTTTGCCTAATATCAAAACCATTTGAGAGGTGTGTCACAAGCCAAAACCTCATGCACATTTAATCCTTGATGAAATTGAATGCTTTTAGTAAATTTCTTGTAACTAATTATGCAATGATCAAAAACAATTTGCGTGTCAAAGACCTAAAGGTCCTAAATTATTAGCACTTGTTGACATAGCTGCAAAGGTCAGTGTAACAAGAGAACTCTGGATTTTGTTACAGTTCCAAAGTTACAGAATTCATCTGTAGTCCTGTACGCTATGATCTAACTTCTTTTTCCATCAAATATTGATACAAAGATCCCTTAATCTCAAGAAGCCATATGTAACTTTGACTTCAAATATAAAACAGAAAAATCAATAGTACCAAATAAACAAACAAATGTGATTCATAGTTATATTAAATATAACAAAGAAATGTATATCACAGTTATACGCATTAGTAACTTCCGGTGGTGTTCTGCACGCCAACAGAAGGAAATTTACCACTATAATCAAAAGCCTTGTCATTATAAAAATCGTCAAGACTGACTTGAGTTGTGTCCTCAAAGCTAGTTGAAGTGAGGGCTTCATCTGTATACTTGGTCAAGCTGGCCAGTTCAATGATATTCTCAATTTCTTTCACAACCTCACCCATGGAAGGCCTCTCTGCCCCGGATTCATTAACACATCTCATTCCCAATGTAAATAGTCTATCAACACCTTCGAGTTTTGAACCTGGACCTATTCTTGCATCTATTAATTGATAGAGTGTGCTGTTATCTTTTGAATCATATCTGGTCTCTGCAACCAGTCTCACAATGTGTTTTCCTCGTTCTATTGGAGCTCTTGCAGTTATCAGCTCTAACAACACCACTCCAAAGCTATATACATCACTTTTCTCGGTCAACTGTTGGCTCATGTAATATTCAGGATCCAAGTACCCCTACGTAGGAAACTTCTTAGAAATGGGATTTCTGAACAGTATGGATGGTGCATTATGGAATTACAAATGTTTTTTGGAATCAAGATTTGCATGTATCACCACGTTAAACAATGAATAACATGTTGTTAGTGTTCTATTATTTCCTTTCATCTTCTTAAGCCGAGGGTGTATCAGAAATAGTCTCTCTAACCCTAGGGTAGGGGTAAGGTCTGCGTACACACTACCCTCTCCAAACCCCAGTGGGGTTATACAGGGTTATTATTGCTGTAAACAATGAATAACATGTAGTGACTAATCTTTTATTGAATTCGAAATGATCTTTCTTCATGTTGTTCAGTCCTTCAAATTTTACGGTTTAACATAGGCAAATATATAATAATTGTAATGCATCTCAAATTGATCCACTAAAGTTTGAGGTTGTAATACTCACCAATGTACCTTTGACTTGAGTGGTGACATGTCCCCTGTCATCGTCTTTCAAAAGTGATAGGCCAAAATCAGCAACTTTAGCAGTTAAATGGTCATCCAGCAAGATGTTATTCGACTTAACATCCCTGTGTATTATGGGAGGATCTGCAAGCTCATGCAAGTATGCCAAACCTCTAGCAGCATCAAGGGCTATCCTAAGTCTCCTTGTCCAATCCAATTGGATTTTTGGCTTGACTGCAAGAGCCATATGCAAATTAATTACCAAATTAAACTTGTATATATGCCCAAAAACTGTCCTATATACTTTCCTGTACACATTTTTTATATTGAACCAGAGATATTTCATTACAACTTTGCTGGAGAGGGCTTGAAAACTTAGGAATCTCTAGCATATCCTACAACAATCACATATTTGAGTGCCCACTTTATTCGTGACTAGGAGAAAATCCACGAATCATGATAGTGATGAAGAGAGTTTTGGTAGGAAATATTCTTGGAGGAGAATGGCTGAATATCCATATACAGTAACTGGTCCAATAAGGAGCTGAAGCAATATAATGAATCCAATTTTACACAAAGATAAATGAAACACTATACATTGTACGAACAGGAAAGTTCACCGGACAGATAAGTATTGTTTTAGTGAAGAAATATTACTTATCTTTCTTATTTGCCAGATTAGTCTGGACTTTGCATCTGTTCCTCTGAAGCAAACATATGAAATGATGAGGGAAGGGATAAATATTCTTTGAAGGTCATTGAGAAAAGGAGAAGAATTACCTGAGAGACTTTCCCTTAGTGTACCCTTTGAAATGTACTCATACACCAGCATTTGCTCGCCTTGCTCATAACAAAATCCAACCAGTTTTACAACATTCTTATGATGAATCCTTGACAATAGTTCAATCTCTGTTTTGAACTCAAATGCCCCCTGCATTGATCCATGTTGTGCTCTTTTAATTGCAACTACCTCCCCAGCAGTAAGAGTTCCTTTGTAGACCTGTTGATGTTACATGTATCAATCTATGTTACATGTATCAATCTGGACAACTTTTGACATGCTACGAGAAAATTGCAAAACGGGGGTGAAAGATGCAGTGTTGTACCATGAAATGCATGTCAGTCATGAAGAAAGATCAAGATATAATCCTAGATAACTGAACGTCAGCTATTAGTGAATTTCAATATTTTACAACTGACTCGTAGCCCCTAAATTGCTGCTGAATAACATAAACAACACAGGGGTAAATCATATAGCTGGGTGCTAACCAGTACTTTAAAATACGTGGGCATAAGGTGAGGCGTTTTACATATGCCTCAACGAGGTGTAATCCATGAGGCACTTGTCTTAACTTTTCTTCGAAATATGCGGAATCTGTAGAAGTCTGCAATCCCACATGCAAGATGTTAATGCCATATTGGCATATAACTATTGCATTCAAAAAATTTTCCTCATCACCTGCTCCTTGCTTAGTAGCAGATGTTTTCTACGTCTAATTATCCTAATTTAGTGTCTAAACAATCTACATGTTTAGTTGAAAGTTGGAGCAAAGATAAACTGGTCAAGAGTCTATGACCTCCTTTGCATTTTAAAATGGTAGTTAAAGTGAATTTATGCCACTATATACACTAAATATGTGCTGAACTTTAAAGCAGGGAAAAAATAAAGAGAAATTGTAAACCTTCCCATAGCCCCCAGATCCAATGCAGTTAGATTCCGAAAAATTGTTTGTGCACTTCCTGATCTCTTCAAATGAGAACCATCTCGCTCCTTTAAGTTGTGGCACAGCACCACTCTTATCACGGTCCCAAGTTTCTGTATTCACATGAAGACACCATTGGGAGATTAAAAAAAACACTTAAAAGTTAAAACAACAATGTAAGAAAAGTGCCCAGATCTAAGAACTACCAAAAGGATTACTGCTATGACCAGCTCTTTTTGCTATCTTTCTCTGGTGAAAAGCATAAAGACCGGCAAAAAGTGTTAAGAGAACAAGCACTGCACCACCAACCGATGCTCCAACAATGATGCCAGTATGTGATGACTTCTTCATTTTGTCTAAATTAGAAAATGTACCAACTTGTTAAGCTAGATAAAAATTGCAAATTTGTCCATGAAAGAATTTGAGAAAAGAAGAGCCAAAAGATAAAAAAATTTAAACCATGTTCAGTTACCTGCAAAGCAACAATAGCTTTCAGAAGTAAAGAAGAAGGGTCCAAAATATTGGAGTTGGAAAGGATTCCGGTTAAGCAGGAAACCAATGGAAGAAATTGATGTTCGATTGAAACTATTCTGTGTTGAAGGAAAGATTTGTGCTTCAATTTGAAGATATGAATAAACATCAACCGTTGGATCACTTAGAGAAACTGAATCCACAGGAAGCCCATTGGACAAAAAGGTAGACATCATAGAGCCAGCAAGGGTTGAAAAGTAGCTCGAGTTCTCTAAATTTGAGAAGGACAAGGAAAAGAAATGCAGTGTCCCAGTGAATGGATATGAACATTTGCATGTAGGACTTGGTGTTTTGTCTGAACTGCAAGACATTTCTGGACAACTCAGAGATGAGGAGAAGGAATCATTGGAAATCTGAACTGAACAGTATTTGGCTGTTGCTCCTGTTCCATCACAAATAGGATTGCCAGAAAGCCTGCAAAATATAATAGAACATTATTCCCCAAGACAGAAGAATGTGCGCTAATAAAAGGGTTAATAACAGAGAAGTAAGTTGCTCACGATATATTCATATTGTATTCTGTTTTCTGATTGAAGTCCTTGATAGAATTATTTCGTAAATCAAGTGTTAAATTTTTCCCATATCTGGTTCCAATGTCCAATGTTCCACTGAGATTGTTGTTGGCTAATCCTCTGCAAATATGAAAGCAAATGGTCGTCAAATAAAACAAATGTGCTTTAAGAGAGTATTGTAGATCGGAAGGCCGAGTTGTAAGAAAAATATATGTTACACTGATTTTAATGAGTTAACTTGCCCTGACTAAATCTAGCCTTATTATGGAATAAGTTCAACTTACATAGTCTCCAAGTTAGGAAGGCTAAATAAATCAACAGGGATTTTTTCTTGCAGTGCTGTGTCCTCCATATATCTGTTACAATGTCCACCAAAGATTAGCAGCAAATAACCCCAGAGAAAAATTAAGGAAATTCAAATGAGGAAGCACACAGAGTAGTATTCTTGTTTGAACTATCCTTAGATATGGATATATGCAGCTTAACAACCAGCTCCTCCCTTACTGGATTTGTAGACTAGTAGTGTTTATGCTTACGTTTACAATTTAGATTTCCTCAGTGGATGCATAAACAAAGAGTGTTACCAAAACAATCTAAAACAGTAGCAAAAATAATCTGATTTGAATGCCAAAGGTGAGTCAGTTTAGCCATAAAATACATGAAGATAATGTAAGAAAAAAAGTCCATCTTCTCGATATGCTTTTGTTTCTCCAATTCTAATAAATGGCTTGTAGAGAAAAAGTTGTATTTTGGAATAGCATATCCTGGAACCTATTGTTGTTTCTTTGCACCAGCAAAAAGAAGGAAAAAAGATAAGGGTTAAACGGGCCCTCTGAATTCCATCTATGTGCTGTGCGGCTCCTGTGAAGCAAATGAAGGGAGCTCCTCGAGCTTCTGGATGAGCTTACACTTACTGTCAACCTCTCTGGCTAGTTGGTGGGCGGGCTAAGTTCCCTACTTACGAATCGACTCATAAGAAAATATAGGTTGTTGTGAGGATTTTGTTAGGGTGACTACTACTAGGCTAGATACTTCTAGCTTCTATATATGCCATTCCACAAGACTTCACTTCAGAGTGGGCAAATCTTCCAACAAGCGAGCACCAAGTCAAATATATGCAAGTAAAGCAAAGTAAGACCAGAATAGAATTTTCCATTCAGTTTCCTAAAAGCTCTATGCCAGTCAATTGCAGTTAAGCATGCCTGTGCTAGTCCAAAGCAGGACTAGGTCCTTGGTAGGCACATTAGAGAAGGAAAGATTGTATGTCATGTGTGTGCACATGGGAGAGAGGTGAGAGAAAATACATTGTTTTCAACTGTGTGAGGCTTGTTAACCATTGTGGGATGGCTGATGCATTGAAACTATTATTGCTCATGCCCCTGCAGACAATAGGAATAAAATAATATAGTAAATGGATCATCATAGGATATCACATCCTTGCCAAAAGGAGTCACTCATAAATAGAATAAAGAATTTCTTTGATGAGAACTTCAGAATCTGTCACAACAGAAGTTTACCAACTTTCGACAAGAATAAGTATATGTTTCACAGATATAGAACCAAAACACCAACTTACACATAGGTTAGCAAGTTCATTCCTGTAAGGTCAGGAATTGATCCATTGAGATTGTTACTGGATAAATACCTGAAACAATATTAGAAAAAGAGTCATTACCAAAACAAAATACTAATGGCATGCTAAATCTACATCAATGGATAAGCAGAATAGATTAGGTGTCTCCTCTGTTGAGTGCATACAGCTCATTGAGACTTGTAATGTTGGTGAGGTTGGAAGGGACAGATCCACTGAGGGAGTTCCAGTCCAGCCGCCTGTAGACATGACAAGAAATATGATGAAAATAAACTCAGACTTCAGGGCACAAAGTACACGAGCAAATATCACTGGCAACACAAGGAACTTACAAAATTTCTAAGTTCTGCAGACTTCCCAGACTCTCTGGAATTTCTCCCATCAGTTGGTTGTGATCTAAAATCCTAATCAATAGAAAAACCAATATCATCAGTGATCTAGAGAAAAAACACTTGTGTCCTGGCAGTTTCTTATGCATTGTTCCCAGCGGCCAAAGGACACAATGAAAGAAGCAAAAACATACATTCTTACAACTTTCTGATCAGCTTGGAAGTGATAAAGGTTTATGTATTATAATCATTTCCTCAAAAGATTTAACGAACTTAAGTAAATCATGTTAACTAGATATATTGGTTTGCTAAAATGAAATATACACTTAACCTGCCAACATACTCACACATGTATCAGCTTCATGTTTGGACTGAAGAGTTGAGATTGAATACGGCCAGAGAGCTGATTTTTTGACAAGTGACTGCAGGCAACGAATAAAACTTTACACAACTATTAAGGAAGAGAGAAAGACAAATGAAAAATTTAGATCTTGTAGAGAGGCTACATACAGGTGTCTGGTATTAACTAGCCAATCCAAACCAGGTGTTGAGCCCTTTGAGACTGGGATGGTACCACTAAGTTTATTGTCACTAAGATCAAGCCATGACAACTTAGATAAATTGCCAATTGATGGTGGAATTGTCCCAGTGAAGCTGTTAGAAGTTAGAGATCTGTAAAAAAGTTAACACAAGAAACTAAGTCCACACGAAGCTGACTGCTAAAAAGAAGATATACCAAAGACTCTTAACAAATATGAAGAATGTACGTCCGTCATAAGTTAATAAGAAATAGAAGACTCCTCCCTCTTTGTAATCTGCGTATGTTTGTCACTTGAATTTACTGAATCCCTGTCCCGCACATTCAAACTATAATCTAGGCAGGACGTCTTACAATGTTAAATTTTAAACCTCTGCTTTATGACTGACCCTCCATAGGCAACCTTTTGTTTTTGAAGCAAAGCCAATCTTAATAAGGTTCAATTCACCCTTCCCCTGAACTGAACCTAATTCGATTGGGACAAAAGTATACCAACATTGATAGGAAAAACAAAAGAAATTTGTTAATCAAAGTTGTACTTAATGCATGAATAATAACTCAGTTGCCATAGCTAAAGAAACCAATTGAACTCTGGTTAGTAAAGAGGAAATATTAATGATTAAAACTTCAGGTGAACAAATGGATAAACTGGAAATGTAAATCCTTACATAAAGACCAGCTGCAGCAGAGAACCAATTGATTCTGGAATTGGACCGAAGAAGCTGCAACCAACTAAGATTCTGCATAAAATGACCAGCTTCTGAAGTCAGGATTGACACTACAAGTTGCGTAGGATATACTTGAGTCGCCATTTAGATTTTCTTACAAGGTTGTCAAATTCTTCAAATTTCCAATTGATGATGGAAGAGTTCCTTTCAGTCCAACATTATTCGAGAGGTCCCTACACCAAATTCGTTACAATGAACAAAGCAAAGTGATAAACCGTTTGGATAGGTTAATTTGGGGTAAGAGGAGGATTAGAAACTAATTAAAGAGTATGTTCAAGCAGTGGATATGTTCTAATCCAAATGGCAAAACTTAATCCTTTTAGTTGAGAAAAAAAAATTATCTTTCATATGATGTGTATACTCCTTACAAATACTTCCAAAAATCAGTTTGTGATGAGGAAGGGATGAGGCCAGAATTATATAATTAGCAAAAATAAAGACATGGATATTGCACTCGTTCGTTTTTTAGCACTATCTGCGGAATTCTTAATGAATTTTACTTGAAACTACAGTTGTGCTTCAGATGACAGTTGGAGAAAGACTTATAGATAAACTAAAGATGATTTCAGAATCTTATTGTCGATATCTGAAGAATCAAGATAGAAATATAGAAATAAAAGACGTACAAAATCTGCAATGCAGTTAATGATGAAAGATCTCCAAACTGATTGCCTTCCAAGCCCATGCCTGATAACTTTCTGCGGATGGAAAGTTAAAAATAACTATGAGGAAGGGAAGGTAGACGAACTACAGAACAATCAGAAATTTCAAATACCAAGGATATACATTGAGGTTACACGTGAATCATTACAGATAATTCCTTCCCAGCTGCTACTGCAAGGATCTGTCCCTTCCCAATTTGGTGGCAAGTTATTCCAGCTAGATTTGAGAGCATATAGTGCAGTGGCTGCACAATGAAAGGAATTATAAATGGGTTCTACGGCTGTACTATTAAAAAGGTAGATATTTCACATACTACTAATTTACTCTTAAAACTCAAGTTAAGAAAAGCACAAAACCTTTTAACCAAAATAATTTTATAAGTACTCCAATCCATTTATTCAACTGATAAAAGAAAAAGAAAAAAAAGGCTAGACAGTATAGCAGCTTGTTCCAGTGTTGCTAACCTAAACTTTACATCTGCATTGCTAACTTAGAGTATCTTTATGAATGAATAGTCATTTTCTCAACCAAACTACCAGAAGAGAATATTTCAACTTTTTTTCCTATGTTCTAAATTGGGGGTAAAGGCAGAAAGAGATCCCGGCAAAGAAAACACGACTCTGAATACCTCTGAAATGTGCTCAATTTTGAATGAAAAATGTTGTGTAACATTTCACCCTACAACTGCACAAGGAATTCTGATATAAATACATCATTCAGTCTTCAATGATGCTAAAGAACAGGGATGTTCTCTTATTTATCGTTTCGTGATAACTCAGTTTTATCCCTTCCTGTTGCTTTATTTTGGTTTCTTTTTCCTTATACTATCTTCCGCTAACATGCATATAGTAATCAATCACAAAACAATGCCAACAGTGGCAATCAGCAAGAACTATTGGCAGCGGATGATAGGCACTTCATACTTTCTCAGGTGAATTAGTCCTTCAAACACAAGCTTAAATACAAACTGATCTAAATAGTCAAATCAAAGTTCAGCCCCTACAAATGAGGGCATTGAAGAAAGTAAATGGAATAAACCATGATGCAGGATGGGTATGAAAGTTCCTTGCTTCTATTCCATGAGTCCCTGGTACTGCACAAACAATTCAGCTGTTTGTACTTTTGAGCAGTTAGCAACTTAGAATATACTCAAGTTTAGCTATTAATTCTAGGTTATAGACTCAATAACTACCAAACCTGAAACCCTTCACTAGTTTACAGTGAAGTGGATAATAACTATGAAAAAGAAGAAAGTGCATATCAAGTATCTGATAAAATGGATAAAAGCCTTACCATCATTGCTATTTGTTTGTCCCAGTATTGCCAGAATTTGGGATGCAAAAATTAGGAGGAAGACCTGACTTCTTGAACCCATTTCCATCAAAGCAAAAGCCCTTGCTTGAACATCCAAAATCCCAATGCTTTTTTTGGAAAGTCCTATACCTCAATGCAAACCTTGTAAACAACGCCGTCCTAATATCCAGCAAGTTATCATTGACTTTCACGCTGCATGGACAAAAGAATGAGTCCAAGATAATCTATTGAAAACTAAGTCAGGACAAATATAATAATGAGTTTGCAGTATATTACAACGATTCCTCGAGCCAACAATAAGAACAAGCCAACAAGAAGAAGGTTTCTTGGTAAGAATCAAGAACTTTGACCGAGTATCCGAGCCCCTTATCTTTTGCTGATTTCATCATCCTTAAAAACTAATCATAAAGGAGAAGAATTTAAAGAGTGCAGGTAAGAAATATTGTTGTTTAATGTAAGCAAGAAAACAAATCTTTTCTTTATTTTTGCTGTGCAACGTATGGGCAAGAAGATGATTCATCTGCTGACAAATGAAAAAAGAGGACATCTTCTACTATATAGCATTGAAGCTTTTGGTAGGTAAGATGAGAATAGTTGAATAATCAAATATCTTATAAGTTTGTTTGGATGATTGTTATCTATGATATTCTAGTGTATTGTTATTCTAACATAATATTTATTTTGATTGCTTCACTAAATTAGTTATATTGTATTATTAAATTTATTATTTTAAAATAATTAAAAATTCTTTTTTTAAAACAAACGATTGGCGTGGCGAAATTATTTTCTATTTTTTTAAATTATATCGTAACTTATTACTCCATAATTCTTTTTTATTTTTACTTTTTTTTCTATTTTAACTTTAAATTTCCAAAACATTTTTCCTTCTAATTTTATTTTTAACTCAATTCTAGTTAGTCGTGCTTCTTTGTTTTGCTTTTTTTGTCTCGCTCCTTTGTTATGTTTTCTTAAGATATTTTGTATTCTTTTGTTTTATTTTTTAAAATTATTATTATGCATAATTTTTGATAAATTTAATATTTAAATGATAGAAGATATTTTAGTAAACTTATTGATTACAGTACAGTATGATACATTAAACAGAATTACAAATTATTATTTAATAATAATAAATAATATAATTTATTTAAATATTTTATTCCATATAATATAATACTATACAATACAATACATTGCAAAATGACGTGGAACAATTATCCAAACCGAGGGTAAGTGACCGCCTGATGCCTTAAAATAATGTCACAAGTGGGGTACCCAGGAAGAAGTAGAAGCAGAACAAGAACTGGCGCCAAGGCAAAGGTTGACATTCGAAGAAGTCAGAAGTTATTCATCAGATTTTGTGAAATTACAGAAAATTATGTTTGCCAACTTTGGCACTGTAAAAATATGGACACTTTTCCGTTGAATAAAAATAATGCGTGAATTTTATGACGTAAATAATAATGTGTGAATTGTTATAAGGTTAATAAAAATAAATGTATATACGTTGTGACTTGTGATACCAAAATTAATAATTAGCTTATTAACTGATTTTTATGCCCTCAAATTTCTATGTATTATTTGTTAATAAATTGTATTTATAAATTAATTTTGGAAAAACAAAGCAGAATAATATATAAACAGAAAAAGTAAGGAAACAAAAATCAATTCGAATTCACAGTGTTTCCTTAAAGAATTTAATCCACTCTCCTAGTACCCAAGGTTATGGATTATTTCCTCTCAGGATAGAACGAATTACACACTGGTGTAGTGGTAGTGTTTCAGCGAATACAAAGTTCGGTAGCAAATTACATTTATTGTTGCTTTGTTTGATGTTAAAAGTATGCAGAAGAAGGAGGAGAAACTCAGAAAATCGTATGGAAATTTTAAGCAGAATAATATTGTATTTATAGTCAAAGTCAGGCTGAAATTTTAAGAGGTGCAATTCTTCAGAATGACAGTTTATGCAAAATGGCCACAGCATAAATGTCATAACATAAATGGCTATTTACTTAACAATAAAGAGGAAAAATTGAAGAGGGTAGTTAATTTTCTGTTACCAAAACAGAAAAATGGTTGGATTTAATATTAATATTTATTTTAATATTAATATTCTATTATTAAAATAAATATTTAATAATATTTCTGTTGATATTATTCGAAGCCGGAGCCGAAATCAAAGCTGAGCGAGCGACGATGACGGCACGAGGCTTTCCTTCTTCTCAACTCTTTAAGAGCTAGAAGAAGAGCATTGCTTATATACCCATAAAAATCATCTTCCTCTTCCAATATGGGACAATGTCCCTTTGCTAAGGGGGAACTTAAAATTTCACTCAAAAAATTCATTTCCCTACATTTCTCATTCACCTCTTTTAAGTATTTAATATATACTTAAATACATAAACCCCCAACAATCCCCCACATGAATGGGGAATGGCTATATCACGAAAACATACATGAAAAACTGTGTGATTCGCAAGCAAGGATTAATTACATTTGGATAAGTAGGTTTCCCTTTGAACTTTCTGCAGTGAACTTATGTCGGATATACTCGATCAATCGGTAGATTTAACATCTTTGAACCGTCGAACATTTATGTATACTTAGACAACCACAAGTCACACAATCAACTCTTAGCCGTCTTTGATTCTCATTGTTGTGTTCGTTTAAGCCATGAACACCGCCTGGTTTCATAAGTGCGTAGAGAACTGGCCTTACAAAGTTCCCCTTGAAGCGGCTAACACTTCACACTTACATAGGTGATTCCTGAACGTGTCTTCCCATAGATACACTATTTGATATATCTCGTATCAAATTTAGAAATTATTAAAAAGCCTTAATGCTTTATCCTTGGTACTTGAACATTGTCTCATCACGAGAATGGACCAAAAGTTTAGTTAACAATGTTGAACCGTCATTAATGACTTTGTTTGATCTCTTTGAACCTAGATTTTCGGATCTCTAGTATTCTAGGTAGAGTTACCGCCACTATGACTTGTTCTCCGCTATAGTCTCATTCCCCTTGATGATTTCTCAACTACCTCTATGGTTAGGCCTTTTGTAAGCGGATCCAACACATTATCACTTGACTTTACATAATCAATCGCGATAATTCCTCTAGACAGTAATTGCCTGACGGTTTTATGTCTTCGTCGTATATGACGAGATTTATCGTTAAACACAACGCTCCCAGCCCTTCCAATTATCATTTTACTGTCGCAATGTATGCATACCAGTGCCAACGTTTTGGAAAAAAATGGAATATCTTCCAAGAAATTCCGAAGTCATTCAGCTGCTTCACCGGCTTAATCTAAGGCTGAATTCAGCCTCCATTTTAGAGTTGGCAATACAAGTTTGTTTGGATGACTTCCAAGATACCGCTCCTTCATCAATAATAAATAAATATCCACTTGTTGACTTTGAATCAGTTTATCCGGTGATCCAATTTGCAACGCAGTATTCCTCAATGACCGCATAATATTTACTATAATGCAAAACAATGTCCTGGATATGTACTAAATACCCCAAAACTCGTTTCATGGCCATCCAATGAGATTAACCTGGATTACTCGTATATCGACTCAATTTACTTATAGCACAAGCTATATCTGGTCGTGTACAATTCATGATGTACATTAAGCAACCAACACACGAGCATAATCTAATTGTGATATGTTTTGGCTTTTACTCTTTGCTAGTGCAAGATTTACGTCAATTGGAGTCTTTGCAACTTTAAAGCCCAAGTGCTTGAATTTTTCAAGTACTGTCTAAATATAATGAGATTGTGACAATGCCAGACCTTGAGAAGTCTTATGGATCTTAGTTCCCATAATTAAATCAACAACCCCCAAGTCTTTCATATCAAACTTGCCAATTAGCATGCTCTTTATCGCGTTTATGTTGGTAATGTCGTTACTCATTATTCGCATATCATCCATATATAAGCAAATAATGATTATGTGATTTGGAACATTTTAATGTACATTCATTTATTTTAAAATCATTTGACAACATTGTTTGGTCAAATTTCGCATGCCATTGTTTAGGTGCTTGTTTTAGTCCGTAAAGGACTTAACAAGTCTATATACCTTCTTTTCTTTACCTGGAACAACAAACCCTTCAGGTTGTTCCATGTAAATTTCTTCCCCCAACTATCAATTTAAGAAGGCTGTCTTAATATCCATTTGATGAATTTCAAGACCATAAATTGCAGTTAATGCTACTAATGTTCGTATGAGCATAATTCTTGTAATCGGAGAGTATGTATCGAAATAGTCAAGACCTTCTCACTGTCTATACCCTTTGACCATAAGTCTTGCCTTAAATTTTTCAATAGTGTCATTATCTTTCATTTTCCTCTTAAAGATTCATTTAGAACCCAACTATTTATTTCCATGAGGAAGATCAACCAATTCCCATGTATGTTTTTAGTATGGATTCTATTTTACTATTGACTGCCTGTTTCTAAAATAAAGATTCTGAAATAGACATAGCTTCTTTAAATGTTTGAGGCTCATTTTCCAGTAAGAAAGTCACAAAATCTAGTCTAAATGAAGTAGACGTTCTTTGAAGTTTACTACGCCTTGGATCCTCCTGATTAAGTGTACTTTCTTTTGTTTCTTCTTGAGGTCGTTTAGATCCTTCACCAATTGACTCGTATTCCTTTTTATATGGACATATATTTTAAAAGAACTCAACATTATTTGATTCTATATCCGTATTATTATGAATGTCGGGATTTTTTTTATTTATGAACTAAAAATCATGCTTTACTATTAGTCGAATATCCTATGAAAACACAATCAACGGTTTTTGGTCCTATTTTTATCCTTTTGGATTTAGGAACTTGCACTTTTGCCAAACACCTCCACACTTTAAAATAATTCAACTTGGGCTTCCTTCCTTTCTATTTTTCATATGGAATGGATTATGTTTTGATATGGGGTACTCGATTTAGAATTCGGCTATCCGTAAGAACGTCTATCTGATTCTATAACCGTATTGTTATGAATATCTGGATTTTTTGATTTATGAACTAGAAATCGATAGTCATAATTGATAGAAGATACGCTTAACGCTAGAGGGGGGGTATAATAAAAATAGCGTAAACTTGCGGAATTTAAAAATTGCAGGAATGAAATAAGTGCGATAAGTAAATAATAAAGAACGAACGCACCGATGTATCCTGGTTCACCACAACCCGTGGCTAGTCCAGTCCCCGAGAGACTCTCTCGAGATTTCCACTAACACTGTTAAGCTTACGGGTGCTCAACAAACCGTTACAACCTGAGAACTTGAGTCACACAAGTCTCAACAACCTTTGCTCGAAGATACAATACTTCAAGACTTCAACCAAAGGAATCACAACGTTCCTTCTTACAATACAAGGGAACAACTTTCCCTTAAAGTGTATAAAAACACTTTGCACTCAAAACAAGACTCTCCTTAAGAGTAGATATGAGTAAAATAAATACGCTCAAGAACGCAACAACTTTCGTCAACAATTTGGCTCTCAAAAACTTATGTAATGAATAGAAAATGATGAATAAGAGAGTATGCAAGCTTTAGCAATAATATTGTCAGTTGTTGTGTTTGTAAGACTGATTTGAAGATGTATTTATAGTGTCAAAACCATGCATTACCGTTGCCTAATTGCCAATTAAGAATTGCTGATTTTGTGCTGCGACAATCGATTGTCAAGATGATACAATCGATTGTTTTCCAATCGTTCTAGAAATCATTCCCAGATTTTACGCAGCACAATCGATTATCAAAGACATATAATCGATTACTGGCAACGTTCAAAAAATCCTTTCCAGATTTTACTTAAAACAATCGATTGTCAGAAATATACAATCGATTACTTGGCAACGTTCAAAAAATCTTTTCCAGATTTTACTTAAAACAATCGATTATCAGAAATATACAATCGATTACTTGGCAACGTTCAAAAAATCTTTTCCAGATTTTACTTAAAACAATCGATTATGAAAAACATACAATTGATTACTTGACGGTGTTTGAAAATATTTTGACAACGGTCAGTTACATAATCGATTATACTATATGGACAATCGATTATTTATCAGTCTTTGGAAAATCAAATAGACACTGCCTCAATACAATCGATTGTCATAGGTTCACAATCGATTATTTTGCAGCTTTGAAAAATATGTTTGGACACTGCCTCAACACAATCGATTGTCATAAGTTCACAATCGATTGTCATGCAGATTTGAAAAATCTGATGCACACTGCCTTAACACAATCGATTGTCATAAGGTTCACAATCGATTGTCATGCAGCTGACTTAACATAATCGATTATCATAAGTACATAATCGATTATCTTAGTCCAGATTTTAAAGGCATGTTTAAAAATCATTTTGCTAAAATACATATGCATGATTTAAAATCATTTTGCTCTAAATTAAATATGCATGATTTGATAAAAATGATCTTACGAGAGAAGCCAAGTCTTGAGTTAAGTTGTCGGATCAAGATCACAATAAAAGAACGACTCATGTATAACTTTGCTTAGTCTTGATCTTTGTTTGTTTTGTGCTTGAACTTTGTTACATGACATTTGCGCGCTTGTGCTTGGACCTCGTCATATGTCAATTGCGCATCGTTTGTCATTTATCAAAACCTGCAAATATGAACACACGTTTAGTTTAGTGCCTTGAGAACGTGTTTCAACAATTTCCTCCTTTTTGATAATGGCAAACCTTAAGCGGGATATGCATATTAGAGATTCATAATGACGATCCAAGACAAGTAAAGATATGCATTTAGTTCCCCCTCAATTTATACCAATAAATATTAAGTGCATAGCCCCTTATTCTTCCCCCTTTTGCCATTAGCAAAAACAAAATAAGTAATAACATGTTTATTGAAAAAAAATTCCAACTTCATAAAAGGGATAATAAAGCAAGTAATGTCAACATAATCGATTATTGATACTTGATAATCGATTATATAATAAAGATAAATCGATTATTTTTGAAGAGGAACCGATTATTCTGCATCAGTCTTTATAATTCCCCTTGCTTTTAGGGCGATACCTGCAAAAATACGTTAGACGCCTCCGACGCTCAAGTTAGTAATCATGTAAAAGGAAAAATGCAATGCATGACTTAGATCAACGTGGAGTCAAGAATCCCGAGTTCACTGCGAATTCGGAAGAAGGACTCTTTCTCTAAAGGTTTTGTAAAGATGTCGGCCAATTGATCTTTGGTTTCAACAAATTCAATTTCGACATCGCCTTTGAGAACGTGATCTCTTATAAAATGATGCCTAATTTCAATGTGTTTTGTTCTTGAATGAAGAACGGGGTTCTTCGTCAAGCATATGGCGCTAGTATTATCACATCTAAGAGGGATATGATCGATACTTAGGCCATAGTCCAAGAGTTGCTGTTTCATCTAATGGATTTGAGCGCAACAACTCCCCGCGGCTACATATTCAGCCTCGGTTGTGGACAATGCAACACTTACTTGTTTCTTGCTAAACCAAGAAACTAGAGAGCTACCGAGCAAATGGCAAGTGCCACTAGTGCTCTTGCGGTCCAATTTGCATCCAGCAAAATCGAAATCGGAATAACCAACAAGTTGGCATGAAGAACCTTTGGGGTACCATAGACCCACATTTACAGTACCAACAAGATACTTCAATATCCGTTTCACCGCAGTTAGGTGAGACTCCTTCGGACATGATTGATAACGAGCGCATAAGCACACGCTAAACATGATGTCCGGTCTACTAGCAGTAAGATAAAGGAGAGATCCAATCATACCTCGATACTTCTTGGTGTCGACTTCCTTACCTTTCTCATCTTTGTCTAGATGGTCGGATGTGCTCATGGGAGTGGCCATTGCTTTTGCATTACTCATTTCAAATCGTTTTAACAATTCTTTGCAATATTTAGCTTGACAAATGAAGGTTCCTTCTTTCATTTTCTTTACTTGCAGCCCCAAAAAGAAGGTCAGCTCACCCATCATAGACATCTCAAATTCGCTTGTCATTAACTCAGAGAATTCCTTGCATAAAACATTGTTAGTAGCACCGAAAATAATATCATACACATAGATTTGAACTAATAAAATATCATTATTTTTATGCTTAACAAATTGAGTGGTGTCAACTTTCCCCCTAATGAATTCATTTTCCAAAAGAAATTTACTCAATCGTTCATACCAAGCTCGGGGAGCTTGTTTGAGACCATAAAGCGCCTTTTTAAGTTTGAAAACATGATTGGGAGATTTGAAATCTTCAAAGCCCGGGGGTTGTTCAACATAAACTTCTTCTTGAATAACACCATTTAGAAAAGCACTTTTTACATCCATTTGATATAAATTGAAATCCATAGAAGAGGCAAAAGCAAGCAATAAACGAATAGCTTCTAATCTTGCTACGGGTGCATATGTTTCTTCATAGTCAATTCCCTCTTCTTGATTATAGCCTTTTGCTACAAGCCTAGCTTTGTTTCTAGTGATTACACCATTTTCATCTAGTTTGTTTCGAAAAACCCATTTCGTACCAATTATGGTATGATTCTCGGGTCTTGGCACCAAATCCCAAACGTCATTTCGTTCGAATTAGTTAAGCTCCTCTTGCATTGCCAAGGTCCAAAATTCATCCCCAATTGCTTCGGAGATGGTTGAAGGTTCAATTTGAGAAACGAAAGCAGTATGTCCTAAGGTGTTCTTAAGAGTGTTTCGAGTACTTACCTGTTGTTCAATGTTGCCAATTACCTGTTCAAGAGGATGGTCTTTGATTGTTCTCCACGCGTTGGGCAGTTTCGTTTCTTTTTCTAGTTGTGGCGCTTCCTCCAATAATTGTTCCAAGGTTTCACCTTGAATTTCCTTAGGAGTTTCTTCTTGTACTTTGTCTTGAGGACTTATTGAGTTTAAGATACGTGCAGGATCAAAACCAGAATCCTTTCTCGCCAAGCGAGCATTATTTTCGGAAAACACAATATGAGGGGATTCCTCCACAGTTTCGGTTCTATTATCCTTTTGGATTTAGGAACTTGCACTTTTGCCAAACACCTCCACACTTTAAAATAATTCAATTTGGGCTTCCTTCCTTTCTATTTTTCATATGGAATGGATTATGTTTTGATATGGGGTACTCGATTTAGAATTCGGCTATCCGTAAGAACGTCTATCTGATTCTATAACCGTATTGTTATGAATATCTGGATTTTTTGATTTATGAACTAGAAATCGATAGTCATAATTGATAGAAGATACGCTTAACGCTAGAGGGGGGGGTATAATAAAAATAGCGTAAACTTGCGGAATTTAAAAATTGCAGGAACGAAATAAGTGCGATAAGTAAATAATAAAGAAAGAACGCACCGATGTATCCTGGTTCACCACAACCCGTGGCTAGTCAAGTCCCCGAGAGACTCTCTCGAGATTTCCACTAACACTGTTAAGCTTACGGGTGCTCAACAAACCGTTACAACCTGAGAACTTGAGTCACACAAGTCTCAACAACCTTTGCTCGAAGATACAACACTTCAAGACTTCAACCAAAGGAATCACAACGTTCCTTCTTACAATACAAGGGAACAACTTTCCCTTAAAGTGTATAAAAACACTTTGCACTCAAAACAAGACTCTCCTTAAGAGTAGATATGAGTAAAATAAATACGCTCAAGAACGCAACAACTTTCGTCAACAATTTGGCTCTCAAAAACTTATGTAATGAATAGAAAATGATGAATAAGAGAGTATGCAAGCTTTAGCAATAATATTGTCAGTTGTTGTGTTTGTAAGACTGATTTGAAGATGTATTTATAGTGTCAAAACCATGCATTACCGTTGCCTAATTGCCAATTAAGAATTGCTGATTTTGTGCTGCGACAATCGATTGTCAAGATGATACAATCGATTGTTTTCCAATCGTTCCAGAAATCATTCCCACATTTTACGCAGCACAATCGATTATCAAAGACATATAATCGATTACTGGCAACGTTCAAAAAATCCTTTCCAGATTTTACTTAAACAATCGATTGTCAGAAATATACAATCGATTACTTGGCAACGTTCAAAAAATCTTTTCCAGATTTTACTTAAAACAATCGATTATCAGAAATATACAATCGATTACTTGGCAACGTTCAAAAAATCTTTTCCAGATTTTACTTAAAACAATCGATTATGAAAAACATACAATCGATTACTTGACGGTGTTTGAAAATATTTTGACAACGGTCAGTTACATCGATTATACTATATGGGCAATCGATTATTTATCAGTCTTTGAAAAATTAAATAGACACTGCCTCAATACAATCGATTGTCATAGGTTCACAATTGATTATTTTGCAGCTTTGAAAAATATGTTTGGACACTGCCTCAACACAATCGATTGTCATAAGTTCACAATCGATTGTCATGCAGATTTGAAAAATCTGATGCACACTGCCTTAACACAATCGATTGTCATAAGGTTCACAATCGATTGTCATGCAGCTGACTTAACATAATCGATTATCATAAGTATATAATCGATTATCTTAGTCCAAATTTTAGAGGCATGTTTAAAAATCATTTTGCTAAAATACATATGCATGGTTTAAAATCATTTTGCTCTAAATTAAATATGCATGATTTGATAAAAATGATTTTACGAGAGAAGCCAAGTCTTGAGTTAAGTTGTCGGATCAAGATCACAATTAAAGAACGACTCATGTATAACTTTGCTTAGTCTTGATCTTTGTTTGTCTTGTGCTTGAACTTCGTTACATGACATTTGCGCGCTTGTGCTTGGACCTCGTCATATGTCAATTGCGCATCATTTGTCATTTATCAAAACCTGCAAATATGAACACATGTTTAGTTTAGTGCCTTGAGAACGTGTTTCAAAAATAATGCGGTTATCTGATTCTGTAACCGTGTTATTATGAATGTCGGAATATTTTTTATTTATGAACTAGAAATCGATATGCTTTACTATTAGTCGCACATCCTATGAAAATACAATCAAGAAGGGCGGCTTCTCCTATGTCGTGTCAAATTCGCATCGAAAAAAAGAGATTTGTCCTCTCCTATGAAGAAATAAAAAAATAATTGTTTCGTAAAATCTCGTCTATTACTAATATCTAATCACTAACAAATCTAAAATCTAATAAAAAAATAAGTAATAAATTAAGGTTCTATTTCAACACGGAAGAAAGGGGACAATATACAGGGGTTTTTGGTCCTATTTTTACCCTTTTGGATTTAGGAACTTGCACTTTTGTTAAACACCCCCACACTTTAAAATAATTCAATTTGAGCTTCCTTCCTTTCCATTTTTCATATGGAATGGATTGTGTTTTGATATGGGGTACTCGATTTAATATTCGACTATCCATAGGAACGGCTTCTCCCCACAAGTTCTGTAGCATTCCAGAACTTATCAACAACGTTCATCATCTCCTTTAAAGAACAATTCTTTCTTTCTGCAATCCCATTGAATTGGGGCGTGTAAGGGGCCGCTGTTTGATGAATAATACCATATTCTAAACATATTTGTTCAAAAAGAGATTCATATTCACCACCCCTATCACTTCTTATCATTTTGATTTTCTTCTTAAGTTGCGTTTCAACTTCATTTTTGTATTGCTTGAATTCATCTATTTCTTCATCTTTACTATTAAGTAAGTAAACATTGCAATCGAGTACTATCGTCAATAAAAGTTATGAAATACTTCTTTCCACCGCGAGATGGTATTAGCTTCATGTCACAAATATCTGTGTCAATTAAGTCTAAAGGATTTGAATTCCTTTCAACTGACTTATAAGGATATTTAGCATACTTTGATTCCACACATACTTGATATTATGATTTATCACATTCAAACTTAGCAATACTTACAAATTAATCATTTTTTGCAAGGTTTTTATAATTAACATGACCCAAAAGTATATGACATAATTCATTTGACTCAAATAAGTAAGACGAAGCTGGAATTTTATTTATTATTTTCAACAATCATTACATTCAGCTTGAAAAGGCCCTCGGTGAGGTAACCTTTTCCTACAGATATCTCGTTCTTACTTATTACAACCTTATCGAATACAAATACATATTTAAAAACCATTCTTAACAAGAAGTCCAGTAGAGACTAAATTCTTCCTAATATCGGGAATATGAAGGATGTTGTTCAAAGTCACCACTTTGCTGGAAGTCATTTTGAGAAATATCTTCTTACATCCTTCAATCTTGGCCTTTCTTATGGGGTCCAACAGAAGCATAAGTAGCAAAAGCTTCTCTAACAGTATAAATATGACGAGTTGCTCCAGAATCAATCCACCACTCTTTAGGATTGTCCACCAAGTTGCATTCGGAAAGCATGCACATATGTCATCAACATCATCATGCTTTTCAACCATGTTTGCTTGACCCTTGTTCTTGTCTTTCTTTGGAGCACGACAATCCATAGATTTGTGTCCGTCTTTTCCATAGTTGTAGCAATTTCCACTGAACCGCTTCTTGTTTGGGTTGTATTTCGGTCCAGAAGTCTTCTTCCTCTTTTTGTTCTCTTCAACAATATTTGCTCCTATTATTTTTTAGTTTCCACGGCCTCTCTTTTCAGCAGCTTTGTTGTCCTCTTCGATTCTCAACCGAACAATGAGATCTTTAAGGGACATCTCCTTGCATTTTTGTTTCAAGTAGTTTTTGAAGTCCTTCCATAAATGAGGCAACTTCTCAATCATCGCTGCTACTTGGAATGCTTTATTGATGACAAGAACTTTAATGAAATTTGTGTTAGTAAAAATACTAAGATTACTACTTTCAACATCAGTTTTAATTTGATTTATACATTCAGCAAGGAGATCGTGAACAATCACTTGCAGTTCCCGGACTTAGGTAATAACAAACTTGCTATATACCATTTTGTAGTCCAAAAACTTTGCAGCAATGAACTTCTTCAACCTGGCATCTTCGGTTTTGTATTTCTTTTCAAACGCAGTCCACAGTTCTTTTGATGTTTCCACGCCACTGTAGACGTTATACAAAGCATCCTCCGACCCGCTTAGAATATAATTCTTGCACATAAAATCGAAATTCTTCCACGCCTCAATCATGAGAAAACGTTTAGTTTCTGGAGTTTCATCAGACAACATAGGAACATCTTACTTGATGAACTTCTGGAGACTTAGAGTAGTCAAATAGAAGAATATCTTTTTCTCCCAGTACTTGAAATCAATTTCAGAGAATTTTCCAGGTTTTTCCGCCAGTGCCAATGATGTTGGTGTTGTTCGGCTCATTGAGGCATTGGCAATCACCATTAGAACAGCTTGGTTCACATTTTTGATGAGCTGACCGGCCGTTTTAAGAATTTATTACCTAATCTCCTATTAACTACTTCCCCCATGTTTATTTCTGCTATTTTCATTTGTCGGGACATTCGGTTTTGAGTTTCAGAGAGTTTTGGGACACTTAGTCCCTAAATAAGAGCTTAAGTGTTAGAAAAGTGATCATAGTCAGAATAGTGCAAATATGGCCTCGGAATGGAAATTCGATGGTTTTGTTAGCTCCTATAGGTGATTTCGGGTTTAGGAGCGTGTTCGGAATGTATTTTGAAGGTCCGTAGCTAATTTACACCTGAAATGCCGAAAGTTGAATTTTTGAAGTTTTCGGTTCGGTAGTGAGATTTTGATCCAAGGGTCGGAACAGAATTCTGGAAGTTGGAGTAGCTCTGTAGTGATTAATGTGATGTGTGTGCAAAATTTCAGGTCATTCAAACGAGGTTTGATAGACTTTTTAATCGAAAGCGTATTTTTAGAGTTTTTGAAATTCTTAGGCTTGAATCCGATGAAAAATAGGTATTTGATGTTGTTTTGAGCATTTCGAAGGTTGGAAAAAGTTTGAATGAAGTTATGGAATATATTGGTAGGTTTGTTTGAGGTCCCTGGGACCCTAGGATGAGTTCATATGGTTGACGAGAGGTTTTGGAATGGTTTGAAGCAGCTGAAGCCGCTGATATCTGTCATAACCGCACCTGCGGTTTGGTTTCCGCAGGTGCGGAGCCGCAGAAGCGGTGGATCAACCGCAGAGGCGAAAATGGGGAAGTTCAGCAAGGACCGTAGAAGCTAGAGGAATTCTTTAAGAGGAGTACCGCATCCGCGGATGGGGAGTCGCAGATGCAGAAAATGAGTTTTAAGTAGAAGTCGCAGATGCGACAACTGTTCCGCAAAATCGGGATTGCAGAAGTGGTCCCAAAACCGCAGATGTGGAGATAGCTGGGCAGAAATATGAAATTTTGAGGGTTTAGCTCAAAACATCGAAAATTTGATTTGGGAGCTCCGGATTGGCGATTTGAAGAGAGATCTTCACCTAGGAGTTTTGGGGTAAGTAATTCTTGCTCGGTTTAGACTAATTTCCATGAACCTACACTTAAGTCTATCCTTAGATGATTTACCTAATTTGTAAATTTCACCCGATTTCGAGATGTGGGCCCCAGGCGCATTTTGGTTATTTTACTTAATTTCATGTATTAGCTTAGAATGTCTTTGTAAAATCAGTTACTTGAAGTGTTATTTGCATAATAAAATTTAATTGAATAGATTTGGGCCATTTGGAGTCAAGTACTCGTGGCAAGAACGTGGTCTCAGGTTTATTATTGAGTCATTTCGAGGTAAATGGCTTGTCTAACCTTGTGCGGGGGACCCTCTCCTTAGTATTGGTATTGTGATAATTGAAATGCCTTGTACATAATGTGACGAGTGCATACTTGTGATACTTGTTGAATATCCTTTTTTCATTAAAATAGCCTTAATTGTGCTTTTCCTTTCTTGCATACACTACTTGGAATTTAAGCCTACAGTTAGCCTGGAGAAGATTGACTAAATTTCTCTATTTGCTTTAACTGCCTTATTTTTATTACGTGAAGTATGCTAGGTTAGAAATTATCTATTTCTCCTTGGTATGAAGTTGAGCGCAATTGAGTATTTCTTTTGCTATTGTTGTGTGTTTTATTTTGGGACTACCGGAAGGACTCCCGCGAGATCCCCTGAACGAATTTGATTGAGCTGAGGTGCGGGATACAGAGAGATCCTTGGCATGTATATTAAGGATATCCAGAGATCTCCGGGATACCAAGAGATCCCTAGCATATATTGAGGATACCAACAGATCCTCGGGATAGCAAGAGATCCCTAGCATATATTGAGAATACCGAGAGATCCTCAGAATACCAAGAGATCCCTAGCATATATTGAGGATAATGAGAGATCCTCAGGAATACCAAGAGATCCCTCGTATATATTTAGGATACTAAGAGATCCTTAAGATACTAAGAGATCCCTGGTTATTATCCTTGTGTTCATTTTAGCCTCTATTTCAGTTATTGCGTTCCATACTTTCTCGTATTAAATTTTTATTGTTAGCTTTCAAATGTGTTGCTAATCATATTCTGTCATACCTTATATTATTATCGTATCTCAGTAGTGCCTTGACATTCCTCGTCACTACCCGACCAAAGTTAGGCTTGGCACTTACTGAGTACCAATGTGGTTTACTCATGCCCTTTTTGTGCAGTTTTTTTCATGTGCAGATCCAGGTACCTTGACTTAGACTTACCACCCTTGAGGTGGGGCAATCTTTCGGAGACTTCGAGGTATATCTGTTGCATCCGCAGACTGAGGAGTCTTTCTCCATTCTCTCTTGTAGTGATAGACCTTCTATCTTTATTATTGATGTAGACATTCTGAAGTCAGAGCATTTTTATTGTATTCGTAGCTTGTGATTAATGGGTTCGGGGTTTTGGGATTATGTATTAGTTATTGAGAGTTAACGTTATCCATGCTGAGCGACACTTTTAAACATTATTTTCTAACTCTATCTCTATTTTAACTTGTTTCATCGGCAATTTGGTTTATTTTCCGCATTTAGGCTTACCTAGTCATGGAAGACTAGGCGCTGTCATGATAGTTCACGGAGGGGAAAACCGAGGTCGTAACAAGTTGGTACCAGAGCTCTAGGTTCATAGAAGTCATGAATCACAAGCCGGTTTATTAAAGTCTCGTTGATCGGTACAGAGACGTTTGTACTTATCTACGAAAGACTATGTAACTGTTAGTAAAATTCTATTTTATTTGATTTCCTTGTCTTGCAAGATTTTGACTTCATAATTCTAAACTTATGTCTTCTATTCTATCAAAGATTGTGCAGACACGTGCTACCCGAGATGATCGGGCACTCGCACCCCCTACTGTAGCCTTCAGAGGCCGGGGCCGGGGTAGAGGCCGAGGATGCGCACATAGTGCACCAGAGCACCTGCGCGAGCTACTCTCGAGGTACCACCAATAGTTCTAGCCGGAGTCCAGACACCTGATACGCCTATTGCTACTACCATGCCAGCACTTCAGAAGACTCTGGCACAGTTCATGAGCACGTACACCACTTTGGCTCAGGCAGGGTTGCTTCCCCTTGCTGCAGCTACATCCTAGGCTAGGGGAGGAGTACAAACTCCTGCCGCCCTCACTCTTGAGCAGCGGGTGCATGTTGAGCAGGTTCCAGAGATTATTCTGGTACAACCCATAGTTCCAAATCAGCCCGAGGATAGGGCAGCGGCTTCCGAGGATGAGTAGTGGAGGCTTGAGAGGTTCAAGAAGTATAAGCCTCATGTTTTTAGCGGTTTAGCATCAGATGATGATTTGGTTTATCTGGATGAGTGCTAATGTATTCTTTATACCATGGGTATCTCCGGATCAAGTGGGGTTTCTTTCATAACCTTCCAGCTTCGATGGGCCGCCTATGAGTGGTAGCGCACTTATGAGTTAGACAGTCTAGATGAGGCAAATTCACTAACTTGGGCTCAATTTTTAGATTTGTTCTTGAGAGAGTATGTTCCTCAGAACCTTAGAGACGCGTGGTGCGTAGAGTTTGAGCATTTACGCCAGGTTGCTGTGACTGTCTGAGAGTATGTAGTCTGTTACACTAGTTTGGCTATGCATGCACCAGCCTTGGTTTCTACGGTTCACGAGAGGGTTTGCCGATTTATTGAGGGCTTTATTCCCAGAATCAGGTCTAGCATAGATCGTGAGTTGGAGATGTATATTTCTTATTAGCATGTGGTGAGCATTGCTAGGAGGGTCGAGGGTATACATGCTAGGGAGAGAGAGGAGAGGGAGGCTAAGAGGTCTCGAGAGTCAGGCCATCATTCTGGTGCTCGTGCCGCAGCTACAGGTTGTCATGGTAGGTGTTATATGAGTCACCCCATTCATCTAGATCTTCTAGCAGCCAGTGGTGCTCTAGCTCCTCCTAGGCCTCAAGATCCTTATTATGCACCTCTGATATCTAGTGCACCTCCTACGCCGGGTGCTTTAAGAGGTCAGTCCAGCCGACCTAAACTGAGCCAGTCACAACCACCACATCCTCCGAGAGCTTGTTTTGAGTGTGGTGACACACGCCATGTGGTGAGGAATTGTCCTAGACTTGGGAGGTAGAGGTCTCCCTAGAGGGGGAGGCCAGGCCAGATACTATGCCCTTTCTGCCCGTACCGAGGTTGTTGCCTTCGATGCTGTCATCATAGGTACTATACTAGTTTGTCACAGAGATGCATCGGTTCTATTCGATCCAGGCTCCACTTATTCTTATGTGTATTCTTATTTTGCTCTATATTTAGGTGTATCTCAGTATTCTTTGAGTTTCTATGTTTACGTTTCTACTCTTGTGGGAGATTCTCTTATTGTGGATCGCGTTCATCGGTCGTGTTTGGTTGCTCTTAGTGGTTTTGAGACCAGAGACGATTTATTATTGTTAAGCACGGTTGATTTTGATATTATCTTGGGCATGGACTGGTTGTCGTCCCTTTATGTTCTTCTTGATTGTCACGTCAAAATCGTGACGCTGGTTATGCCAGGTGTACCACTTGTTGAGTGGATGTGTGCTTTAGATCACACTCCCAGTAGAGTTATTTTTTTCCTTAAGGATCAGTGTATGATTGAGAAGGGATGTGATGCGTATTTAGCTTATGTGAGAGATGTCAGTATTGATACCCCATACGTTGATTCAGTCCCAGTAGTATGGGATTTTTATGATGTGCTTCTAGCTGACCTTCCGGGCATGCCGCGCAATAGAGATATTGATTTTGGCATTGATCTGTTGCTGGGAACTCAGCCCATTTCTATCCCTCTGTATCATATGGCTCCTCCTGAGTTGAAGGATTAGTTACATGAATTGCTTGATAAGGGTTTTATTCGGCCTAGTGCATCACCTTAGGGTGATCCTATCTTGTTTGTGAAGAAAAAAGATGGTTCTATGCGTATGCGTATTGATTATCACCAGTTGAACAAAGTAACAGTGAAGAACTGTTATCCTTTTTGTCATACTGATGATTTGTTTGACCAGCTTCAGGGGGCACATGTGTTTTCTAAGATTGACTTGCGCTCAGGTTACCATCAGTTGAAGATTCGGGAGTCAGATATCCTGAAGACTGCTTTCAGGACTCGGTATGGTCATTACGAGTTCCTTTTTATGTCATTTGGGCTGACCAATGCCCCAACAGCCTTTATACATTTGATGTACAGTGTGTTTCAGCCGTATCTTGACTCGTACGTCATTGTCGTTATTGATGATATTCTGGTGTATTCCCAGAGCCGGGAAGATCATGAGCAACACCTGAGGACTGTGCTTCAGACTTTGAGAGAGAAGAAGTTATATGCTAAGTTCTCAAAGTGTGAGTTTTGGTTGGATTCAATGGCATTCTTAGGCCACGTGGTATCGAGTGAGGGTATTCAGTTGGATCTGAAGAAAATAGAGGTCGTGCAGAGTTGGACCAGACCATCCTCAGCTACAAATATCTGTAGTTTCCTTGGCTTGGCAGGTTACTACCATCGTTTTGTGGAGGGATTTTCATCAATTGCAGCCCCTATGACCAGACTGACCTAAAAGGGTGCTCCGTTCAGTGGACGGAAGAGTGTGAGGCGAGCTTTCAGAAGCTCAAGACAGCTTTGACTACAACCCCAATTTTGATTTTGCCTATGTACTGTTGAAGATCTGGCATCATTATTTGTATAGTGTGCCCAATTTATACAGATCACCAGAGCTTGCGACACCCGTTCAAGCAAAATGATATAAATTTGCGCCGGAGGAGGTGGTTAGAGTTCCTAAAGGACTATGATATCACCATTTTATATCACTCCGGACAAGGCAGATATGGTGGCTGATGTTTTGAGTCACTAGGTAGAGAGTTTGGGGAGTTTGGCTTATTTACTAGCATCGGAGAGACCTATGGCGATGGATGTTCAGGCCTTAGCCAACCAATTTGTAAGATTGGATCTTTCAGAGCCCACTCGGGTTCTAGCTTGCATTGTTTCTTAGTTTTCCTTATTTGACTACATCAGGGAGTGTCATTATAATGACCCTCATTTACTTGTCCTCAAGGATAAGGTTCAGCACGGTGATGCCAAAGATATGACTATTAGTGATAACGACATACTGAGGATGCAGGGTCAGATTTGTGTACCCAATGTTGATGGGCTTCGGGAGTATATTCTAGAAGAGGCCCATAGTTTGCGGTATTCCATCTATCTGGGTGTCGCGAAGATGTATCAGGATTTAAGAAAACACTATTGGTGGATGAGGATGAAGAAAGATATAGTTGGGTTTGTAGCTCGGTGCCTCAACTATCAACAGGTGAACAATGAGCACCAAAGGCCGGGTGGATTGCTTCAGCAGATAGAGATTCCGGTATGGAAGTGGGAGCGGATAACCATGGACGTTTTATTTGGGCTCCCACGGACTTTGAGAAAGTTCGATGCTATTTGGGTAATTATGGATCGGCTGACCAAGTCCGCTCACTTTATTCCTGTGTGTACTACTTATTCTTCGTAGCGGTTGGTGGAGATCTATATCCGAGAGATTGTTCGTCTGCATGGTATTCTAGTTTCCATCGTTTCAGATAGAGGTACTCATTTCACATCACGATTATGGAAAGTCATTCAGCATGAGTTGTGTACTCGGGTAGAGTTGAGAACAATATTTCACCCATAGAACGACGGACAGTCCGAACGCACTATTCAGATTCTTGAGGATATGCTCCATGCATGTGTGATCGAGTTTGGATGATCTTGGTATCAGTTCTTGCTATTGGCAAAGTTTGCATACAACAACAGTTAGCAGTCCAACATTCAGACAACGCTATATGAGGCTTTATATGGTAGGCGGTATAAATCTCCGATGAGTTGGTTTGACCGGGTGAGGCTAGATTATTGGGCACAGAATTAGTTCAAGATGCCTTGGAGAAGGTTAAGGTAATTCAGGATAGACTCCGTATGGCCCAGTCTAGACATAAGAGCTATGCAGATCGGAAGGTTCGTGATGCTTTCTATATGGTTGGAGAGTGGATTCTGCTTCGGGTTTCGCTTATGAAAGGGTTATGAGATATGGGAAGAAGGGAAAGTTGAGTATGAAGTTTATTGGCTCTTCTGAGATATTGAGACATGTTGGGAAGGTTGATTATGAGCTTTCCTTACCTCCCAGCTTGGTAGGAGTTTTTCCGGTATTTCATGTTTCAATGCTCCAGAGGTATCACGACGATCTGTCGCACGTGTTGGATTTCAGTTCAGTCCAGTTGGATAAGGATCTATCTTATGTTGAGGAGCCAGTGGAAATATTGGACAGACAGATTAGAAAGATGAGGTCAAAGAACATTGCATCCTTGAAGGTTCAGTGGCGGGGTCAGCCGGTCGAGGAGGCAACCTTGGAGACCGAGAAGGATATGCGCAACCATTACCCTTGTCTTTTCACTACTTCAGGTATGTCTCTATGCTCGTTCGAGGATGAACGCATGTTTAAGTGTAGGAGGATGTGACAACCCAGCTAGTCGTTTTAAGAATTTACGCCTGATCCCTTATTAACTGCTTCCCTCGTTTTTATTTCTGCTATTTTGATTTTCCAGCATGTTAGGTTTTGAGTTTCGGAGAGTTTTTGGATACTTAATCCCTAAATGAGAGCTTAAGTGTTGGTAAGTTGACCGTAGTCGGAACAATGTGAAGACGACCTCAGAATGGATATATGATGGTTCCATTATCTCCGTTGGGCGATTTCGGGGTTAGGAGCGTGTTCGGAGTGTGTTTTGGAGGTCCGTAGCTAATTTAGGCTTGAAATACCGAAAGTTGAACTTTTGAAGTTTCCAGTTCGATAGTGAGATTTTGATTCGAGGGTCGGAATGGAATTCCAAAAGTTGGAGTAGCTATGTAGTGATGAATGTGACGTGTGTGCAAAATTTCAGGTCATTCGGATGAGGTTTGATAAATTTTTTGATCGAAACGGTGTTTTAAGAGTATTTGAAATTCTTAGACTTGAATCCGATGAATAAAATAGGTGTTTTGATGTTGTTTTGAGCGTTCCGAAGGTTGGAACAAGTTTGAATGAAGTTATAGAATATGTTAGTAGGTTTGGTTGAGGTTCCGGGGGACTCATGATGATTTCAGATGGTTGACGGGAGGTTTTGGAATGGTTTGAAGCAACTGAACCCGCTGATATTTGTCATAACCGCACATGCGGTTAGGTCTCAGCAGGTGCGTTACCGCAGAAGCGGTGGAACAACCGCAGAAAAAAATGGGGAAGTTCAGCAGGTATCGCAGAAGCGATAGCAATTCTACAGGAGCGGCACCGCATCTACAGATGGGGAGTCTCAGATGCGTCTGTAGATGTGGAAAATGAGTTTTAAGTAGAAGTCGCAGATGCGACCAGTGTTCCGCAAAAGCGGGACTGCAAATGCGGAAAAAACTGGGAAGAAATATGAAATTTCGAGGATTTAGCTGAAGACTTTGAAATTTTGATTTAGGAGTTGGGGATTGGCGATTTGAAGAGAGATTTTCACCTGGGTGTTTTGGGTATGTAATTCTTGCTCGGTTTAGACTAATTTCCATGATTCTACACTTAATTACATCCTTAAATTTCAAATTAATGGTGAAAATTTAGAGAAATTTTCTATGCCAAACAATTGAGTTTAGACCATTATTTTGATGTCGGATTGAAGTAATTTTTATATATATATGAGCTCGTGAGAGTACAAGGATTCAGAATTATAAATTTCCAATTCCGAGATATGGGCCCGAAGGGCGTTTTGGTTATTTTACCTATTTTTGCATATTAGCTTAGAATTTCTTTGTAGAATCAGGTATTTGAAGTGTTATTTATATAATGAAATTTAATTGAATAGATTTGTGCCATTTAGAGTTGAGTACTTGTGGCAAGAACGTAGTGTAGGGTTGATTATTGAGCCGGTTCAGGTAAGTGGTTTGTCTAATCTTATGTGGGGGACTCTATCCTTAAGATTGATATTGTGATAATTGAAATGCCTTGTACGTGAGGTGACGAGTGCGTACTTGTGAAAATTGTTGAAAATCATGTTTTCATTAAAATAGCCTTAATTGTGTTTTTCCTTTTTTGCTTATACTACTTGGAATTTAAGCATGTTGTTAGCGTAGAGAAGCATGTCTAATTGACTAAATTGCTCTATTTATTTTAGCTGCCTTATTTGTATTACGTGAAACATGCTAGGTTAGTAATTATCTGTTTTTGCTTTGGTATGAATTTGAGCGTAATTGACTATTCTTTTTGCTATTGTTGTGTGTTTTATTTTGGGACTACGGGAAGGCATCCCGAGAGATCCCCTGGACGAATTTGTGATTGAGCTGAGGTGCAGGAAATCGAGAGATCCTTGGCACGTATATTGAGGATACCCAGAGATCCTTAGGATACCAAGAGATCCCTAGTTTATATTAAGGATACCAAGAGATCCCTAGTTTATATTAAGGATACCAAGAGATCCCTAGTATATATTGAGGATACCAAGAGATCCTCGGGATACCAAGAGATCCCTAGCATATATTGAGGATAACGAGAGATCCTCGGGATACCAAGAGATCCCTAGTATATATTAAGGGTACCAAGAGATCCTCGGGATATCATGAGATCCCTAGTGTAGATTGCGGATACTAAGATCCTCGGGATACTGAGAGATCCCCGGTAATTATCCTTGTGTTTATTTTAGCCCCTGTTTCAGTTATTGCATTCCTTACTTTCTCGTATTAAAATTATATTAATAGCTTTCAACTGTATTGCTTATCATATTCTGTCATACCTTATATTATTATCTTATTTCAGTATGGCCCTCACCTTCCTCGTCACTAGCCGACCGAGGTTAGGATTAAAACTTACTGAGTACCCCTGTAGTGTTCTCATGCCCTTTCTGTGCATGTTTTTTATGTGTAGATCCAGGTACCTTGGCTCAGACTTACCATCCTTAAGGCGAGGTGATTCTTCGGAGATTTTGAGGTATATCTGTCGCGTCCGCAAATCGAGGAGTCTCTCTCCATTCTCTCTTGTGGTGATAGCCCTTCTATTTGTACTGTTCATGTAGACATTCCAGATTTAGCATATATTTACTGTATTCGTAGCTTGTGATTTATGGGTTTTCGAATTTTGGGAGTATGTATTAGTTTTTGAGAGTTAACGTTGTGTATACCGAGCGACACTTTTAAACATTGTTTTATTACTCTATCTCTGTTTTAACTTATTTTTTCCGTAATTTGGTTTATTTTTCGAATTTAGTCTTACCTAGTCATGGAAGGCTAGGTGCCATCATGATAGTTCACGGAGGGAAAAACCGGGATCCTGACAACATTATCATTAGTTATTTATGTAAAGAATGGCACAATAGTTAAAATCAAGTAGATTTTAATCTCCAATAGAGTACAAAATACAAAGGTTTTACTCTCGAGAAATAGTGAGTACAAATATAGAAAATATAATAAATTCCTTAATCTTATTAGTAAACTGTATTTGTAAACTAATTCTGAAAAAATAAAATAGAACAATATATAAATAGAATACATGAGGAAACAAAAATCAATTCGGGCCCACTGAATTCACAATATTTCCGTTAGGATTTTTAATCCCCTCTTAGTACCCAAGGTTATGGACTATTTCCTCCCAGGATAGGACGAATTACACACTGGTGTAGTGGTACTTCAAACCCCTATGTTTCAGCGAACACAAATTTCGGTAGCAAATCACACTTACTGTTGCTTTGTTTGATGTTAAAAGTATGCATAAGGAGGAGGAACTCAAAATCGTATGGAAATTCTGAGCACAATAGTCTTGTATTTATAGCTAAAGTTGGACTGAAATATTAAGAGGTGCAACTCTTCAGAATGACTGTTTATGCAAAACGGCCACAATATAAATGCCATAATATAAATGGCTATTTACTCAATAGTAAAGAGAGAAAATTGAAGAGGGTAGTTAATTTTCTGTTACCAAAATAGAAAAACGGATTGGATTTAATATTAATATTTATTTTAATATTAATATGTTATTAAAATAAATATTTAACAATATTTCTGTTAAAATTATCCGAAGCCGAGTCGTCGCGAGACTTAGCTTCTTCTCAACTTTTTAAGAGCTTGAAGAAGAACAATTGCTTATATACCCATAAAAACCCTTTTTCTCTTCCAATATGGGATAATGTCCCCTTGCCAAGAGGAAAAACTTAAAATTTACTCAAAAATTTCATTTCTTTCCATTTCTCATTCACTCTCTTTTAAATATTTAATATACTTAAATACATAAAACCCCAACACTATTGTCTTGGAATCACTAATTAAAGAATGTTAAAGTCACTAACAATAGAATATTTAAACTTTGTATTAGATTCTGAATCCTTTCTCTTATTAGAACATTCTATGTACTATTGCCTTGGAATGACCAATTAAAGGACGTTAAAGTCACTAACAATAGAATATCTAAACTTTGTATTGGATTCTGAATCCTTTCTCTTATTAGAACATTTTGTACTATTGCCTTGGAATGACCAATTAATTATATATACTATTGCCTTGGAATGACCAATTAAAGGACGTTAAAGTCACTAACAATATAATATTTAACCTTTGTATTGGATTCTGAATCCTTTCTTTTATTAGAACATTCTATGTACTATTGCCTTGACCAATTAAAGGACGTTAAAGTTACTAACAATAGAATATTTAAACTTTGTATTGGATTCTGAATCCTTCTCTTATTAGAACATTCTATGTACTATTGCCTTGGAATGACCAATTAAAGGACGTTAAAGACACTAACAATAGAATATCTAAACTTTGTATTGGATTTTGAATTCTTTCTTTTATTAGAACATTCTATGTACTATTGCCTTGGAATGACCAATTAAAGGACGTTAAAGTCACTAACAATAGAATATTTAAACTTTGTATTGGATTCTGAATCCTTCTCTTATTAGAATATTCTATGTACTAGTGCCTTGGAATGACCAATTAAAGGGCGTTAAAGTCACTAACAATAGAATATTTAAACTTTGTATTGGATTCTGAATCCTTCTCTTACTAGAATAAGAGTTCAAGTTCAACTATTCACATATTTGAAATGTTATCGGTTCTTGAGCTTCAAATCTACACTAATTTCATATGAATAGGAACACTTTAAACCGACATTATTAGAATCAATGGTTAGTTAAAGATAACTAGGAAAAAAGAATTCGTAATTGTTTTACGTCTCTGCTATTCTACTTTGAAATAAATTGATTTACATATAGAGGTGGTAATAATATAAAGCAGTTAGATATTTCCAGCAAACATAAAATTTATTGCCTTTTGACACCTAATATATTTAGTTTTATTTTGTTCGACTCAGAACTTTATTCCTGAGTTGGTTTGAATTATATATTATATTCTTTTCTTTTTTTTTTTGGTTTTAAGGAATTTACTATTAAATTTTATACATATTCCGTAACAAATAGTTTTAGAATATTTACTCAATTAAAAGTTTATATTCTTCTACTTTTAGTACGCGTTTTATAATATTTGACTCAAAATATTAGAACATAAAGACTAATATATATATATTGTTATAAATAGAAGATTCTTACACTTCTATTTAAGGTGAATGTCTTTAATGTATTTAATTAGAGAGATTTTAGAGTTCTATTAGTGGTAGCTAAATCTTCCTCTCCCCTATAAATAGAGGTGCCCCCTACCATTGTAAATCATCCATTGAGACCCCTCTCAACACAATAAGAAGAACTCTCTCTACTCTTCTCTCTATTGCTATTGTTCTTGCTCTATTGTTCTAGTCTTTTGCTTTAGTTTATAACACGTTATCAGCACGAGTCTCTAACCAATTGAAAATTTTCGATTGTCTTAACTTTTGTTTGTGTAGGGTTTTGCTTCAAAGAAAGAAGGAAAAGAAAAAGAAAAGAAACAAAAGGCAGAAGCCTTATTCTCTTTTGAGAATCAAAAACGTGAAGAACGAAAAGAAAAAAAAAGGACAGAAAGCAAAAGAGAAAAAGGAACGAAAAAGTTGAAAAGAAAAAGGAAAGAAAGAAATACTGAAAATATATTTGGTATACCTTAAAGGTAAGTAATTTACTTTTTCTTTTCAAATTCTTGGAATTCTATAAATTTTATATACAAAGTTTGATTATAACTCTAATGGAGTTTGTGAGAAATTATAACCACACGAAGTGGTAAAATCTCTATGTCCTTCCATGATTAAATTCATGTATGATTGTGGACGTGACAAAGAATTCCGTCCCATTGAATTTGCTCCATTCCCTTTAGAGAATGTGGAAGCAGTATATGATAAGTCTGAAAGAAGACTAATTACCATGAAGGTATCAATGAATGTGGACGTGACAAAGAATTCCGTCCAATTGAATTCGCTCCATTCCATTTAGAGAATGTGGTAGCAGCTTGTGTAAAGCACATGATTTTGATCCATTCCCTGAAGTGAATGTGATAATTGTAATAGAGCCCGTAAGCATGAACACGCTCTTGATGCAATTGTGTCATATGTATGACAATATGAAAAGAAAGTTCGTTGCCCTTGAAATTTCAGGCAAGAACTATATGACATGGGTGTTGGATGTTGAAATCCACTTGGATGCTATGGGTCTCGGAGACGCCATTAAAGATAGAAATAGTGCATCCACCCAAAACTATGCTAAGGCCTTGATTTTCTTGCGCCATCACCTTAATGAAGGTTTGAAACTGTACGAAGGCCTTGATTTACTTGCGCCATCACCTTGATGAAAGTTTTAAGATTGAATATCTCAACATCAAGGATTCACCCATCTTGTGGAAAGGCTTAAAGAAGAGAGATGACAACATGAAGTTGGTCACTCTGCCACAAGCACGATACGATAAGAATCCAAAAGCAAATAGTTTATAAACTATATATTATCGTTGCGGTGAAAACGGGCACTGGTCTAAGTCTTGCCGTATACCATAAAATTTGGTTGACCTTTATCAAGCATCTCGAAAGAGAAAACGCCCTGAAACAAATTTTGTCTCTGACGACAACTTTGACTTCACCCACCTGGATGTGGCAGACTTCTTTGAGCAACCCGAGGGAAAGATAGACCACCTAATCGGTGATGGGTCCGTGATGAAAGAAGATGGAGCTATTTGATTTTATTCCACTTATTTGTATTAGTCAATGAATAAATCAATAGTCATTAGTATTAGCTCGTATTAGCTAGTTCATGATATGATATTTGTATTAGTTCTTTAGAACGTCTCAATATGCTCAAATATCAATAATATTTTTACTTTCCAGTAGAGGTAATCGACTAGCCTGAAAAACTAGTCGGTTATCTCACGTCTCGCATAAAACTGCAAAACAATCGATTGTCAATGATCAACAATCGATTGTCTTTAAAACAGTGGTCTGGAATTTTTCAAAAGTGATCAACAATCGATTGTCTATATTTGACAATCGATTGTCTTATACAGTGTGATCCGAAGTTTTTCAAAAATAACAAATAATCGATTGTGTGTGTTTAACAATCGATTGTCTATGTTCAAACAATCGATTGTGTGTGTTTAAATCGATTGTCTTATGAAAAACGCTGAAATTTTCAAACTGCAAAGTAATTGATTATGGACAACATATCTGATTTTGTTAGTCAACTGTTAGTAGCAGATCTTGAAAATATTATGTGACACAAAAGAATTGAACTTGTTTATTCTTATGTTCATGTATTCCTTTTGTATGTCATACCATGGGAAGTAAATTGATTGAAAGGCTCCGGAAGAGCAAATGTAACTCTGCCCAAAGGCATGACGTTTATCTTAGAGAATGCAATATTCTCCTCCAAGTCTAAGAAGAAACTTGTTGAGTTTTAAAGATGTACGCCGGAATGGCTACAATATTGAGACAATGGATGAAGATAATCTTGAATATCTCGTCCTCACTTTAAAGAATGTCTCCGGCCAAAAGAGGGTTATTGAGAAATTCCCGTCTTTATCTTGTGGCCTGTATTGGACAAGAATTAGTGCAATTGAGGCACATTCAACAGTAAATCTAAAGAATACCGAGTCCAATACATTTGTACTTTGGCATGATCGACTGGGTCACCCAGGATCAACCATGATGAGACGAATTATAGAAAGCTCATATGGGCATCCGTTAAAGAATTTCAAAATCCTTTCAAGTAATGAATATCCTTGCACTTCGTGTTATCAAGGCAAGCTGATTATCAAACCATCCCCCACAAAGGTTGGGACCGAGTCACCCCCGTTTCTGGAACGTATACAAGGGGACATTTGTGGACCTATTCACCCACCTAGTGGGTCGTTTAGATATTTCATGGTCTTGATAGACGCATCCTGTAGATGGTCTAATGTGTGCTTGTTGTCATCACGCAACCTTGCGTTTGCGAAGTTAATGGAAAATAGATGAGAATAATCTTGAATTCTTCATGAAAACGAGGCTGCCCATTTCGGTTTGGGTTCACGCCATTTTGCATGCAACAATGCTACTTTGTCGGCTGCCCGCTTCGGCTTAGGGTCACGCCATTTTGCATGCAGCAATGCTAGTTCGTCTCTGACTGACGAATTATCACAAATATTCCCTATTGCAATTGGTTTTGGGTCATGAACCCAATATATCCCATTAAAGAAGCTTTGGATGCGCAGTATATGTGCCTGTAGCACCGCCATCCCGCACCAAAATGGGTTTGCAAAGGAGGTTAGGAATATATGTTGAGTTTGAATCATCCTCCATTATTCGCTACCTCGAAACATTGACAGGAGATTTGTTCACTGCACTATTTGCAGACTGTCAATTTGATGAGACACTTTTCCCAAAATTAGGGGGAGAAGTCGGTGAAACCAAATGGGAAATTTTGTGGAAAAATGCATCATTATCTCATCTTGATCCACATACCTCTATTTGAAAGAAAGAGGTATAAAAGATTATCCATTTGCAAAGAATAGCAAATCAAATGCCTGACGCATTTACGGACTTGAAGAGGATAACGAAATCCCACATTCCTGCGGAAAATGTTCCGATCCGTATTGAAATCCCTATTGGACAATCATCTAGTGTCATATCCAATGAGTCAAATGCACGCCTGAAGCGTGGCAGACCATTAGGTTCCAAAGATCGAAATCCTAGAAAAAGGAAAAAGAACGATCTAAATGACACTATGAAAGAATCACACGAGGACGCTCATGATTTGATTAATTCCGAGATTCACGAAGAATCTATTAAGCTTGAGAGCTCTCGAAGAGCCAATTATTACTATGTTGGAGAAACACAATTGAGTATTGTGCTGTAGTAAGTCTCAAAGAAACTTATTCAGTTTCCAAAGTACACGCGAAAGCGATTGATTATATTGAGACTATAAATAAAGGAAGGCTTTGATTCTCCTATTACTACAACTTGTAGCGGGGTAATTTGTATATGAAAAGCTACCCGCTTTGTTCTCCAGTTTGTACTACACAAACGAAAGAATGCCACAATAAAGTGGATATCTATTGGTATAAAACCCATGTCATAATAAACCCGAAGTTTATTGATAAGTGCACATGTCATGGTGTAAATTTGAAGTTTACCAATATTGATAATTTATTCAGTTGACATTCGTGTTAGCCATCTCATTTGAAGTATGATGTGCAAATTCACATAGGTGAATATCAAAGAACTAGAAGTTCTTGTTCTCAGTAATGAACTGACCAACTAAAGAGTTCGGGTTGAAGCCCCTTGATTCTGGAAATATCAAAGGTGAATATGGGCCCATTCACCTGCCATGTATACCAAATATGATGCATCTATGGAATGGTTACATGCGCAATTGTTATTGACCCGCAGCCTGGCCGGTGCTTGCGGGGTAAATCGCTCAGTAATCTAACTTCGAGCATAGTTTCCAGATTCTCTACTCAAGACAGTTCATCTTGATAAGTTGGTTTATATCAAAGTTGGTTTAGCAAGATAATTATTGAGTGCTTCCACTTAATAGCTAAACTGTTCCTTATGAGAACGAAGTTGTATATATCAGTTTGATATAAGTTGTATACAAGAGTATATTCTCCCCTCAAAAGTGGTTCAGGGTCAGGAACCAAATAATTTCATCTTATATTAAGGTGCTGTGTATATTGACATAATGCACAAAGATGATTTCCCAAAGTTGAGGAAACATGTTAGCTTTACTAACATGAGGGGGAGACATGATAAACACTTGAGAAAATGTTACATGGGATGAATTCTCATTTGTATATGTATATCCCCGAATATCATGAACCTGAAGTTCATAAAAGGGATAATTCAAATTGCAACATATTGCAAAGCATGCTTTACGCATTTGCTGACTCAAAGAAAGCAACTAAATGGAAGAGATACAATTCAAGAAGAATTGATTCCATATGAAAGACATGTAGCTTTGAACCTGTAGTTCATATGCTTGAAACTATAAAGTCAAAGGTATGTATAATCAATTTTCGATACCTTATTTGTTTAGCATGACATGAAAACTTGATATGCAGCTAAAGTCTATTATGCGACTTATATGACTTAACTTGAAAGATTTAAGTTGCTTGAAGCATATGCAATTCTTGGTCCTGAAGTACCGCATCCTAAGTACAATTTGTGTACATATGAATCTTGCCATAACTATAAGCATGATGGATTTGAGAATGCATCTATGGAGATATTGAAGAGCTATTCCACGACATTATATGAAGATGTTTATATCTATCAAGAATGATGATTTCAAGGTGCGGAATATTTATTCAAGTCAATATGGTTGATTTATTCATCAAGCATCTACCAAAGATCGTTTTGAAGATGATGCACAAGATTGGAATGCAAATGCTCAAGGATATAAATCGATGTACTCATTAGGGGGAGTCAATGCGCGTTGCACTCTTTTTCCCTTACAAGGTTTTGTCCCACTGGGTTTTCCTTGCAAGGTTTTTAACGAGGCAACCAATAGGCGCATATTCAAACATGTGTACTCTTTCCTTACTTTAATTTTTCCCATTGGGTTTTGTTTTAAGGTTTTAACGAGGCACATCATTGAATAGACATTCAAGGGGGAGTGTTATAAATAGAAGATTCTTACACTTCTATTTAAGGTGAATGTCTTTAATGTATTTAATTAGAGAGATTTTAGAGTTCTATTAGTGGTAGCTAAATCTTCCTCTCCCCTATAAATAGAGGTGCCCCCTACCATTGTAAATCATCCCTTGAGACCCCTCTCAACACAATAAGAAGAACTCTCTCTACTCTTCTCTCTATTGCTATTGTTCTTGCTCTATTGTTCTTGTCTTTTGCTTTAGTTTATAACATATATATATATATATATATATATATATATATATATATATATATATATATATATATATATATATATATATATATATTGCGCACATTACTCCTTGTATATACTCCATATAACACACAAATTCTTAACTACAAATGATTAATTGCAAAGTCTGACACCAAAAGTGCTCCAAATGAAGTTTAGGGTGAAAATGAAAAGTTACCCAAAAGTAAGTGGCTAAAATGTTCTGCAGATTTATCATTTCTTCCTCTTCCTCCTCTCTCATTCCGACGGCTATCACCAGTAAAATGCAGTATCGGCAAGAGATCGATCGCCGCCACAGCGTGGTGGTGGAGCTACCACTTGGTGACGGCGCTACATGCGACTTGGAAAAAGCAGTATGTAGTCACGGCCTATTCATGATGGCCCCAAACCATTGGGACTCTCTCTCCAAAACCCTAGAACGTCCATTGCGCCTCTCCGAAAACATTAACGACGATGATCACGAAAAATCTCATCTCGTCCGAATATCTCAACCACCCGATTCTCCTCATTCTCTCCATCTCCGTGTTTTCGGCACCGATTCTCTTTCTCCTTTACACCAACGCTCTCTGCTGGTACCCTTTGTTCCTTATGTATTTTTAATATTTGTACGTTTTGCATTTCCTTGTATAGTTTGGTTTATTGGTTTGGATTTACTTTTAATTGTTTATATAGGGTCAAGTGAGGCGAATGCTGAGATTATCAGTGGAGGAAAATGAAAGAGTGAGAAAGTTTCAGGAGATTTATGGAGAAGCAAAGGAGAGAGGTTTCGGGAGAGTGTTTAGATCGCCGACATTGTTTGAGGACATGGTGAAGTGTGTGCTGCTCTGCAATTGCCAGTGAGTAGTTGAACTGAGTAGAGACTGTATAGTATGTATAAGCTATCTGAATAGAGACTGTAGTATATAATCTCTCTGAATAGGACGTTGAGAATTTGAGTTTAAGTACTATGCATTTGAGATGGAAAAAAACATTTACACAATCAGGTCAGCATAAAGATATTGTAGTTAACTCTATTTAATAGCATTGATTGGTAATAAGGGAATGTACCAAACTTTGTTAGGTATTTCTGATCTCATTTTCCTGTATTGAAGCAATTCTAAAGTTAGTAAGCTAATAAATATGTTTATTTTGTAAATGAAGTTGCTTGCTACCTGTAATGAGAAGTGAAATTGAAGTCTGTTAGGGCTTCCCAATAATCTGAAAAAGCAGCTTGATTTGGGGTTTGGATAAAAAGAAAATAAATATTCATCTGAATTAACCGTGGTGCACTCGCGGGAAACTCCTTGCTGAGGGCTTGTGCACCCCGGGATTAGTCGGGTCTTGAAGAGACTCGGACACCCGGTGCAAATAAAAAAAAAAATTCATAAATTTGCAGCCTTTGCTCATTATCTCAGTTACATTTTGTATTTGCTATCCTTGGGTAGGTGGTCAAGGACATTGAGCATGGCTGAAGCATTATGTGTGCTTCAATTGGAGCTAAACTGTCCATCATCAGCTGTGTCGCTTTCTACTGCCGATAATCTGAATCAATTGAAGGGTATCACTGCCAAATCTGAGCATTTTAGTCCAAAAACACCAGCAGGAAAAGAATCAAGGAAAAGAGCTGGAGTTTATGGATGTTGCAGAAATTTATTGGAGGAACTCACAGAAGTTGAAGAAATCGTGGATGAAGGGAAAGCAGATGTAAGTGTGAAACCTGCATTTTCAGATAGTAAAGAGGCTGTTCTCCAAATAACTGATGCTTTTCAGGCTACAACTGGAGTTTGTGAAGTTAGTACAAGTGCACCATTCAATGCTGATCCTTCAGAAGATAGAGAGCTGAGCTCTTTTAATCAGATTGGGAACTTCCCTAGCCCGAAAGAATTGGCAGGCCTTGATGAGAGTTTTCTAGCTAAGTGTTGTGGTCTTGGGTATAGAGCTGGGCGCATTATAAAGCTTGCTAAGGGCATAGCTGAAGGCAGGATTTCGCTGAAAGAACTTGAAGAAGCTTGTTGCAACCCAAGCTTGTCCGACTATGATAAAATGGCTGAGAAACTGAGAGAAATTGATGGATTTGGCCCTTTTACTTGTGCTAATGTACTGATGTGCTTGGGTTATTACCATGTTATTCCTACTGATTCAGAAACGATTAGGCATCTAAAACAGGTAATTTATCTCAACAAATTTGCCTTGGCAGGTCTATTGCTTGTGCCAATATACACCGGTGCATATGATGTTCCACTGAAATGCTCATGGATCAATATATTATTAGGCATCTAAGTCAGCTTTGCTGTTTCGAAAATTCCAGGTTCATGCAAGAACCTCCAGTATTCAGAAAGTTCAAAAGGATGTTGAAAAAATTTATGCAAAGTATGCACCGTTTCAGTTCTTGGCATATTGGTAGGCTGCACCCTTTTCCCTATTCCAACTTGTTAATTTTTGTGAACTTGCTGAAGTCTGAAGTTTTACTATTGGTTATTCTCCTGAACAGGTCAGAGATATGGCATTTTTATGAGGAATGGTTTGGTAAGGTCAGTGAGATGCCTCCCTCTGACTATAAACTTATTACAGCCGCAAATATGAGACCGAAAAGAAGTGGCAAATGCAAGAAGTTGAAGATGACCCCGGCAGAAAGCTTGGCTAGTAGGTTATAAGGAAAATGTTGAGTCTTAATTTAGAGTTGGCATGATTAATGCTGAATTTGCGTTTTATTTGTTCATGTAATTTACTTTACCTTCTTTTGAAGGAAAACGTTGAAGTGACTAATGGTGAATTTGCTTCTTCATTTTGTTCATGTGATTTCCTTTCCCTTCTTTAGACCGAAATGTTGAGGCCTAATTTAGAGTTCAGACATGATAAATACTCTGTTCAACCAAACAAAAAAGCACAGACACGTCCTCTTTTCAACATGCAGGCAACTTTATTGTAGGTCACAACTCACAAAATCACAACACAGAATGGATGAAGGTTCATCCTATGCTCTCCTTAACATAGGTACAATACCATTTCACTGTCTTAACTTCAGTATTCTCTTACACAGCTATAGAATATGCAGCAATATATTCTCTGACATGAAAGAACCAGATGCCATCCTCATCCTTGTCACAATGTCTTCAGAAATAGAATATGCAGCAAAAGGCTAACAATTCTCCGAAATGCAAGTCCAGCAGTTATGTCAACGGTTTGAGAAGGGAACTCTCAAGGAGATGGATAGCCTGCTCATTAAAATACTAACCACTAGTTAAATGTCATATATCGGTGGTTGTTGAGTGCACAAGTATGACCATTTAAGGTTAAAAAAATAAAAGAACAAAGTAAATATTCTTTAACTCCAAAGTAATTAACAACCTGAGATTCTTGCCTCAGGCAGTGGCATCAGGCTGCTTTTCTGGCATAGCATCCCTGAAAGCAGGCAGCTCTTGGTAAGCCTCAAATATCCTCAACAGAGTGGGGAACTGATTCTGCACATTGCATTGACAACTTTTAGGAAGTAAACACTCGTTAAAGAGAAGAGATGCATACGTATAAGATGAAAGTTCCACCAACGACTAAGGTAAATCAAGTGAAATACTGAATTGAATATACCATTTAGCTTTTTTGAGAGATATTATTTCTTGGAAGTGCGGATCGACTAAAGGAAGGAACAGACTAGAATAAAAGTTAGAAAACAATGGAAATGGCAAGACACTAATTCACAGTAAGGTAAACTAACAGGGAACAATTAATTACGGCTACCATGACAAATAAAAAGAAGCAGCAAATGAGTACCCTTTCATCTGATCAAGAAAGCTAGTTTTGCAACATATTGTCTCTAGAAGACAAATCCTTTTTTAGGTGCTCATTATGTATGCCACTAACAAACAATTCACGAGATGAGGTGCTAATTATCTGAGAATTGCACACGACAATTTCTATATAAATCAATGAAGACGTTATTTTCCGTTCTTTTGGATTACAGAATCTTTATTCTACAATGTTCTTCTAATATCAGAGGGCACACAGAACAACAACAACAACAACCCAGTATAATCCACTCAGTGGGGTCTGGGGAGAGTAGTATGTACGCCGACCTTACCCCTACCCTTGGGTAGAGAGGTTGTTTCCAAATAGACCCCCGGCATCCTTCCCTCCAAGAACTTCCCACCTTGCTCTTGGGGAGACTCGAACTCACAACCTCCCGGTTGGAAGTGGGGGTTGCTTACCATCAGAGCAACCCCTCTTGTCTAAAGAGGGCACACAGAAATGAGATTGAAAGTCATGTACAGGTGGGATGTCTATAAACGCACTACCATGTCAACTTCAAAGCGCCCGATTGCTGCATGGATCTGAGGTGCCAGAAACAAGTCGGCCTGCAAGTTGCAAAACAAGTTAAGCATCTGAATTGGATACTATATGGCATAAAAGTGTCCATCTTTTCAGTCCGTTAAGAGGTATGTGAGTGAACTAATTCGCGCTTTGCTATTCTGCAAGTCAACAATATTTCACCAACACACTTGTGTTGTGGATGTATATTTCTGGTGTGCTTATGATGGCTCAGAATTAATCTCTCTTTACCTTCTATGACCGAACTAAGAAAACACATGAGACCTATGGGGTAAAAGACTTAGAAGTGCTACAGTGAGTTGCTAAGATGAAGGCATAGTGCTGTTTGTGTATATGCAGGCAGCAACATATGGACTGGAAAGAAACAAACCATGTAAACTTCATCTCCTGTCGCATACTTCCCAGCATAATCTTTAAGTAGCTTTTCAAGTGCTGCAAAAGCAAATCTCTGTTAAGAAAACTTCTAGACTGGGATAAGAACTCCAATTTACATATCATAGATCTTTATCAATATCTAATTTTGATAGATTTTCTGGTGTCCTCCTTTTAATCTAGTATCTACACCCAACAATCTCAGGTAAAAAGGAAATGGTACGTCATTCAATTTCTGCAAGGAGAGGCAAGCAGAATGGTAGCCGAATCTAGTCCTATGAGATATTGTGAATTCAGATTCAAATTATGGAAAAACGTACTTATCATAAACAAAAACTACGGGAAAATTAAGTTAAAATTGATTCACATAATTTCTGCAAAGGCATTAACCACTATATTACCTTCAAACCCCTTTCCTATATGTTTTTGAACCCAAGGGGTTGTCTCATTTGGGCCAACATTTTCCTGGATGTACTTCTGCAAGTGGGAAGGGCCAAAAAAAGAAAGTAAATCATATGAAATTTGTAAACATATGAACTGACCTCATATGACCAGCAAACAGAATGATCACTTAAACTCACAAGTACAGCAAGATTCTGTAGAGGCTGAATGTTTGCTGCAACAATGTTTGCAGCCTGCAGAAATGGAAAACATGGAAGATGAAAGTAACAATTCTAAACATAAGAAAACAAATTTTACAATAAATGTCCAATTTGCTGCTGGTTTCTCTATAGCAAAATTTCAACCATGTGGCAATGTACCTCAAGTGGAAAAATGGCCACCTTACTTTATATGCTTCCAAGCAAATACTTGATTCTAGTTTCACTGCTAAGGCTGACTATAAGAAACAGGTACTCTTTTTATTTCTTTTTTTTTTGTGCGTGGGGGAGTGGGGGGGTTGGGGGGGGGGGATAGGGTAAACCTGCATCTACCCCCAAAACACCCCTTTTCAGGGAGTAAAGGGAGGCCCTTCCCCACTTTGGTCAGTTGGTGACTCGAGCCCTCAACCAAGCTTGGTGATTGAGGGAGGGTGCTTTGCACTTGAGCAACCTCTCTTCTCAAAATGTAGCTGTTAGAACATTTTAAATACAAATAGATGGTCGGGCTGCAAGGTAGCACCAGATAAATGCTAGATTTCTACCCTTCAACGTCATGAAAATGCTTATCATCACTAATACTCATGACTGAGGTCTCAGATAACCTCTATCGGATGAGCTTCCTTCTTTGTTTAGTCACTCTTGAACTCCAAGAAAATTATATGCAAGACTAACTTCTATGACCATTAGTCCAAACCATCCACCATGATCAAGAGAGCCTTAAGATGGTAGGAGTGCCTAATATATTTTCTACAAAGGCCAATTCTAGCTATGGTTTTTAAAATCAGGATGTGTTTGCAAGCTGAATAACTTGCATTCAGTCAATTAGTCCGTTGGTTCTCCTCATGGGACTGATTTGCTAAATCAATTCCAAGAATCTGAGCAAAAGAATACTTCAGAAAGAAATGAAGAGGCAAAGAGAAAACTTAGGAGACCAGTAATAAAGGTTGAGAAAGAGCTATAGGAATTCAGAACAATTAAACTACGACTTTCCTGCAGCTTATTTCATGTGAGGTAGCAGTGCAGTAGTGAAAGTGGCAGCAAATAAGGCCCATATTCTGAGATAGACAATAGCAAAGTCCCAAAGTTTTCGCTAGCTACATGGTAATTTCATCTGCCTAAGTGAATATCATACTTTCTTCGTGGACTCAGCAATAGATAGACTTGAAATTACTTTAATATTAAAGGTACAAACATTTGAGAAGAAGAAACGAAGTAAGTTTAGTTACTTAATGCACATCTAAGTTCTCAAAACAATCAAGTTTAGTTACTTAATGCACATCTAAGTTCTCAAAACAATCAAATACTAAACATATATCCAACAAGCAGCAGATATAATCAAGCCATCAGAAGATAGTACTTGAGATGCACACGGTTAGAATTTCTCAAAGAGGAAATAGATTGAGAACAAGTAGAATTCAATAATATGCTTAATCACTCAGCATTGTACAATCATTTTTTTTAATAAGTATCGATCAAGTTATCTTAAGTTCCTTTTATTTTCATATAAGTAACATTGGATTTAAAAGCAATGGGCTCATTTCCAATATGGAAGGAAGTGTTTCGGCAGGGCTTCCAGTTGATAACCTAGTCACTTCCATTCCACTGCATCACTAAAATTCAGTATTTCGGTTCAGCAGCTTAAGCTACATACCCACAATGATATTAAATAATCAAACACCGGAGCACGCAACCAAAAAACTTTTTTTGTTGTTGGATAAAGGTAAGATTTTATTGATAAAGTACCAAGATGGTACAAACAGCACACCACAAAAAAAAATTTTAGTCGCTTTTTGAAATACTAAAGAACTTTAGCTCTTGATGGCCAAAAAGCCCATCATCCACTTCTCCTTTGTACCTGATAGTTGATTGCTCTTCTCTGAAGATCCTGAGGCAACAATGCTTGCTGAGGATACTTCTCTTCCAGATACTGCCCAAGAAATCTTCTCATCACCAACAACATAGTAATGACAAAAAATTAGACACTCTTATGGCAGAGCACAAGATAAACATACCATTATGATAGCAAAAGAGTCAGCAATTACTGCATCTCCATCCACCAATGTCGGCACATATCCAAGGGGATTCAGCTTCAAGTATTCTATTCCACACATTACAAAGGCCAAAAAAGAAGAAAAAAAGTTCAATAGAATTCTACAATGATTTGTTTAACACCCCCAAACTCAATTTCTCATCTTTAATCCTAATTAATGACAATGAGCAGCTCCATGTAACATTCTAAATGCAAATACCACTCTCTATATTGCCCAATAAACTTACAAACTGTAATCGTATCAGGGGAGGCTGTTTTAACTGAAGCGAAAGTGATAGCTACTTTCAAGTTTCCTACCCAAACACCTAGGCTTAAAGGCACCTGAGTGGGCAAAATATCACTGTTCACTCGTAATTATTTATCACCAGCAGCACCTTGTAACTTCCTAAAGTAGCAATCATTCAATAAACTTAAACACCCAAAAAAAGGATAGACTAACCAGGGTTGGTTTGTTCTCCTTTGAGCAAGTTAACAGCTTTGTACTCATATTCCACTCCTAACAAGTAAAAACGCAAAGGATTAATACAAGATACTCCTATTCTTTTATGATGGACAAAATTAATCAAAGAATAAGAGAATACCTTTCAAATTGAGAGCTATGCGGACACGAAATGCACATGAGCTCCGCCAATATGAGTAGAGCTGCAACTTCTTTGACTTCTCCCCACCGCTACCACTCTCTGCCTGGGAATTCATCAAACAAATAAGTGGAGTATCCATTAGTTATCTAAACAAATAAGGATTACCGCTAAACACCGATTCAATTGTTTTGGCCAACATAATTAGTGGCAGTACGAGGTGAGGACTCACCATCGTCAATGGTCAAAATAGTTTCTGGGACTTTTAGAAATGATCAAGAAGGAAGAAATATATGAGAAACATATACACTTCCAAGCTGGTTAGGTAGCAAAGTTGAAATTCTCCGCTTGGCTGGCAGGCCTGTCCCCAGCACATTGTTGATTGTACTCTAGGACGGCATCCACATATCAGTCGGGCCCAAACATTGTAAACGTGGATCTTCTTCGTTTTTTCTCCGTGGACTTGTCTTCTTTCTTAGGGCAAGTGCACGGTTAGGTATTATTTAAAAATATCTTTATTTTTTCTCCGCAACTTAGAATGTATTTATTTTTTAGTTAATAAATAATAATATTTTATTTGTCCGGATCAAAATACCTCTATGTTAGACATAGATATTATGTAAATATTAAGAACATGATAAATATTGTGAATACTGTGTAAATATGTGTAAATATTTATGAATACTATGTAAATATTAAGGATATTTCATGAATACTGTGTAAATATTAAGGATATGGTATCCTTAACTTTATGAATATTGTGTAAAATATTAAGGACATAGTGTTCTTAACTTCATGAATGTTGTAAATATTAAGGACTACATATCCGTAACTTTTGAACTTGTAACTCTAAGTTAAATACTAGATGTCCTTAACTTTTGAACTTAGAACTCGAAGTTCAGGACCATCTATCCTTAATTTCTGTGCTTGTAACTCTAAAATTAAGGACTACTTGTCCTTAATTTATGTGCTTGTAGCTCTAAGTTAATGACTAAAGAACTTTAGTTTCTGTGCTTGTAACTCTAACCAAGTGCCTTTAATTTTTGAACTTCCAACTCTAAGTTCAGGATCAAGTATCCTTAACTTATAAGCTTATTAATATAAGTTGAAGACTAGCTATCCTTAATTTATGAATTTGTAAGTCTAAGTTAAGGACTATTTGTCTTTAGTTTTTGATCTTGTAATTCTACGTTTAGGACTGTCTGCCTTTAACTTTTGAACTTGTAACTCTAAATTCAGGATTATATGTCCTTAACTTTTAAACTTGGAACTCGATGTCCAGGACCACCTGTCCTTAATTTCTATGCTTGTAACTCTAAGTTAACGACTACATGTCCTTAATTTCTATGTGTGTAACTCTAAGTTAAGGACCACAACTCCTTAATTCACGGTATTAAATATTCAAGAATTTATTCTAACTGCTTGTCACTTCTCATTTTTTATTCTGGCTAATATTGCTTAAACAAAAAGTACAAAATCAAAGTACTTTTACGAGAAAATTCAAGATTTGGATGCATAACACCAAGCATGCGAAGAACACGTTGAAGAATAGACTCTTTTCTTATGGAGTAATCCTCCACTTACCGTTCTTCAGTTGATTCCCACATTATTCGTATGACTTGAGAAATCGCCAGACGTTTCTCTAGATCTCAACTTCATGTGATCTGTGCTAGCTTGTGCATTAATGGCGGCAACTGCTCCGCATGTACTTCAGGTACCAGTTCGGCCGCAGGAGGTATAGGGACAAGGAAGAGAACATGGACAAAAAAAGATAGAAGAAAGGATAATATGTTATGAAATAATAGAAGAACAAGAACAATATTGCAAAGAGAGTAGGGAGAGGAGTATCTTATTGGTACTTTTTGGGATGATTTACAATGGGGTAAGACCCCTCTATTTATAGGAAGAGAAAAGACTTAGCCTCAAAGTAAAACTCTTCTATAAGATAGACATTCACTCTAATTAGAAGTCTATTCTTAACACTCCCCCTTGAATGTCTACTCAATAACTAATGTGCCTCGTTAAAACCTTAACTAAAATAAAACCCAATGGGAAAAATTATAGAAAAGGAAAAAGAGTACACATGTTTAGAAATGCGCCTATTGGTTGCCTCGTTAAAAACCTTGCAAGGAAAACCCAGTGGGACAAAACCTTGTAAGGGAAAAAGAGAGCAACGCGCATTAACTCCCCCTGAAGAGACATCAATTCACATCCTTGAGTCTTCGCATCCCAATCTTGTGCACTAGCTTCAAGAGATCGTTAGTAGAGATTTGATAAATAAATCAGCCATATTAACTATAATGAATATTTGCACCTTGAAATCATAACTCGTGATAGGTATATAATGTCTTCACAAATATCGTGGAATGGCTCTTCAATATTTCCATAGAGATATCCTCGCCATCACATTATCATGGTTATAGCAAGATATATTTGTGCATAAATTGCATTAAGGAAGTGGTACCTCAAGATCAAGAATTGTAGATTCTTCAAGCAACTTAAATCCTTCATGGGTTGTCATATAAGTTAAGTCATATAAGTCATATAATAGACTTTAGATGCATATCAAGTTTTCATGTCATGCTAAACAAATAAGATATCGAAAACTGATTACACATACCATTGACTTTATACTTTCAAGTATTCGAACTACATGTCCAAAATTACATGTCTTTCATATGGAATCAATACTACTTGAATCGTATCTCTTCCATTTGGCCAATATTTTTGTTTGTATTCGACAAACATAAGATCCTCATCGATATTTAGCGCTATCATAGATGTCGTCGACGAACATTTTATATCGGTTCCAGTAAATTTTCATAAAGACATAACATGGAGATCTCTTCATTCATACATTCAGGTACCTGAATCTCTCATGAGATTTTATGAAGTGTTATGTCATGTGATCTTCTAGATCACTTGCCTCCTTATTATGATCACTTTGATCATTTGCTCATCTTCTTTATTAAGAAGTTCTTTTGAAATCGATTTGTCTATACGCTTTAAGCGTATCAAAGATTTTGTCCTTCTAGGACTTAATATGAGCATTTGCAGTGAGAATATAGTTACTTTCTTTGGGTCAACAAATGCGTATGGCACGCTTTGCAATATGTTGCAATTGAATTATCCTTTTATGAACTTTAGGTTCATATTATGATATTCAAGGATCTATATATACAAATGATAATTCATCCCGTGTAACCTTTTCTCAAGTGTTTATCATGTCTCCCCCTCATGTTAGGAAAACTAACTTGTTTCCTTAACTCTGGGAAATCATCTTTGTGCATTATCATGTTAATATACACAGCACATTAATAATAATAAGATGAAATTATTTGGTTCCTGAACCTGAACCACTTGTGAGGGGAGAATATAATATACTCTCGTGTATAGCGTATATCAAATTGATATAGATAACATTGTTCTCATAAGCAATAATTTAGCTATTAAATGGAGGCACTCAATAAATTATTTTGCTAAACCAACTATGATGTAAACCAACTTATCAAGATGAACTATCTTGAATAGAAAATCTGGAAATTATGCTCGAAATTAGATTACTGAGCAATTTACCTCGCAAGCACCGGCCAGGTTGCAGGTTAATAATAATCGCACATGTAACCATATCATAGATGCATCATATGTGGTATACATGGCAGGTGAATGGGCCCATATTCACCTTTGATATTTCCAGAATTTATGGAATTCAACCCGAACTCTTTAGTTGGTCAATTAATTAATGAGAACAAGTAATATAAGAGAATTCGTAAAGAACTTTTCTAGTTCTTTAATATTTACCCATGTGAATTCTCTATTATTGCACATCATACTTAAATTGATATGGCTAACCCGAATGCCAACTGAATAAATTATCAATATTGATAAACTTCAAATTTACACCATGACATGTGCAATTATCAATAAACTTCAAGTTTATTATGATATGGGTTTTTATACCAATAAATATCCACTTTATTGTGGCATTCTTTTGTTTGTGTAGTACAAACTGGAGAATGAAGCGGGTAGCTTTTCATATACAAATTATCCCGCTACAAGTTGTAGTAATAGAAGATATCAAATCTTTTCTTTATTTATAGTCTTAATATAATCAACCACTTTCACATATACTTTGGGGAAACTGAATAAGTTTCTTTGAGACTTACTACAACGCAATACCTTATTGGTAATCAATTGTGTTTCTCCAACATAGTAATAATTGGCTCTTCTAGAGCTCTCAATTATTTTTGTACTACCACAAATTCATCAACATCCATGTGGTGAATATCTCCTTTAAAGAGAAAGTTATACCATTATGGTCATGGTCAAAATTATATGCAAGATATGTTTCTTGTATTATCATTGTCCTTTAATAATCATATTTCCAAAATATTTTGGCGTACAATAGGTACGTGACCAATGATCATTCATGCCATAATAATGACATTATTTTCATATATCATCTCAAACCTCCTTCTAGAGGTGATGTGGTATATTCACTACCACTAGCACGTTCATATTCTTCCAAGAATGAATATGTATTCATAAATCATATGTTGTCACATTCACACCATGAATGGATCATAATCATCTGTATGTGCTATATAAAATCTCATGTCAAATATTACTTTCATAAAGTGAAAGATTATTTTGAGAATCTTTATTATTCTCATTATCACAATGATGACGATTATAATTTCGTCTATTGCCATGTCCATATTCATTGATACCTTCACGGTAATAATTTTGTCTTCTTTCAGACTTATCACATACTGCTATCACATTCTCTGCGGGGATATGTAATTTTGTTATCCTTTTCAAGTCCGTGAATGCGTCACGCATTTGATTTGCTATTCTTTGCAAATGGATAATATTTTGCACATCTTTTTCACAAATAGAGGTATGTGGATCAAGATGAGATAATGATGGATTTTTTCACAAAATTTCCCGTTTGGTTTCACCACCAACTTCTCCCCCTAATTTTGGGAAAAGTGTATCATCGAATCGACAGTCTGCAAATCGGATCCATTTGGTGTGATATGGCGGTGCTACAGGCACATATACTGCGCATTCAAAAATTCTTAAATGGGATATATTAGGTTCATGACCCAAAACTAATTGCAACTGCATGCAAAATGGCGTGACCCCAAACCGAAGTGGGCAGCCTCGTTTTCATGAGTAATGGTCTTGCAATCAATTGCAGACGTTTAATTAAAGATTCTGCAAGACCATTTTGAGTGTGAACATGAGCTACAGGATGTTCCACTTTTATCCCAATTGAACATTGCATTCTCTATGATAAATATTGTTCCTTTAGGCAGAGTTATAGTTGCTCTTCCGGAGCCTTCAATCAATTTACTACTACCAAAAATTGTAGTAACATCTGCCTTACACATACTTAAATGAGAGAAATATTTCTTCTCTTTGAGTATCGTATGTGTGGTACATGAATCAATTAAACAAATATTTTTACAGTTGGACGTTGATCCAAGCTTGCTTTGTGTGATATCCATATTTGCTTCCCATGGTTTGACATACAAAAAAAATATAATGCTGTGTGTATAATACTTATCACAATATGATTGGTTGTATAAACATTGGTGTTTACAAAAGTCATACTAACACATCGTCTTTTCACCATAACAACTTTATTAAAAGAATTGATGTACACAATATTTACACATAACTTAGTTGAGATATGGTGTAAACGTAATAATATGTACTTTATATAGACATAATTACACTACTGATGCAAAATTTAAACAACAATGCATACGGGACTAGAATATTCTTTGCTGCATGTTCATATAGACTGTATTTTAATTAAATCACATGAGATTAGTAGTGTTTCATTCACAATAGAATTGCTATATGACGCAACATACATCATTTGAAGTCTATGTAAGTACAACAACTTTTATTACGTGATACACAGTATAATGCAACTGGCAACTAACTAAAATACAAGTAAAATAGTGGAAGAAATACGATCATAGAATTAACACCCCAAATAACAAAAGAGTTATTTATTAGAGTATGTCCTACCCGCAGGCGTCTTAATTTTATTATTACAATTATGCAGAAAAGTAACACAGAAACTATTGCACAAAGAAGAAAGCATAAAATGATTACAACAAGAGATATGACAAATGTGTTACTTTGATAAACTTGACAATTTGTAATAAAGTAAGTACATAGTTTCTAAACATACATTAGTTATGTGCAAAAATGCTAGGATGTGTGGTGGCATATTATTCGAATCGTATGATAACATTTGCACAACAAACCATAAGTAAATAATAATGTTATTTGTCACTGTAGCATGATTTATAGTCTTTCAATGACAAGATGACTATATTTATACCAACAAATTTATTAAATTGTTGTTAAATGTTGGATTATCGTAATTCATGAAAATGCAACAACTTATGGCAAACCATGTACATCAATGTAAATTTATTGCAGAATTATATTCAGAAACAGACTTAAAGTCTTGGAGCCTCAGATGAGCCCAATCATATCGTGCTTGTGGCAGAGTGACCAACTTCAGGTTGTCATATCTCTCCTTTAAGCCATTACACAAGATAAGTGGATCTTTGACTGTGAGATATTCAATTTTCAAACCTTCATCAAGGTGATGGCGTAAGAAAATCAAGGCCTTAGCACAGTCTTGGGTGGATGCATTATCTCTGTCTTTAATGGCGTCTCTAAGACCCATTGCATCCAAATGGATTTCAGCATCCAACACCCATGTCATGTAGTTCTTGCCCGAAATTTCAAGGGCAACAAACTTTCTTTTCATAATTGAGATATGGTATAAGTAAATAAGTTAATGACGTGTTGATTTTCATCATTTTTAACATGTGTGCAAAAACGATGCATGATCGCATAAGAATATGTAAACAATATGTATACATTGATGAATGTAATATATAATGAATTAAAAAGTAAGCTGAGAGGTGATATCTATACAATTTTGACGTTTTGGTAATATAATGGCACCTTTTGTTTTGCACTAACTGTGAGTCATGTTGGATATACATTATAATTTAGTATACATTAGTACTTTCTATAATGCATAATTATTGGAATAAGTATTCCAGGGTATTTAGCATTTATACACTCAAATATGTACTGAGGACGTTAATAATTACATATGTGATAGTACATGAGTTAACAACCAAAATTTGTTGTACAGCAGCTCACTCGTATGTATGTAGTTGATACAAGAAGTCGTACGAGCAGTAAAATACAATAACTAAACTTACAATATTGTTACAAGCAACGAATAATCAGAATATACGTGTAGTAATAATATCTACACATAATAATACTAAGTTGATCACAAATAACAATCTAAATTTCGTTTGTGTAAATTAATTATTTAAGTTACAGTATAAGATTAAATGTTTGAGTATGTAAACATATAGACAAAGTCTCTGACAATGTTATGTCAGACATAATTAAAACCAAATTAGGAAGAGAAAAAAATACCTTAATTTTCTCAAGGAGATTCTTGAGATAGTAGAGCTTCGTGCTGATAACGTGTTATGAAATAATAGAAGAACAAGAACAATATTGCAGAGAGAGTAGGGAGAGGAGTATTCTTATTGATACTTTTTGGGATGATTTACAATGGGGTAAGACCCCTCTATTTATAGGAAGAGAAAAGACTTAGCCTCAAAGTAAAACTCTTCTATAAGATAGACATTCACTCTAATTAGAAGTCTATTCTTAACATAATATCTTTTTTTTCATATTAATTTTAATAGACCAGTGGCTATTTTTGCTCAGTATTAAAAATACTAAATAAAAAGTAAATATCACTTTAAGAAGTGGCTACCCCATGTAATTTTTACTCTTTCTTTTTTCTTTTTCTTTTCCTCGCAACGAAAATATAGCTAAAACCGTCAATATGGGCTTGGTTCATTGGATCGATCCAATCCAGCCCCTAATTTAATGGGGTTGGATCAAGTTTTTTGGAGCTCATTTAAATGTCAAAATACCACGTGCTAGCCAGTTATTAGATTAGTCATTCAAGAATAGCCAGTATTTGCAAAGTCAACAAAAAATAGCCACTATTTTGCTGCTACACGGAAAGTTCCAGCATAATATACTGGAGATCGGTGTACTTGTGTATGAACTTCCAGCATATTGTGCTGGAACTCCAACACAAAAAAAGCTCCAATATAATATACCATGATATTGGAGCACCAATGCTCCAATCTGCAGTATATTATACTTGAGTGATTTTTCGAAATTTGAACAGTGTTTTCGTTCAAATTTATTTTACATAAAAAGTGGCTAAATTTCAATTACTTTTGAACTATGGCTATTTTTGAATGACCACTTGTAAATATGGCTATTTTTGAATTTCTCCCCATTTAACTAAGACTTTAAGGCCGGTCCAAATCAGCCCGTGGACCATGAGGCATTGCTAAGGCTGGATTAGGTAATCCTGTGGGCTTAACAAACATAATCAATTATAAACTAGTGTTAGAGTACGGATTTTGCACGTGTATCTTTTCTCAATGAGTATAAAATTTTTAAAATTAATAAATAATTTATTAAAAATCATTTAAGCTGTAAAATAAAAGTATAAATTTATGAAGATGATGCGTATTGATCCATCTTTTACGCGTCTGGATAATAATTTTACACGTAACTTGAAATTAAATATATTTATATGAAGAATTTTGAAAAGAACTAAATTAAATCATTTGCTAATCCCATTCGGAAAATTCCTCGTCACTGGAACTGAATCATGATAGAAGTCTCTGCACTACCATCCATCACGAAGGCCAAATAAGAAAGACACCCCTTCCCAGCCATTCGCTAGGTCTTCAAAATGAAGCACCCAACGATGAACATAATTTGTCGAACCTCGCCACTCAATTCGTGGCATTTTCGGCATAGCCAACGTTGTGGTCTTAGTGCAACAGTCCAGAATAACACGACACTGAGACCACCAACCTATACTCAATATTACATCCAAAATTTAATATACCAAGCAACAAAGGATCCATCGGATCTCCAAACCTCCAATAGTTACCACACAAGATCAATATATGCGGTCCACAACCACGACCTAACCTGTTTATGAGAACTCCCAGCCTCCAAATCCATACAGCACGCAAATCACCATATAGTTTCTCAATTCAACCGTCCGAATATACAACACACCTATATTACCCAATCATTCTACGAGAGATACTCCTAAAATTCTTCTGTGCCGCTAAGCAAACTCGAATATCAGCTGTCGATCCAACAAGAGAATGCCGCAATACTAATAAAGTATCATTAACTCAACCACATTTCCCTTTTCCTAAAGCTTATACCCTCATCAAGCTATACCACCTAGTAATATCATTTCCCCAATCATCTGAAGTTGCTTGTGCTGTCTAAGAATTTACGACTCTTCCTTCAGAATTGAATTGTGACCTTACACATGCAAATTTCAACCCTATAAAATATACCACTTATATCATGTCATCTTATGATAAATGTACGGATTTCATAACCCCTTTCGAGCCACAAGCACCTACATAATCAACCAGCCAAGAACTTTCCATTTGATCCCATCTAGAAGAAAATCACTATGCATCACATGCTCCTCACGCTCGTAGAAATATACACCTCTAATCGTGGTAGAAACCATCAAGAACTCTCCGAATTTCATTTGCATAAAACTAAACCGTCAGGACTAAATCCTTCTAACTCGACCAAGCTACGCAGGCCACTAAAACCAAAGGGCATTTCCGTGAAACACCTGTAGAAACTCATTACCTCGTAAGCATCCAAAGAGCTAATCATATCCTTACCATGACGATCCAGCCTTCTACCCAGCTATCCCATATCCAAGTTCCTTCTAATTTACCTTCAACTTGCTACTTGTTTTTGCTATAGCACCATAATTCCTCAACCCAGACTCACCACACGAGACCCAAGCATAAAATCAGACCGTCTAAGGCTCACTAGCTGCTGAATACTCTCTCAAATTCCCTAAAAGCACTACATTCAAAATAATTACCCTGAAGAGACTTCATGCGAATGTAAAGCCTTTACCTTCAACTTCCTTATATTGATATGTAGAATCTATAATGGTATAAAAATGCTACAGGTCTTGACACCCTCCAATGCAAACCTCAGTTTCTATCCAAATATATAACCTGAAAATCTCTAATTTTTACATGTAAAATCTTGAATCCATTAGAACCATTCTCGAGAGTCATCCACTCAACTTCAAACCGTAATTAGACCAATCAAATAAACCGGATGACTTGTGCTCCATTATCACCCCGACACCGATAATGCGAAACATAAACAAAACTTAAGGAAGAATTAATTAAAAACAAAAATAACCAAAATAAACAATATATAAAATGCTGCTCGACATACACAATACTTAAATTCCCAAAACCAAATAATACTCCTAAAACCCTAAAACCCATGAATCATAAGCTAAGAAATACTATATAGCTCTAACTCCACAATGTCTAACAAGAACAAAAAGTACAGAAGGGCTAAATGCTAAATACATGAATAGAAAGGGACTCCTCGGTCTGCGGACGCAATAGATATACCTTTAAGTTGCTAAAGTAGTTGCCTCGACTCAGGGGTGATAGGACTGGGTAGAAGTACCTGGATCTGCACATGAAAAATATGCGCAGAAAGGGCATAAGTACACGACAGCGATACTCACTAAGTGTTAAGCCTAACCTTGGTTGAGTAGTGACGAGGAAAGTCATGGCCCTACTGAGGTTAAAATAAAAGATATAATCCAATAGTGTAGAAAATAAACAATATAATTATATGAAACGGTAAAAGCAACACAGATATAAAGGACAACAACAACTAAACAGAAACAATGTAAACACCGAAGGAAAAATACAACTCAATTCCAATAATATTAACCGGTGATCCTCCAGGATACCGTCCAGAAGTCCCATGTATACATATGTAATAAGTCTCTCGGGATACCGTTCCATAGTCTAGCTCATAGTACACGGGGATCGATTGGAATCCCGTTCCGTAGTCCCAAATATAAATACCCAATACTGGGAGAATCTACCGGCTGCATTCCTATAGTTCTATATAACTGTGAAGGGGAATCTACCAGAATCCCACATTCTTAGTCCCAAATGTAAACAAACAAAGGGGGAGCTACCGGAATCCTACATCAGTAGTCCTAATATAAATACACGACAACAACCGGAGAAATGCTCAAAAAATATCAAAACTTCATATTAAGGCACACAAATAGTCTAGTCGAGAATGCTGTAGAGAATTCAGGTAGGACAGTTAAACAAATAAGGCAATTTAATCATTTAGGCATGTTTTTTACGAAGCTAACACATGCTTAAATAGTACAAGCAATAAACAGGAAAGTAAACATACTAGTAGTACTTAATGAAAACCGAATTTCCAACAATTAGCACAAGTACACACTTTTCACCTTACGTACATGGCATTTCAATTATCAAATATTCCAAATTCTAAGGGACAGGTCCCTCAAACAAGGTTAGGCAAACCACTTACCTTGAACAAGCTCAAATCAACCCGAAACCACGCTCTTGCCACAAGCACTCGACTCCAAATAGCCAAAATTTATTCAATTCAATTGTATAATGTAAATAACACTCCAAGTAACTCATTCCACAATTAAATTCTATGCTAATACGCAAATTTAGGTAAAATGATCAAAACGCCCGCGGGACCACATCTCGGAATCGGGTAAAATTTGTATTTTTAGAATCCTCACACTCTCACAAGTCTAACCATATAAAAATTATCCCAATCCAAAGTCAAATCCCCAATCAAAACTGAACTTCTTAATCTAAGAATTTTCCCCCTAATTTCCATCTAAATTTCAAAATTAAACGATGGATTTGAGTGTAGACTCATGGAAATTAGTCTAAACTGAGTAGAAATTACATACCCAAATTGCCCAGGTCAAAAGCTCTTTAAAATTCGCAATCTCTCGAGCTCCCAAGTCCAAAATATGAATTATGGTTCAAAACCTCGATTTTGGGTTTTAAAAATCTACCCAGCTATTCCTTCTTCACGCACGAGGCTTTGACCACGTTCGCGAAGCACAAAAATTCCATTGACCAAAACTACACTTCGCGAACACGACCACACCATCACGAACGCGATGCCTTATCCTTACTAACCTTCATGAATGTGGTGGGCTTCATGAACATGAAGCCTAATCGCGAATGCAGTGCATGCCCACCCACCCTTAAGATCCAACTAGGCCAATTTTCTCCTTCGCAAATGTGAAGCCCAATCGCGAACGCAGTGCACAAACACCCACCCTTCGCGAATGCAAAGGCTACCTCGCGAACGCGAAGGTCAAACCTTCCCCCAGCTCCTCTTCGCAAATGCGAGACCTCACTCATGAACGCAAAGAAGGAAACTAGAACTGGGTTGCTGCAATTTTCTGCAATTCTTGTAAGTTCCAAAATATTTCGTTGAGCATCCAAAACACATCCGAGCCCCCCCCCCCCCCGGACCTCAACCAAACATGCCAATAAACCCTAAACAGTATTCAAACTTTTTCTAATCTTTGGAACGCTTAAAACAATATCAAAACACATCGGATTAAAGCCTAAGTTTCTAAAAATCTTTCGAGTTATGCTTTTGACAAAAAACCAAACCAAACCACATCTGAATGACCTAAAATTTTGCACACACATCCCAAATGATACAACAGAAGTATTATAACTCTTGGAATTCCATTCCGACCCTCGGATCAAAATCTCACTATCGAACCGGAAACTCCAAATATTTAATTTTTGGCATTTCAAGCCTAAATTAGATATGGTTTACCAAAATACAATCTAAACACGCCCATAAGACCAAGATCACCTAACGGAGCTGATGAAATCATCAAATTTCCATTCTGAGGCCGTCTTCACACTATTCTGACTATGGTCAACTTTCCAACGCTTAAACTTTCATTTAAGGGCTAAGTGCCCAAAACTCTCCGAAACTCGAAATTGAACATCCAAGAAAATCAAAATAGTAGAAATAAACTCAGGGGAAGCAGTTAATAGGGGATCGGTATATTAATTCCTAAGACGATTGGTCGGGTCGTCACAATGGTTCTCTAGGGTTATTACAACTAAGGAAAGAAAATATCAATGGTAATTTGAGAAAATGATTTGGGAAATGTGTACTATGTTTGGCCTTAATCGGTTCATGTTCAGGCTTTAGGATGACTCATAGTTTATGCTTCGTGTAGATGTGATCTGCAAGGAAAGTGATTCAACTGGGTGCTTTTTTGAGAGGGTGTTCATGTGCTAGCAGAGCCTTGTACTTGATTATATTCGGGAACAAGTCAGAGTGGTTGACTCTCAACAATGGTCCTAGTGGGTTCAAAATCAAACTACGCTGCCTAAGGATTTCGAGTTCGTGGTATGGTTAAGTATCGAGCATTTGCAGTGAATTATGAAAGGGCCTTGAGTATTGTGTTCTACTTTTGGCCTGATGTGTAGTATGAGAGGAATGGGAGGAAATAACTTTGGATTCATAGAAGAGTTATCAGAATGGGTGTACCAGTTGAAGATGTGAATGTACGCATAAGGAGGGTATGAAATAGTTCGTGGGTTTTGAGGACAATGTGGTCTCGTGAAAGGGGGTCACTTAGAAGGAGTGCTGATGGAGTTTGCTATATTTTGAGTGGTGATATCATTATTCCTAAGACAAGTCCATGGAAATTAGAAGAATTGGAATTGGTTAGCATTGGTTGAATCGGAATAATGATGGCAATGATCAGCTCTTTCAGCGTGTTGAGTTACTCATGTGATTTAGTGACGATATGTGCGAGGTATGATGGTCGCTATAATTGATTTTATTGGGAGGATTTTGAGTACCATGTCCCGTTATGTCCTGATGGATTCCGAAAGAGTTATGGTGTTTTAGACCACTACTTGAGGTTAGTATTTGTATACGGCTAAAATCGGAGAGCCCGATTTTATGATTATTATAATATCCTGCAGCCCGTTTCTGAAAGGCTCGAGTCTAGTTTTAGTTTGAAACTAAGGGTCCTTTATGCTCGGCCTCGGTACAGAGTAAATTAACGGCTACAATGAACGAGTGGGAAATTCTCAAGGCACATAATTAAGGTTGACCAAGTCTATTAGGCTAGTTCAAGCCCATACCGTGGCACTAAATGGATGTACAAACCATATATCCTTGTAATAAATGCATTTGTACTATGTTGGAATTACCCCTGATATATAAAGGGGATCCTTGTTATTTTGTAACATATCATACATACAACATTAAATAAAAGAACATTTTCTCTGCTTTCTAACTTAAACATATTCTCTTGATTTCATTACTTACATTTATTGCTTACATTTGTTGTGTTCTATTTATTGTTCTTCATTTATTGCTCATTATTGACAATAAAGAGCCTCCATCAAAGCTCTCAATATTGTTATCCCTTCATCCATTGCCCATAGCTCGGTATCGAATCCAACCTCGAGGCCCCGATTTTCAGCTGCTTGGGTTTGCTTAAACACACTATTTTCGAGTTCTTACCTTATTTTCTAATCTCACACTTAGCATTTATCACCTAACAATTTAGCATAAAAATAGATCACGTATTTTTAGAACCACAAAATCAAATCTAACTATAATTACCATTGCCAAGGTAAATAATTTGGCGCCCACCGTGGGGCTAAAAATAATAGTGATTATTTTCTTGCTCGTTTACTATTTTATGCAAGTTATCTTTCACACTATTTCTTGTCAAAGAATCTTTGATTTCAGGTCAAAATATCTATCTCGGTAAATGCATATGAAAATAACGGTCTTGAATATCATGGAGATAATGGTGTACCACCATGAAACCTTGAGGACGCACCAAAGCCAATCCCCAGGGATGTGGTTTCAAGTAAGGCTCAAAATGTTGATTATATGCTCCCATACTAATAGGAGCATACGATAGGAGACCAACAAGATGGTCATAAAACCCCAGCTCAGGAGGAATAAGAGGTTAGCCTTCATTTTATTTTTGAAGTGTTACAAGCACAACAGGTGGCAATTGCTAAACTGCAAAGCCATCAAAAACTCCAAGCACAGTAGCATGGAAACGGCTCCTCTAGCCGAATAGGTACTGGAAATATCGAGTAACAACGAGTCACTAGTCGGCCCCGCTATTATGAAGATGCTCGAGGACCTCACAAAGAGGATGAAAAAAGGGTAGAGACTTACAACTCAAGAGTCGACCAGATCCCGGGCGCACCCCCGATCCTGAAGGGTGTTGATCCAAAGAAACTCGTATAAAAACCATTCCCACCGGATGCTACTCCAAAGCCCATCCTGAAGAAATTCTAAATGCCTGATCTACCATAGTACAATGGAAACCCGGATCCTAACGAGCATGTCATAGCTTACACTTGTGTCGTAAAGGGAAATGGCCTGAAGGACGACGAGATCAAATCTTTCCTATTGAAGAAGTTTTGAGAAATGCTTTCAAAAGGGGCCATGATGTGGTATCACAACTTAGCCCCGAATTCAATTGGCTCGTTTGCCATGCTGGCAAATTCTTTCATAAAAGCACAGGCTATTGCCATCAAGATAGCTACATGGAATTCTGAAGTCTTCAAAATCAAACAAATGGAAAATGAGATGTTGTGGGAGTTCGTACCTCGCTTTCTAATGGAGAAAATGGAACTACCACCACTCTCAAATGACTGGGATGTACAGGCCTTCACCCAAGTCTTGAATGAACGGAGCTCGGTTGCATCAAAGCAGCTAAAGCAAAATTTGGTCGAATACCCCGCCATTATCGCGCCCTCTTTTTCTTTCGCGAAAATTAGGTTTATGACATTCAGTTGGGATAACTCTTTCCTTTTGGGAAGGGGTTTGCAGTTTGGAAGAGTCGCCACCTAACGAGTTTAAGGTATGTTAGGGCACCTATGGGGTTCAACTACAACTACATTTTTGATAACTAGAGATAGGGTAAGGGCTTGAAATTATCCCAAGGGGAAGGTGTTAGGCACCCCAATGGATCCACTAGTGTGGTTCCCAGCTAGATTGTTCTTTATAAATTTGTGCAATTAACAAGTAAGCAAACAAGGCATAAATAAGTGGGGATTTTAAATATACAAGTGTTTGGAAATGATAAAATAAAACTAAGTTTTGAAAGAGTTATAACCAAGCATGCTAACGAATATAAAGAGGGTCCTAGGATTATTTGTAATATGGATCACATCAATCCAATATTTGGTAATCATTCCTCAAAAGAGGGTCTACATGTGGTATTAGCGCAACAGTCATCATATCTATACCCTTCCCACCTCGTTAAGGTATAAAAGCGCGAATTGGTCTCGACCCCTATTGCATGCTATTACTCGTCCCATTCCTACCAGTCTCGAAGGAATTTATGACTACTATTCCTATAAGAGGGAGGATTTTAGGCTGACTCTTGGGTTAAGGTAAAAAAACATAAGGCAACATTCAAGTAGGACCGCACATTAGGGAAACATGTAAAAAATTAAGAGGCTCATGTAAACAACTAAGAGGCTCATATATACCTCCTCAAGTAAAGCACATAAATAGCATTACTTAAATACATATAGGATCAGAATTTAAAATACTAAGACAGGGGAGTTTTAGTTGTTGAAGCAGACTAATTTATTACATAACTCAGATAAAAAGTCCGAATCGGGCCTGCCTGCTAGTTGTAGCAGTTGCTAATTAAACAAAGGCGGATTGAGTTTTATTATTACCTAAGGCTTGCCTAAGTGTGTACTGACGATATCCTATAAGCATGCTATCTATTACTGATTCGAAAATGGCAAAGCAGTAACAGTTTTAAACAAGCAAATTGGATCCTATAGGCATGCTTTCTAAACCGCATAAATAAAAGGAGTAAGAGGTTTAAAGTGATTTAGAATAGTACGAGTCAAACTGATTTTTAGCTAAACTTGTTTCAGATCCTGTAGACTGAACTACAGGCATGTTAGCTACCCTTAGAGCATGCATAATTACCCCCATCCCTTTTCACTAGCCAACCCGAATATTTGTTACAAATTATTACAGACCAAATACTGAATTACATCAAAAAAGCGTAAAATAAGAAGTTACAGCCATGGAACGCCTGATTCTGACTTCCTCTCTGAGTTATGGAACAAAACACCTCAGATACCACTTGTCTCAAAGTTTTTCTCGGACCTAGGTGTGTCAAAGTTCCCTAAGGGCCTCAAGGGACCCAGGGGAGTGCTTACACCCAGGTTTCCATAACTAGATAGAGATGAGTGCTGTGTGGAAGTGCCATCTCTTATATGTTCCAAGTTTAGAGGGAGCTCAAGGGTCCCAAGACAAGGCTCACACAATAGGGCAGAACTTAGGTTTTATGAATATAGTGAAAGTGCATAACATAGAGATTTGTTTGATAACTGGACAGGGAAATTGTAAGTGGTAATGCTGATGTGAAAACAACAGTAGTGAAACTACACAGAACCAGTAGTTGCACAAAGGGGTCAGGGAGTTTAGGAATACACTGCATGAAGCATATGACCCTAGGAGAGGTCAGGTTTGAACATGCACAACAATACATGATGCTGACATGGTCACAAACCAGCTAGAGAATACAAACACACAGAAAGGATGTGGGGTTTTGGATTCATATACACATAGGAGAACATTAATCTAAAAAGGGAAGGGAACACGTTGCCACATGCTAGTAATGTAAATTATTGCAGAAACATAAGCAAAGTGGACAAGCATGAAGGAAGTTGAAACAATTACGGAAACATGTTATTATTGATGCTTGAAAATTGACTAGGACATACCAGTAAAAAGCAAAGTGGAGAAAGAAAAATTAAGCAAATTCCCATAGCCTAGCCTTGGCTTTCAGTCGGCTAGACAAAGCAATCAGCACAAGTAGTAAGAGAGAAAAGAGAGAGTTTTGAGTGAAGTGTGTGTCCTGAACTCAGTTAGTTCATGTTTGTTAAAGAAAAGATGGGTAGGTATTTATAGTTTTAAAAACAAGTGGTAAGTAAGGTAATAAGTAAAGTCTGAACGTAAACATGGACACAATCAAAAATTAAAATCAATTAACACAAGTGATTCCCTTTAATTAAGGAATCACTATTTAATGGGCAGTAGCAAGTTTTAATTAAGGAAAGAAAATCAATTTGAGGCTTAAAAGAGGCTATGCAATTATATACTTTAACTTTGAAAAATACTAAATAAATTTGTAAACATATACTAAAATTATCTTAGCTATATTTTAACATAAAGATGAAAATCCAATAGATGATTTGCCAAAAAATAATAATTTTGGACATAATTATTGGTTTTTATGGATAAAAAAGGGACATAAGTTGATTGAAAAGCCTTTAAAATTATGAAAAAATAATAAAGCACTTGGATATGCTTATATATGCACATATATACCACTTTGAAGTTATTTTGCACATAAAAAATATATAGAAAAAAATTGGGTGTCAACAGCCATAACTTGGTTGGGTGTGCACAACCGATACCAGTCGAAGATCAGGGACGACCAACTGGGAGCCGCCTCGGGCTCAGTATATCAAAGCAAACTCCTAGGAAAGGAGTCAAAACCAAACAAGGAAAATTACCAACCATATACTGGAGATAGGAGAAACTCCCCAAGGTGCAACATACCCCGAAACGATCAAAGAACAGACCAAGGTCAGAATACTCGAGGACTCGTGAGCAGAGTCGAATTAAATATGCACACAATACCGATGGAGGCACCCCTCCTTTAGGAATACAACTTCAATGTTGACATTTCAGATATCGTATCTGCCATCAGTAAAATCAGAGACACTAGGTGGCGAAGACTTGTACTATCAGATTCGTCACAGAGGTACCCTAGCTTAGTGTGCGAATTTCATGGAACATACGGTCATAGGACCAAAGATTGTGGAAAGCTCCAAGAAAAAGTAGCCCGGCTACTCAGCAAAGAGGAGTTCCTTAGTGATCGAGCCAAAAAATCTGTTTTGGGAAAAAGAGGCAAATAGGAAGAATGAAACAAATAAGCCGCAACATGTCATCCACATGATCATGGGAGGAATCGACATCCCACAGGAGCCTACTATCAAAAGAACAAAAATATTCATCACAAGGGAAAAGTGAACTCAAGGTTACATACACAAGGATGCTCTCTCATTAAGTGAAGAGGACATCAAGACCTTGTCTCATCATCATAACAACGCACTAGTAATCTCTTTTCTTGTGAATATATTTAAAATTAAATGTGTACTTGTGGATCCAGGCAGCTTGGCCAATATTATCATGTCAAGGGTCGTGGAGCAGCTCGGACTGCTTGACCAGATTGTGCCCGCTTCTCGATTCCTCAATGGATTCAATATGGCGAGCGAGACGACCAAAGGGGAAATCACCCTCCTGGTCAACATGGTCGGAACAATCCAAAATGCAAAATTCCATGTGATCGATGGAGATATGATGTACAACGCCTTGCTCGGAAGGCTATGGATATACTGCATGAGAGCAGTACTATCAACCCTTCATCAAATGATGAAGTTCCGGACAAAGGGCGGAATAAAAACCGTGTACGGAGAACAGCACACGGCAAAAGAGATGTTCGCAATGCACGACATAACACTGACATCAACGCCTTCAGCATCGAGGGAGACATAGGATAAGAAAATGGTGAAATCGCAATCACGAGGCACATTCTCGGCTCTACCCAAATAAAACAAGCAAAGGACCATGCCGCATCCTTAGAGCAAACATTGAAGGTGTATCAAGGCTCGAAGTGTTATCGCCACTAAGGTATAACCATCTCCCTTTTTACTTACATCTTACACTAACCTTTGTGCAGGTGCCTGATCAGAACAGTCAAAGTGTTGTCCATCTCGAATACCTTAAGGTTTCAAAGCATAAGTTGCACTTTTTTCCTTCGATTTGGTTTTATCCCAAGAAGGGTTTTGTCGGCAAGATTTTCAACGAGGCAACATATATATGCTACCTAAGGAAAATTTCACAAGTGTTCAAGGCTTCTTTTCAGTCAACCTCGTACACTAGGGGGAATCCCTCCAAAAGATCACCTTCTCGAAGAGGTCAAGATGAGCTGAAAAGGGTCTCAGTAGGAAAATGATGTATCGGGCCAAACAGTCGAAGAAACCGTGTCAGCATAGAATAATTGAGCCCTTATAGAGAAAACACGTATACTTGTGCCAAGTAATCAAAGAATAATTTTACCTCCATCAAAACGCTATACGCCTCAAAGGAGTCCACTATGTTTTACAAGAGGCAGCTTTAAAGCTAGGAATTTCTCGAACACTCGGGACTGACGTCAAAAACTCGAAGTGGTAAGACCTTCAAGTTGTAAAGTTTTAGCTCGTAAGCCCTCAATAAGGCAATACCAAGTTTACAAAGAACGACTCTAGAGCCATAAAACTTTGGACGGCACGGGGACTTTCGTCAATTTTCACCTCATCGATATACTAAAAACTCAAGATTGTAAGACCCCAGGCGGGCAATCTCGACGCAATAAGACCTTCATAAGGCAATACTAAATCTATAAGACCCCAAGCAAGGAATAAACTATACTTGTACCAAGTAATATATCTGTAAGACCTCAAATAAGGCATGTTCAAATTTATAAGACCTTACAAAAGGCATAAATATCGATCTTAAAGTTAAGGATATATATACGAACTTATTAGACCCCTAAAAAGGCATAGCCTCAAAATAGACACCGAAACTACTTCACTCGGGGACTGAAAGGCTCCAGCCAAACATAATGACTATGGTGACAAGGTTGTACTAGCCTAACTAACGCGACTCCAGGACGCCCGACCGTCGCTATAAAATCACAGGCCTTCAATTACTTCGAAAAAACTTCGAAAAGAACTGGTTAATCAGGCTACCCTCGATATAAGGAAAAGATCTTCGATCATATCAACTCCAAACAATAGGCTTCAAAAAAATTCAGCCATCAAGCGTAATCTTTCAAGGTGCTCAATTATCACTACCTAACGGCTCACAATTGAGGTTCTTATCGAACCGTCGAAGAGTCGGACGAACACAAAAACATCAAACAGCCTTAAGTGGTTTTACCAATCCATTGCATAAGATCCACTGTCGCCAGCCTAAACTAAGACGTCATACCGACCCAAAGCATAAGAGCCACTGTTGCCAGCTTAAAGTTAAAGGTCGTCCGACCCAAATCTTAAGAACCACTAACGCCAGCCTATATTAAGAGTTCGTATCAATCCAACGTGAAGATCTTAAGGGCCGTCTTAAAAACTTAAGGGTCAATAAGCTCGAGTCAAAATCCGACTCGGAGACTATGCCGTAATAGTTATCTAAAAATGCCTAAGGACGGATGCGTAAGAGCCCATATACCAGCCTATATTAGAGGTCACACCGATCCAACACATAAGAGCCTACGAGCCAGCCTAACAAGCCCCAGGGCCAAATTACAAACCTAACTGTTTTTCTCAAAGGCTAATTCGTATGGATAATCATTGGCAAAATGTCAAAAATCAAGACGAATGAGGATATGCACAAACAAATAGAAATTCATAGAAGGATAAAATGAAAGATTTCTTTACATATACACATATATGAAACAATGCCAAGATACATTTACAAAGTTCTCTAAGAACACTGTACAAAGTTTTTTCTCGGGGACTGCGGCCCCATCAGCCTCTTCCCCACTGTCTTCGGTATCAGATACGAGGAATCTGGCATCATATTCGTCCACCTTGTCCTGAGCTATCTCTTCTGAGAGATCGACGACCCTAACGTGGATCTCTTTGAGTGTTTCCCGTCGAGATTTACACTGGCATTTCTTCTGCTCTCTCGATTAGAAGCCCCTCTTAGCTTAGCCCGAGCTTTGGCAGCATCTTTTAAATAGACGATCGCTTTCTTGTCGACCTTAGCCCGAATCTCTTCAGCTTTAGCCGGAGCATCTACGAGCTCGGACTTCTTCTCTAAAAGGTCAGATTTGAGCTTTGCAATCCTACTCGTCTGAAATGAGCTGTTCTCATGGGCATTCTGAAGCTGCACCTCGAGGGCAAAAACATTAGCCAAAGCATTCTTCTTGGCTGCAAAATGGGCATCTATCTAAGCCCTTAGCCCATTACACTCATATTTGTCCTGGCCAACCTCACCCCAAAGGCGTTCAAGATCATATGTCTTGCTATGAAACTAAAATATCAAAACATTAGTCTCCGAGGATAGAAGAAGAAGCATGCGCTCCGTCGAGGCAAATGTTACATGCATCTCAAGGTGGCTTTCATAGTTCAGGCTCTGATTTGCCTCGTACTGCAGGTATACGAACTTATTTCCCATCTTATCACAAGGAAGACTGAGGGATTTCTCCCCGTCCAAGGCTTTCCTCAGCTTGGCTTCACGACATAGCAGCTCAAACTTGAGTTTGTCAAATGCCTATAAAAAGGAGCTCAATGAGAAAGTTGGAGTACACAACTAAAAATAGATACAGTCAGCCAAAACTCACCACGAAACAGAGTCGTTTAGCCTCCTCAAAGTTCGAAAATACACCTACCGGCTTGGTCTCATCGGCCCCAGCAGATTCGCTCTAAATTGTAACGTGATCGCTTGAGAACCCGCTTGGCTTGGGCGGTACCTATTCTCGAACACCCTTCGAAGTACCTTCGATGGGAAAAGAAGACAACGACAAAGGAGGATCCACTTTTCTAAGGCTAGGAGCCTCGGATGCTTCAAGATCAGCAGATACATCTTCTGTGGGCCTCCAGGCAGGACTTGTCTCGCTATAAGCACCTTCTCCCTGTGAGGGTTCCTTTTGTTTGTTATTATTCCTCGATCTTGAGGCTGACGACCCCTCCTCCTCTCTGCGGGAGCACGATCTCACATTTGTAAATTCTCCAATACTTGCGATAATCGAGTTAGTACACACAGAGTACTCTCTAAAGAAACCAAACCACATAGCACGTACCGTGGTATTTTGCCACCAATATACCCTTGGATAGATCTCACCACTTACGCCCGTCATAGGTCGAGGGGGCAGCCAGCTTCCAAGCCTAATATGCTAGGTCGAGAGCCTCGTATGACATCCACGGGGTTGCTGCAAAAAGAAAAAGAGAAGAGTCTTCACGGAGTCCATCTCCACCATGAGCAAAAATAATAAAAACGCAAGTGTACCACTTACGAGTGAAATTCCATTCCTCTGAAAATGGTAGAAACTCCATGGGGATAAGATCAGTAGTCCTTACTCGAACCAATCAATTCATTCTTTATCATCGACAATGAAGGGCCTGATGGATCAACATCGTTAAGCTATCAAACCTCAGCAATGAAAGGGTCGGTACAATCAGATGAGATGGCTAAGGGTGAAGTTGAGCCCGGCTTTTTTTGTAAAGAACCTCATCGCTAGCGCTATTCTCCAGAATGATGGGTGAACTAGGGTATCCCGATATCTTCTAGGGAAGTCGAGCACGACTCTATTGAGAGGGCCCGACGCGAAGGGGTATGTGTATACGTTCAAAAACCCCTATGTATGAGTCGTGATGTTCTCTTCTAGAGAGGGTACCTGCAGTACCACCTTTTCTTCCCATTGGCAGTCTCTCTGCACTGCCTCGAGGTGTTTTTCTCCTATTGACGATGTAAACCTTGATGCATGATCCCGATAGCCCTCGACATTGGGAGGCCTCTCTAGCGAAAGGTCCTTCCTCAAAACAAAACATCTTGAGATTGACTCACCAGGCATCGGTGGTGTACCACCGATTGAACGAGAAGAAGAAGTGGAACCCTCCTCTTCTTGGAAAATGGATTTAGCCAAGGAAGACAAGAACTCAAGTGAAAACTTTGAATTAAAATGACGAAAAAGCTTACGCAAGGAAGAAGAACTCTATGAAAAGGGGTAGCGGTTCAAAATAGCAAAATCCTCAGAAAAGAAGGAAAGAAACTCATATATAGAGCAAGCGATGACTGCCCGCCTACCCTACAAGGCCAATTAATTTCGACTTGGACGTTATCACTTTTTGGGATATGTACCGACAGGATCACCTCGATCATTTCATGACCATGTTGTATGATTAACACTGGCACATGACGTTCGAGGGATCAGAAACCCCCGCATCAACCTGGTCTCGAGATGGTACAAGATTTTGAGGATCTCTGTCAAAATGAAAATAGGCTCTAAGGAGCCATCAATATCACTCTAAGCCTCAAGATGGTACACAATATCGAGGATCTATGTCAAAATGAAAATAGGCTCTAAGGAGCCATCAATATTGCTCTAGGCCTCGAGATGGTGCCCTATCTCTAGGATCTCTGTCAAAATGAAAAATAAGCTCTAAGGATCTATTTGTATAAACCTAACCTCGAGGTGGTACCCTATCTCGAGTGTTTCTATATTACAAGTACAGGTCATCCACCCGATTCTTTAGCGTCCGAGCTACCCGAGCTTGAGCCAGTTCGTGTTAGAGAATTACTAATAAAGCCTGAGAGATATTTTCGCCTTCAAATCAAGTTACACACCCCCTCGATTACTATAATTCAGGGGCCATTCGAGTCCGGGCGTATTCTCATCTGGGGTCTATCAATAATGCCCTAGGGCTATCTTCACTCTAAGTTTAAATCAAGTTTTTTAGACCGCCCAAGCTCGAGCTAACTCTCACTAGGGGTCTATCTATGAAAGTATTAGGGCTATCTTTATTCTCAGTTATTGAAGCAAATTCTCCATCAAGGACTATCAGCAAGGCCCAAAGGCTAAGTTTTGTTCTAAAATTCAAAGCCCTATTCTAACTTAATCCAAAGTCGGGGGTCCTGGTGGCTTAAATTTGTATCTATATTCGGGCTCAGTTCGAGGAATGACAAAGGGTTCCACGAAATATCATATTAGCCAATCGGGAATCGAGGGAATACCTACACCCAAGCCCGGTATTCATACCAACTGGTAGAGTCATGTGCTCAGATTCTTTACAAATGAAAATAAAGGAAAATCCATCATAAATCAGAGACAAATTAAAGAAACATATTTATATTAATAAGTAATGATTACAAAAATCCCATGAAAGGTCCTTACACATGATTACAAAAGCCTACGGAGGGTCCTTACACATAAACAAAGAAGCAAAAAATAACAGCTAAAGGTCTAGTCTACTCTCGGGGGTACATCCTCGGAAGCATTATCTTTGAGAACTATTTCCTTGGGGGCCTCATCTCGATATTCCAAACAAAATCTTCAAGGATAAAGAAGAATCAGAAAAAGATGAAGAAGAAGCAAAAAATGTAGAAGAAGAAGAAGAAGAAGAAGAAGAAGAAGAAGAAGAAGAAGAAGAAGAAGAAGAAGAAGAAGAAGAAGAAGAAGAAGAAAAAGATGAAAAAGTGGTTGGGTGAAAAATTTGGCGAGTATGGGTCTCGCCAGAACTACTATTGGGAAGCAACTTCTTGAGACATTGCATTTGTCTGGGATGAAAAAGTTAGTAGATGGAACCACCTCACTCCACAGAAAGCAAAAGGAGTGAAGCGCAACACCAGGTGGAAGTTAAGAGAGGTGAGAAGCAGTCTACAGTCCACATATCCTTTGATACAAAGATAATTTGAGATTCCTCTCTTATTATTTTGGTCCAAAAACAACAATAACAACAAAAACCAAGTGTGATCCCACTCAATAGGGGAAAGCTCTGAGAAAGAGCCACAATATAAGTGGCGAAAACACTATTATGTGACCTTACGACCACGAGCTTCAAACATGGGAAATAGATTTAGAAGAGGACGAAGAGAAGAAAGGAGTTAAAGGATGTCGTAGAATGACTAAATAAAGTCTTGATTAAAGGAAGCTTCCATTTATAGAAATATGGCAGCATAATCGACGATGCAATCAATGCTTTTGGGAAATTTATCGACAGGTGCAATAAATGCTTTTTGGGGAGACAGATCAACGACAATATTATTGCTTTGAGAAAATAGACCGATGCTACATTGAATTCTTCTGGAAATATGTATCAATGGGGAAACTCGGTTATCACAAAGGCTTACGTTATAAGCATGATGCCACCACAAGAGGCTCGAGGAGATCAGTGTCAAAATCATTTCTTGTTATTTTCATTCTAGGAAATGCGGGGACTATATGTATACGAATAAATAGAGAGCAAGATTTTATGATTATTATGATATCCCGCAACCCATTTTCGAAAGGCTCGAGTCCAGTTCGAGGTTCGAACTCGAGGGTCCTTTATGCTCGATCTCAGGGCAGAGTACATCAACGGTTATGATGAACAAGTGGTAGATTTTCAAGGAACATGATTAAGGCAGACCAAGTCTATTAGGCTAGTTCAAGCCCGTACCGTGGTATTAAATGGTTGTACCAGCCATATCTTTGTAATAAATATACTTGTACTATGCCGATATATAAAGGGTATCCTTGTCATTTTGTAACATATCATACTTACAACATTTTCTCTTATTTCTAATTTAAACATATTCTTTTGATTGCATTACTTACATTTATTGTTTACATTTGTTGTGTTCTGTTTATTATTCTTCATTTATTTCTCATTATTGACCATAAAGAGCCTTCATCAAAGCTCTCAATAATTTCAGCCCTTCATCGGCTACCCATAGCTTGGTATCGAATCCTATCCCGAGGCCTCGAATAATCAAGCTCCAGGCCCCATTTCTCAACTGCTCGGTTTGCTTAAACACACTATTTTTGAGTTCTTACCTTATTTTCTAATCTCGCACTTCGCATCTATCACCTAACAACTAGCATAAAAATAGATCACATATTTTTAGAACCACAAAATCAAATCTAATTATAATTACTATTTTCAAGGTAACTAGTATTTTCTACGAATATGAGAATCCAATCACGTGTTAGAATGGTTCTTTTCAGATGAGTTAAGTAAAAGGTTCTTATATAATGCAATGCTTAATATATTAGTGATTAAGTGGTTATGATGCAATTCTTGTATAATTATGTATTGGCATGATTTGGTATAGTTGGCAGCATGGAAATTTGAAAGTTGAGGATCAAGGTTGCCATTTGGTGTTGGAAAGAATATCACGAGCTCGGATGAGCGGGAAAGTACTTAGATGGTTAGAGTCAGTTAGTATTGTTTTTGGTGTCACCTGAGATCGGTGTCTAGTATGAGAGGCTTTGTATACTGATTGTAGATTCTTGAATTGTTGTACAACTCTTGTGTGACCAGTAGTATGGATGTGAGACTCGTTGTCTGGTGCGGAAGGCTGGGGGATTATGTCCCATGGAAAGATTGTATAAGTGTGACAAATAGTCAATTAAATGATTAAATATTGAAATCAAGTATGGAGATTGTGGTACTATCATTAATGTGAGAATTTATCCCTGAAGGGCACTCGATTTTTTTGGCTATAGAATATGGAAGCTTGTTCTGGATATGATGGTTGTTCTTATGTGTTATGGGAAAAGGGTTATTATGGACCCTTGAAATGTTATTAGCCTAGTATGGTGCGATCAGAATCGGCTTGAGGTCCATGGATGGATCTAAATATGAATATGGGCTCTATATCTGGCCGGATGCGTTCATTTCAGCATAGCGCTCCTTACAGAGGGGTATTCGGACATTAGATGATACTTCGTCTTCAGCTATTTCGTGTAATACTATATTATGCCGTGTAGGTTGTGAAACAGTGTGATCAGTTGCATATGTGTTGAGGTTTTGCATAGTGATATGTTATGTGAGCAAGATGGCTCTCGAGATGCATATCATATATCGCCTTAGTTGTGCTTGCGTTTTGTAGCATATGGCATTATCCGTGTCCCCAGGGATGGTATTATGCACTTCGCGTGCTCGTGGCCGATATTCGGGTATTTTGTAGTTATGAGCCTTTTAGCTCGGTAAAGTATTTCCTTATAGGGTATTACGTGTGGATTGGGTTGCATGCCGCAACAATGTAATATTGAGTACAGTTTCCCATATCTATTCTTGTATGTTTTACTTCTCATTTATGAGGAAGGTTCATAACATCTTTTTGCTTATTAAATTAGTTACGTAGGTTGAGAAGTTCTTTCAAGAGCTCATTTCTCCTTACGTATCACATTAAAGGTTGTGTCTTATTGGCACATTATGGCATCATATGAGGCTTTGGTCATGACTAAGGTGGCTTATTACTTGAGTAGGTCATACTAGGTGAGACGAGATTATTGTATCTGAGATCAATGTAATCGGATTATATGAAGCATATTAAAGAGCAAATATTGTTACTTGGTTCATAATGAGACAATGTTTTTGTCGGGAGGAGATCAGTAGGTGCATATGGGTTCTATACATCTTTTCTATCGAGGCAGCATTGTGGGAGTTGAAGCTAGGCTTATATTGGTCATGAGGTATACTACGAGCTTCAAGTTAGTGGAAATTTTAGTTGTTGTGCTTGGGAATGATTTGCGTTGGGCAAATGAGTCACATGGTGCATGGTATGAATACAGTAAGGGTATTCGATCATGTTTGGTACAGTGTGCAGTGATTGATGCGATGTTCGTGTGGTGGGAACAAGCCTAGTAGAGAATTCCGAATGTTGGAATTTGACTCTAAGTCTTATTGGCCAAATAAACAGGGGAATCTTCAGATTGGCTCGAGCTAATGTGCTCAGCTAAATTGTGGTAACGGGTAGGTGCACGAGGTGTTAATAGTGATTTCAGACAACTCCAGAGCAATCCTTAGCATGTTCGAGGACGAACGTATGTTTAAGTGGGAGAGAATGTAATGACCCGCAAGGTCATTTTGAGCTCGAGCGTGTTGTTTGGCAGTTTCAAACCATTAGTAGCTTCACTTCAGGTATTATGACTTGTACGTGTTGTCGGAATTGAGTTTCGGGAAGTTGAGAGTTGATTCAGAGAGAAAAATCTCATTTCGGAAGCTTTAAGTTGGGAGAATTCACTAAGGTGTGATTTTTGAGTGAACGACCTCGAAATTGGGATTTGAAAGTTCCAACAGGTTCGTATGATAATATTGTACTTGAGCGTATGTCCGGATCGGGTTTTGGATGACCTGGAAGCGTTCCAGCGCCTATTGGGGAAATTTGGCATTTTGGAAAGATTTTCTAAATTTGGGTTGGAGTGTATTTCAACATTATCAATGTCCGTTTGGGATTACGGGTCTATGAATAGCTCCATATGGTTATTTTGGTATCGGAAGTATGTCCGAAAGTAGATTTGGAGGTCCGTAGGTCATTTCGGGGCTATTTGGCGAAAGTTGAAAATTTAAAGGTTTTGAAAGTTTGATCGAGAGTGGAATTTTTTATATCTGGGTTGGATTCTGATTTCGGAAGTTGGAGTAGGTCCGTAATGTTGAATGTGACTTGTGTGCAAATTTTGAGGTCAATCGGATGTGATTTGATAGGTTTCGGCATCGAGTGTAGAAGTTTGAAGTTCTAAAGTTTATTAAGCTTGATTTGGGGTACGATTCATAGTTTTGATATTGTTTGATGTGATTTAAGGCCTCGAGAAAGTTTGTATTACAATTTTAGACTTGTATGGGTATTTAGTTTGGAGCATCAGGGACTCGGGTGAGTTTCAGATATGTTTGGATTGTGTTGCACTTATTTTTTATGCATCGTCGTCATTTCTTCAAGCATAAATGGTACCACATTAAGAAAATGAACTCCAAATTTAGTTTTTATTGAACCACTAGATCTGTTTCGTAATTATGGAGTCATATCAATAAGAATTGTCGAATTTAGATATAGTACGAGAGAGTTATGCCCATTTCTGTGTCGGGAAAAATTGTTGGTTTCTGGTGTGGTTGCAATTGTGAATATCTCTATCGTAATAGTGATTCCCAATTGCAAACTTTTGGTCGCAAATGTGACCTTTTCCAACGCTATTCTTGTTTGCAATTGCGAGGGTAACCCTGGATCACAAATGCGGCATTTGCAGCTTGTTTTTAGCTATGTAACTCGGATTTTTCTCATTTTATTATATTTTGAAACCTAGGTCCGAGAGTAAGAGATTTTGAGAGAGGATTTTCGCATCAAATCATTTCGTAAGTGCCTCTAACCAATTTTCATTTACATTTTGTGATTATACCTTAGATTTTAACATCAAAATTCATGAGAATCTAACGGAAAATTTGGGAAAAATTATAAAAATTTTCAAAATGTAAAACGATGATTTGAAGGAAAAATTGGAATTAGAATTTGATAATTTTGGTATGGTTGAACTCGGATCGGAATGGGTATTGGGATTTTGTATATTATCGGGTTCCGACGTGTGGGCCCATCGAGTTGACTTTTGTTGACTTTTTGCAAGTTGTGTAAGGATCATAGCGTTGTTAATTCAAATTATTTTCTCTTACATTATTTGATGTATTTAGGTCGTCTTTGGATAGATTTAGTCGAGTAGTGGTGAATTTGTATAGGAAAAGATGAATTGAGTATTGAGCTGGATGAATTAAGGGGTTGAGCATAATTTTGGATCAGAAAGTGGGCTTTAAGACGAGCTAAGTCTCCTTTCTGACCTTGTAAAAGGGAATTAACCCTATTGATGAAATAATTCAATATGTGTTCCTATTTTTAGGGCTACATATGAGGTGACGAGAGTCTATGTTTAGCTACTATTATGCTTAAGCTCGAATAGTCTAGGACCCAAAAGCATGCTATACTTGCGATATTTGTGACCGTATTATCTATTTAAATTACTTAAATTATACCGAACTTGATAAATGAATTTCTAAAAGGTTAAACTTTATTTTCTTGACCAGTAAAAGGGGATTTACATTCATTGGATAATTGCACTTTGATGAATTCATGATTTGACTGTTTGATTGGTGTTTTTCTTTTTGTGGAACGGGCCGAATGCCTCGTCAGATTAAATAGATGCATCTATGTTTCGCGTCGTTCGCCCTTACGGCAGTGCACAATTTAAGTATTATTTTGGACCAACCGTACAACCTCGGCATAATTTGTGCATAACTTAATTGATTGTTTTGAAATTATTGACAATTGATGTGGCCTCGTTAACCGGAGATATAAATTGTTAAAAGATGAAAATAAATTTGGAAATCTCCTATTAACAAAAGAATTGTTTACCTACTTCATGTTATTGAGTTTACAGTCGTCTTATAAAATCTATGATTAGACATACTATCGGTATATTATTATTGGCCATAGTAAGTGTCGGAGTCGACCTCTCGTCACTACTTCTTCGAGATTAGACTCGATACTTGCTAGGTATGCGTTTTTTTCATACTTATACTACACTTATTGTACATTTTGTCGTACATGCACATGTAAGTTCAGTGGGCTTGTTGGCGCAGCAGCGTGGTTGATGCGGGGACTTAGATGAGTTGTATTCCATGTTACGATCCGCAGCCAGCATAGTCTCCTTCAGATTGTTTGTATTTTCTTTCCTATCCAAAATTATATTCCGGATAGTTATTGTATTTTATTTATTTCATGGAATATGCTCATGCACTTGTGACACCGGATTCTAGGATGATTATGGGTTATTCAGTATTGAGATTGTGATAATGTTATTATTTACTCCAAAATTTTCATCTTCTACTATTTAATTGAAGGAAAACTATGATTTCGAAAATAATAAAAAGAGAACCAAATTAATTATTTATTGTTGGCTAGCCTGATAGCGATGTCCGACGCCAGCACAAACTTTAATAAATTTTGGATCGTAACGTAACATTATCGTGAATAGATCTCAAGTTCACATTCTTAATCATGCTTAATAAAATATGCTTAACGAGAATTAAAAAATCAAACTCATTGGTTTGTCAACCAACCCATACCCATTAATTTAATAAATAAAATACCCATATTTAGAAAAATAAAACATCACATTAATACTTTCAAATAAATAGTATTAACAGATAAAGTGTTAAAAAACTTAATATTGAACACAAATATCTTTGAAACTTCTTTTAAAATTTTTATTTACCACAAAAAACTATCATTTGTTAAACAAATATGCTTTTATTATTTTAAATAAATATTTTTAATCATTTTATAATTAAAATATGTTCACATTTGAATATAATTAAACAAATTGAGTGCCATGAAAAAATTAAATATATGGATATATTATAAAATAAATAATTAAAAATATTTAAAATTATATTAATTATAAGTAAAATACCTAGGTAAAATATATTATATATTATATAATATAGATGGTATTCCATAAACAAGAGGATTTAATGTTAAGGATATAATAACCATTTCGAGTAAAAGTATTATAAAATCTGGCCAATGTGACTTTTGTAATAAAATATAGCAAAGTAAACTAATTTTTGTACAACCAAAGAAAGAGAAATGACATTTGGGTAGCGCTGTTCAAAATTGAACCATAACCGTTAACCTAACTGAAAAATGACTTATTGACTTATTGGTATCAGGTTATCGGGATAATGGTTGATGAATGGATTGAAATTTTATAATTAACGATTTAACGGTTTGGGGACGAATTACTCAATCTCCTTATCAGATAAATCATTAACCCGTTAATTTTTTATATTTAGACTTTTACCCATAATTATGTAAAGTAATTTAACCCTAAGGCGTAAAATAGTAAAACCTAAATCCCTAACTTATCAAATCTAAATCCCTCCTGCACATACAGTGAGTCCTCTTTCTTTAGCAATGCACTTTATGTGTATAATTCTTTTGTGGCGAAGAACAAAAGAATGGGTACTAAACCTGGCATTCTCAGAGAGTAGCCGTGGGCACGGCTTGGTAATTCAAGAAAGAGGCTAAGCAATCAAAAGAACTAGGGTTCAGAAAAATTTTATTTGATTAAGTCGATAAATCGCCCGATAATTATTAATTCGATATTAATTCGCCTATTGTTTTATTAGATGGCTAGCGAATTATTATATTTATAATTCAATAACCGATAAGTCGAACCGTTGATTATAATAATCGGCCCAATCCGCCCAGTAATTACCCTATTTTTCGGAATGATCACAAAGTTGAACAATTTTTATGTAACAAAAAGAATAAAAGTGCCTTTTGCGTAATGAATGAATGGCCGTCCATGAAATTTTACACTATGTTTGGATTATTGTTACCCATCATTTTAATATATTGTATTATACTGTGTTGTTTTTATTGTATCATTTTATGAATGTAATGTTTGAATAGATTGTATCGTTTGCTATTAGTAAATAATATTTTTATTGTTTGACTTGATTGTATCATATAGTATTGTAACTGATAAATTCATTAAAATACTCATAATTATTTTAAAGAAAATTTATCAAAAATTACACATAAAAATAATTTTTAAAAACTTCATTTTACTAATATTTTAATTACGTAACTTGAAAACAAGAGCAAAAACCTGAAAAAATATTACTAACTAATATTAGCAACACAAAAAAAAAAAAGCTAAAACGATGAAAAGGGACAAAGAATCGGCGGAGACTTGGATAAAATGAAGAACGGGACTTTAGAAAAGATGGAAAAAGACAAAGTCGATCAATAGATTAAATATTTAGAGTAAGAATAAAAAAATAAATGATAAAATAAAATTATAAAGTACTAAATAAAAATATAATATAAAAAATAAAAAATAATTCGACTATACAAAATCGATTATTTAATAAAATGAGACTTTTACTATTCCAGGATAATAAATTTAACGATAGGATTACAGTCAACTTTAAATAAACGATTAAAATGTTATAAAATGAAAGTGATTTAGTAAAACGTGAACAAGAAATATAAGCAACTTAGTGAAACATGAACAAAAATGTAGATAGAGAGAAGGAAGAAATTTTCTTCTTCAATTGTTTGTATTTTCCTATCTATTACAAGGCCTTTATATATGCATAAAAAGTGAAGAAATATGTCATGGAATTCCTGACACGGATCATACAACTCCAGTTCAAGACAATCTCGAAAATCTCCCCAATCAGGATCCTGAAATTACTAATGAAAATCAAACTCAACAACCTCAAGAAACTGAAATGCCATTAAGGAGATCCACTAGAGAGAGGAGAAATGCAATTCCGGATGATTATGTTGTATTTCTCCAAGAACAAGAAAGTGATATTGGACTTGAGGAAGATGATCCAATCAACTTCCGTCAAGTCATTAAGGGTTCTAACTCTCAAAAGTGGATTGATGCCATGAATGATGAGATGAAGTCTATGAGCGATAATGACGTTTGAGAGCTTGTTATAGTGCCCGAAGGTATCAAACCTATTGATTGTAAATGGATTTTTAAAACCAAAAGGGATTTAGGGGGCAATGTTATTAAGTATAAAGCTCGTCTTGTCGCAAAAGGCTACACTCAGAAGGAAGGCATTGATTATAAAGAGACTTTCTCTCCAGTTTCATCGAAAGACTCTTTCAGGACTATAATGGCATTAGTAGCACATTTTGATCTTGAGCTTCATCAGATGGATGTTAAGACAGCGTTTCTCAATGGTGACATTGAGGAAACAATTTATATGGTGCAACCTGAAAACTTTGTTTCGGATGAATCAGAGAAAAAGGTTTGCAAATTAAAGAAATCTATCTATGGGCTCAAGCAGGCTTCCCGTCAATGGTATTATAAGTTTCATGCAGTCATTACATCTTTTGGTTTTGAACCGAATATTGCTGATGACTGTATATACCATAAGTTCAGTGGGAGTAAGTATATTTTTCTGGTTTTATATGTCGATGACATACTGCTTGCCTGTAATGATATAGCATTATTGCATGAAACTAAAAAATTTCTTTCAAAGAAATTTGAAATGAAAGATCTTGGTGAAGCTTCTTTTGTATTAGGAATTCAGATACAACGAGGTCGCTCCAAAGGTGTTCTCGGTCTGTCACAAAAGGGCTATATCGATAAGGTTCTGAAAAGATTTGGCATGCAGGATTGTAAACCATGCAACACCCCTGTTGCTAAGGGAGACAAGTTTAGTCTCAAACAGTGCCCAAATAATAATTATGAAATTTCAGAAATGCAGAAGGCGCCTTATGCTTCGGCTGTAGGTAGTCTGATGTATGCTCAGGTATGTACACGACCTGATATAGCATACATTATTGGGATGTTAGGCAGATATCTAAGCAATCCGGGAGTGGACCATTGGAAGGCAGCCAAACGGGTCATGAGGTACTTACAGAGAACAAAGGATTACATGCTTACATATCGGAAATCGGACCAGCTTGAGATCATTGGGTATACCGATTCCGATTTTGCTGGATGTCAGGATAGTTTGAAGTCTACTTCAGGCTATATTTTCATGCTTGCTGGCGGTGCTATCTCTTGGAGAAGCATCAAGCAAACTCTTACGGCCACTTCCACCATAGAAGCGGAATTTATGGCATGTTATGAAGCATCCAATGATGCATTATGGATACGGAATTTTGTTGGTGGACTGCGCGTTGTTGATAACATTGAAAAGCCACTTAGGCTATTATGTGATAACAGATCGGCAGTAATTTATGCTAATAACAACAGTAGTTTGACGAAAGCAAATCATATGGACGTCAAATTTCGGGTTGTTAAAGAAAGAGTACAAAATGGACAGTTGTGCATTGAGTACATTAGTACAAACTCCATGCTTGCGGATCCGCTAACTAAGGGATTGACACCAAAAGTATTTCATGAGCATATTGCTTGTATGGGTGTCAAATCTGATAAGGATTATGTATTTTAGTGGGAGTTTGTATTATACAATTATGTATTGTCCATTATATTCAGAAATTCAGTAATTTAGTTATATCTGCAGATATTCAGTTTTAAAGTTTTTGTACTCTTACAGTTTATGATTGATCTCAATAAAGAGAATCAGTTGGAAATAGACATTCTATTGACCACACTTTATGTTATTTCCATGCTACATACCTACACTTGATCCATGTCGTTGGTTATATTGATATACGTGATCTATGTTGGTTCTAGTTACGAATGAGTAACGAAGAGCTCTTAGTTCCTATGTTGGTATGATTGATGGACCGGATTGTTCATGACAATTTTATTGTGATAGCAATTTTGATCTCCTAAGGTTATATTGTAACATATAATGCTAAGGTTTGTACATATGTATGTGTATCTCGTCCAAGTGGGAGATTGTAAGATATATGGACTTATATCTATATACATATGAACAATATATGGATAAATTATATGTTATGTGCTATCTTTTGGTTTGGCCTAATTTTGTGGTCTTATGGACATTAAGTTAAGGGGCCCAATGTATTGTCATAAAAAGTGTAGGACTAATGTGTAGATACCCAAAAGGGTAACCTTAGTTAATGATGGGCTAACTAAGGTTACATATATGTAACCATGATTACATGCTTGTGACTCTTGAGTTTTGTAACTCATGAGTTATAAAGTGGGGGTTATGGTTCCCACATTATAGCAAGACATAATCTCTTCTTCCTCCTATTGAATCAAGAGAAATACTCCGTTGTTGTCTTGCAAATTCTTGTGGAAAGCCATACACCAATTTGGTTATTGTCATACTATTATTATTATTGTGAAACCATTCACATATTTTAGTCTTGTGAGGAATTCTTGTGGAAACATCAACTTCAAGACAATCTTGAAGGAAGGATCAAGGAGCAATCTTCATAAGGACATTTGGACAATAATCAAAGAGGTTCAAAGATTTCCACAAATGGATTCAAGTAAGCTTCCGCTCATGTAGTTGTAATTCCGAATTATTCGATATGAAGGATATTGTATTTTAATTGGAATCATTATTCTAACAGACCGAACTGATTTTAGGTTTTAATATGTTTATTTGCGTTAAAATTTTTGAATTTTACGTGCTTCTGAATTGTGATCGCTAGAATTTCGATGAACTTTTCACGATAGCATTAAAGATTAGAAAAACTCAGATGTTACTGAGGTTCTCTTCTTAATTAGTCGTATTTATCCTAAATTTCCTCATGAATTTATCATTCTCAAGTATATTGTCCGATATTCCGACTTGATTTCTTCTAACAATTAAGTTTGAAAATTTGGCGGGAGCACTCAAAAATCGAGATCGAAAGTCAAAGCAATCAAACTTTAGTGTAAAGATGTTTAATTAATAGTACCATTCGATTTAAATTAGGGTTTTTCTATGATGTTATATGCTTGTGGTTTTGTGATTGCAGAAGAATTTGAAATAAGCATGGATTTCTTTTACGGTAAAAGTAACGATTCGAAAGCTTCCAAAGTCCGATCCTTGGATGTTTCACCAATCCACACTCAAAACTTCGTCGGCCGTGGCCGTTTTTATCATGGATCAAAAACTCGGATTCTCGATCCTTACGCTTCTTCAGATAGTTCTGGTAGTTCTTCCAATAGAGTACTCTCTCCGCTAGCCCGATACCTTCATTCCAGCTCGCCGGTGCCGTTTCCAGCGATTCGCTGGAGCGTCGTTCTCTGGTCAATAGTAGCAGCGGAAGCAGAAGCGGTTCTGCCGCCGGCAGCGTTCTCCTTTCGCCTCTAGCTTCGATTGAGAACATCGAGATTCCGCCGGCTTTCAGGACTCCGGCGAAAGTCGAAGAGGATGTGGTAGTCATGGACGGCATTCTCGTTGAGCCGAAACATGGCACAAGAGCTAAATCCTCATCGTCAACATCAGATTCCGGAAGGTTGTCGTCGTCAACATCAGGAAGCGAAAATAGCTCCCGCAAGTTGGATGTTTGTCGGTGGTGGGGGGATACCTCCACGTGCCGCTTTGGTTCCAAATGCCGGATCTCTCTCTTCTCTTTCCTCTCTCTCCTTCTCAAGAATATGATCCAATGTTTCTGGAATATTCTTGCTCTCATTGTACGGTTGAGATCAACTTTCTAGTTTTGACATTGATCTCAATCACAAATTTTTTCATTAGTCAACTTTACTAAAGTCCACAGCTCAAAACATTTATCCCTTCAATTAAACAGTTCGTACACGGAAAAGAAGATTTATGCCCAACTGCTTTCGCCAACAGGAATCAGTCTGAGGTATTAACAATTTAACTAAATGTATTTACTGCCCTTTTTTTATTTACTGCTGAATTTATCTTTTTTAGGATTTTAATGTATCAATTAAAGTTCATTGCAAAAATTCATTGTGATCATCTATCTTCACATGGTTATGCTAGTAGGCATTGCGCAGCAGATCATACAGTTCAGGATCATGTGCATATGGACCGAGGGGCCGATCTGGTCATCACCAGGTCAACTCAGCCGCGTCTTCAACTGAATCAGCAGCGACGGCCACACCTACTACTGTTAAAAAAGTCGTGTCTACTAAAGATAAAGAGCCCCCAAGCAGCAACAGTAGCCCTAGTTCAACCACCTCCACAATTGCTATCTCTGGCACTGACTGGTCTCCCTTGCGTGATAATATCGAGGTTTCTTTGCCTTCTTCTGGTGAAAAATGTCCTTCCAGAGAAGATGTTGATGCTCATATACAGACTGTTCTCTATGGTCTTTCTGAAAGAAAGAGATTGCCGGCATTTGTTGAATTTTCTGAGGAGTAGATGTGCCATATTCCCAAGTCTCTCTTCTTGCCATCGACTACCAATAAGGTAATCAAGAGCTGATAGTGACTTCCTTGTGTTTAAAAGGGTTGTAATTGCTTTTGTTGTGTTGCAGAGTTGACAATTCCAGGAGCAGTACTATCATAACAAAGACAATATACTGTCAAATAATATCTAGGATATGAATGGACAATTGGACATGGATCATACAACATAGAATTGCTGAGTGTTTTTGGCTGATACAGAAAAAAACTGGGAGCATACGAATAGTTGATCTGTAGTGCAGGATTGCAGGTGTCTTGCCCCAAATGATCTCAGTTTACCCAAAATCAAGATGTTCGATATTCTTGTTTGTGAATTTGCTTCCTGTGTTGAGTTTTTGTATAAAAAATAACATAACATCACCTACATATTGCAGCTGATTGTCCCCGAATACACTGAGAACTGTTTGTTTAAGGCAGTGAGTGAACAACCCAGTATAATCCCACTTAGTGAGGTCTGGGGAGGGTAGTGTGTACGCAGACCTTACCCCTACCCTTAGGTAGAGAGGCTGTTTCCAAATAGACCCCCGTCATCCTTCCCTCCAAGAACTTCCCACCTTGCTCTTGGGGAGACTCGAACTCACAACCTCTCGGTTGGAAGTGGGGGTTGCTTACCATCAGAGCAACCCCTCTTGCTTACCATCCTTCCCTCTTGCAATTAGGTTCAAATTTTACCAATCAATCAAAAAAAAGGAAAGATTGTTGCGTTTTCAATACATCCATCAGCTGAGAGGTGCTAAATTTGCCTTGATATCCTTGCCATGATTGTTTTTAGGAGTAACTTCGCAATTTTACCGTTTATTTTGTTGTGCTAGTATCTTACCCAGTAAACAGGTGAGAGAAATAACTTGCTTGAGGTACAGAATAACACTAGGACTCAAATTCGTAATAAATTATTCAAAGTGTGATGTCTTGGCTATAAAAGAGTACAAGGATTTAAATTCTATTCTAAAGGATTTGCTGTTGTGCATAGCAAGTTAACATATCCTTTGAAGGAATATCGTTCTCATCTGTTTAATTAGCAACATAATTTGCGATGAACCTGAATCGCCACTCACATCTACCAATTATATTGGTATGGCTCAACAAATTTTTACCGTCATGGGGATTGATTGCAAGTGGGGAAGGAAGGCTGGACGTTGGTTTTCGCCAGTGCCGGGAGGTAGGAGAAAAAGGAGCTGAAATCAAACCTGTGCATTTACTTTGTTGAGGTTGTATATATTAACTACATATGCCAGTGACATAGACCATGACCAATGACGTTACGCTAACATTTCCGTCAGCAGTGCGTATTAAGAACAGGCCTGAAGAGTGTATTTGGTGCCAACTTTAGAAAATTCTAAAATGAGGGAACTCTCAGGCCAAGAACCTCTTCTTTTAAGGAAAGAAGATGAATTTGATTGTATCGATAAGACACGCTTTTGGGTATCATCAACAAAGTAGATTCTCAAAGTAGTGATGTGGGTGATCTTCATTTCATGGGCTACTTTTATTTTCTTATTGCCTTCTAAATGCATGAATGATTTGCAAGGGAAAGTCATTCGAGCCACCCGAGGAACCATTTTTGGTACAACAGGTTTGTTTCCAACTTGAAAGTTTCTTACTTTAATGTTGTATCATTGTTTCGAATTTCTTAGTAAGTGATGTCAGTTTTTGTTGGACGGCAGGAAGCACATTCTTGATATTCAGTTTCCCAATTTTCATGATTGCATTTCTTGCAATTATTCGCCTTGTTCTCTCTGGTGAAAGATGAACCCCAAGTGTATGTGTATCTGATAGCTTGATTTCTTATTTTAAGCTGTTGCAGCCTGTAGGAAGAAGACTGCAAAAGGTCCAAGTTTTTGCTTGTGGACATTCCAGTGCTGGTGGATGGACCATTTGGGGTTGTTACTGCTGCAGAAATGATTGGTGTTATACACTTCTCAGCGAACATCATCTGGGCTGTAGTTATGTACAGTATACGGAATGTTGACCTCTTATCTTTATTTCATGTACAAGACATGAAAGAGAAAAGGTAATTCTATTACCACGATCATGTTACCTGCTAGTTTGAGTTAGTCTGATTTCTCACTTTTGCTTCTCTGTGTCTGAAGAGAAAGTAGTTGCTAATGATGTTCACCATGTTCAAGAGCTTGGGCTTGTTAACCTGCTCATTTAGACCTCTTGCTGTTCTTAATTTGCACCATTTTGTTCCGGCTTGACAAAATGGCCATCCTTTAAGAGAACTAAGTTACCTTAATCCTTTTATATTTACATGTACTGCTGGGATATATAGATCATTATCCATTCTCCAGCTGCAAGGCTGATAACTCCAATTTATATATGTTAATTATGACTTCTTTTGTCCTCAGGAGGAGGGTAAAACATCCAAATCAATGAACCCCTCAATCTCCCCTGGCTTCAAGGGATGTTGAATGTCTGGTTTGGTTGGTACTGGAAATGTTGTATGGTCTGGATTGTATGTCATAGTGTCCACAATTGGGTTGGTGATCACTGTAGCATTATTAGACATCTTCTACATAATCCATACAATATATATTACTGGTGGTACAAGGGGCTTTTGTTGATTGGATGCATGGGTGCAAGTGTTGTTATATTTGGGGGCTCTCGTGATCGATTTATGGCATCTTTGGGAAAGGAATACCTCACTGAAGAAGGAACCAGAGGACAGCACAAAGAAGGTCGACATCCTGAAGCAGAATATTGAGGCCTCTTTACAGAAGGAATGTTCAGAGAAATATATGAACTTTGCAAGGTCTACTTTCCGTTAGCTTTTTTGACAGTGTGTTTCAACTTCTTATTCTGCAGAGATATTTGGATCACACGCAAAGAGTTAGGGAAGAGCAGATATTCGTGTAACACTCCTCAAATTTATAAGAGTTTTATGATACGCTAAAATATAAAATTTAAATATTTTTAATCTCAAGATACGCTATATATATATATATATATATATATATATATATATATATATATATATATATACTTTTATTACGGATTTAAACTTTCGAGATTGATTTTGAAATTACTTTTCTATTCATAAATAACTAAATATACAATTAGAAAAATATTAATAATGTAAATATCATTAATTCTTAAAAGTAAGTATAATACGATATTAGTTAAGTCAAAAAAAAAAAAAAAGAATAAGGAAGCACGTGACCAGGCCTTAACCCTTTTAAGGCAAAGGAGTAAACAAAGGGATTTAAGGTTTAAACAGAACATAACACTGTTCTCTTCAAGCAAAAGCACACACAGAACACTGTTCTCTTCTCGCAAGGCACGCAGACAACGGAAATAAAATTCTAGAGTTCTTTACAAATCATAAATTCTTGAACTCAGGTATATACATTCTCTATTATCAATTATCTTACAATAGTAGTAGGTAAGAATTGCATTGTTAATTCACTTTTTTCTCTATATCAACACTAAATTTCATATTTAAGTTTGGTACTTTAAAATTAATTATAATGCTCTGATTGTTGTAGAATCAATTATGTGATGGGTATAAATTAGACTAGAGTCTACGTATTGGCTCAAGGAGCTTTGAGGTGAGTTGATATAACCCATGACTAAAGTGGTTTAACTCACAAAGCACGCATACAAGGTGTTTGATGAATTGCTTAAAAGAGTGTATATTATCGGAGCGAATGAGTACCTTTTAACTTAGAATTGTTTTAGCAAAAGTTTAAGATGATTTATTATGATATATGTGCAGAAATTTTCAGATTTTTTGTTTTATTCTTATATGCTATTTTCATGTTGAAATTTATGAAGAAACAAGAATATTTAGAAATACTTTTAGCTGTTTATTTTATTCTTATGCAATGATTTACATTTTAGGATACCAGCATGAGCATGTACATGATGTTCCAAAAAAAGAAAAGATTTAGACTTGAAAAGTCACTAGAAGAAGTTTAAGAAAGAAAAGATTTCTTTTGGGAGTATCCTTTATTCTGAGAAGGGGTCATTGTCCAGGCGAGGGTCCAGACCAAGGCGTTGACTTCTTGAAACTACTTGTGTCAAAGTAGGGAGCACACAAGCCCAGGGTCTCGTTGCTGAAAAATTACTTAACCATGCTAAGATATGATACATAAGCGTTGCGAACCATGAAGCGAATGACACCTCGTGGATTGAGCCTATTCGATCAGGTTGAGATCGAACCCGTGCCGATCACATGCTGATTGAGACAGCATTAAGTCTGCATAGTTGGAAGTGAAGTGTTTTTTTCTTAAGAAAGAAAAGGAGAAAAAATTATTTTTGAATATACATAAACTGCTATTATGCAATTATTTAGAATTAGTCTTATAAGCTTTATGTCTTACATGCATTTAGAACCTTTGCTCGTAATGCATATATTTATTAAAGTTTCGACTCCTGTTATTGAGACTCACTGAGTACAATGGATGGTACTGACGTTCTCTTTTGGGAACCTACGTTGGTCTGCGGTACAACGTACGGAATGGATTTGCAGGCCAGGAGGCTACGAGTTAGGACTTTCTTCTCTTCCAGTGCTATTAGTGAGTTCCGCTTTTATTCATGGAGTATTCCTTAGAGTCATCTTTATTTAGTTATTTCCTTGTTTACTTAGAGAATTGTCCAGGAAATCTCATGTCATGAGCAGTGCGTCAGTTTATCAGTAGAGGATTCATAGACATAGTCGTTGGTTTAAGATTCGGCTTTTTTGTAATAACTTAGCAGTATTTTATTCGTTACTATGAATAAAGTTTTGGAGTTGATTTATCTAAATGTTTAAATTAATCAAAAGTATTTGGTTAGAGCATTGCCTTGTTGCATATAAAATCTAGAGTTATAATAGATTTGATAAACATAGATGGTTCGCTCGGTCATATTTAGTGATCGAGTTCCAGTCCCGTCTTGTTCAGAAAATGGGTCGTGACAAACTTGGTATCAGAGCCGAGTTTATGGAGTCATAGGGGTCTATGAAGCTATGTTATTAGAGTCTTGTTTATGTGTATGAAACACACCATACTTATAAATATGGGTGTGCATTCGAATCGGGTTATCGATAAATCGAATCGATTATTTGTTATCAGTTTATCGATTTATTGATTTCGATTTCAATTTCGAAATTTTCCTTATCGAGTTATCGATTTCAATTTTGATTTTGTCCTCTTCGGTTATCGGTTTATCGATAAACCGATAAGAAACACTATTTTTTAAACTTTTTTTTACCCTTATTCTATAATACCCTTTACTTTACACTAATTCCCTAACCCTATTATTTCCTCTACCACATTTAAGGAATGATCATATTTAAAGCTTATGGGAATGAAGTTCAAACTAATGGAAAACAGAATTAGCCGTAATGATGTATTTCTTTTTATACCATTGGAGTGTTAGTGGCATACATTTGATCCCTTACTTTAGTTTCATTGTATGTGCTTGTTGACATAATTTTTATATTATAAATAATGCTCATCTTATTTTAGTTTCTTTTTGTCCATATTAGTTAGGCGTGTTTGTAGCGATATACTTTCCATGGAATTCCGCAAATTTTCTTATTGGTGTAATCGATAACCGAATCGATAAGCCCCAAAAATCGATAAATCGATAAATCGAAATCGAAAAAATTGAAACCTTATTGAAATGATAAAAATAATCATATGTATAAATCGATAAGCAATTATTGATAAGGATCAAAATCAAATCGATAAATTGAATGCACACTCGTGCTTATAAACAGGAGGCTACAAGCATTTAGGGAAAGTCTCTTTTTTCATACTTTAGATCGTGCAGTAGAGTCTACCTTTAAGAAATTATCTAATTTATTTGTTTCTCCAAAACTCGCAGAAATGGCTCGTACTCGCAACTCTGACACTGATACTCAAGATGCTGCTTAAGAAACTATCGTTACTATTGTGGCTCAAGGTAGTATTAAGAAGGCTTCGACTCAAAAAAGGAGGGGAAAATCCACAAAGGGAGTCCAAGTAACCCTAGTTGAACAAGAAGAAGGGGTGAAACATGATGATCTAGTACCTCAGGATCCAGTACCGCCCCCAACAACACCTCCGGCTCAGGGAACTATATCTCCCGAGATGGGTAAGATGTTTAATGATGCCAACAGTGCTATGGAGATGTTTAAAGCTTTTATGGCCAACCAGAAGAATAGAAGAGATGAGATTCTACCTCAGTCAAATAGACAGAATAATTCTGAGTCCTCAAGAGTGAATGAATTTTTGAAGTTGAGTCATCTAGTGTTCCATGGCTTTATAGTTGATGAAGATCCAATGTTGTGGCTAGAGGGTGTCAAGAAAGCCCTTCGAGTGATGAAAGAATTTGATGATGAAGTTGTGAAGCTGGCTGCTTACCAGCTTAGAGATGTGGCTGGAGCTTGGTTTGAGATGTGGGAAAAGAAAAGAGATAAAGATGACGGTCCACCTACTTGGGAAGAATTTGAAGAGGCCTTCATGGCTAACTTTATTCCAGAAAAGGATAAGGAAGCTAAGGCTATAGAGTTCGAACAGCTCAAGCAAGGGAATAAAAGTGTGCAAGAGTATTACATGAAATTTATAAGTTTAGCTAAGCATGCTCCTCACGTGGTTAAGACAGAAAAAAGCAAAGATTTGCAGGTTTGTTGGCAGTTTACCTTACGACATTAAGGATACAATATCAGCTGCAGCAGTAGGGATGATAGCCTTCTCCTCTGTTGTGGGATTTGCCAAGCACTTAGAAAAAAATGGAAAACTAAGGAGAAAAGAAAAAGAGCATAACAAAAAAGCCCGGACAATGGGCATGTTTAATGTTACATCCAGCGGAAGTGGAAGGGATTCCTCTAATAAGGAGCCATTATCACCAGCTTAGTCCAGTCATCAGTCAGGTGGTGTGTGTGTTGATACCCAATTTTTTCTTGTATATTTTTTTATATGCAAAATACTTTCGAAATAGTATATATATTAATATCATGTCCAAGTGTTTTATTTTTTTTTTGCAATTTTTAAAAGATTGTTAAATCAATTTATTGCCGTATTTTAATAATACAAAACCAATAACTATTCTCAAAATGATCATTTTGGTGATTTAGTTATTGTATTCTCATATCTGTAAAATATAGCTAAGGTAATTTTTGCACATTTTTATAAATGAATTTGGTATTTTTAAAGCTAAATTGCACTTAATTGCAATATCAGCCTATCTTAAGAATTAATTGTATTTAAAATTACAAATTTGATTCCAGTATTTTTAATCTAATATTTATATACTACTAATTAATTTAGAACCTTTAATTTATTTTCAGAAAGCATTTTACTATTTTTATAAAATAAAAAAGAGAAAAGTGGCTATTTAAATACTAGCCCTACTTTATTTCAATTTTAGCCCAAATTGACCCTTAATTTAACCCGAGTTTTAACCTCAATTGGACCAGCCCAAATCCTAAATTATCCAACCCCTACCCGTTTATTTTTTTTACCTGTCCGGCTCCCTTTTGATCCAAGTCGTTGTTCAAAATGATCAACAACCACGATTTCCCCTTGCCTTTTTCATTTACCAAAACCCCAACCCTAAATCATTTCATCCGAGACGCCACCCTTGAAACCCCTCTCCTCTCTCAAACTCTCTCGAACCTTCCCTAACCCTAGCTACCTCTAATCACTTCCACCGTGAAACTCGTCGGAATCCATGGCTTCTCAGGACATGGGAGTCCTATACTCACCTCCTATTGCTCCTATGTGCTTGATACTTGAAGATTCGAGGCCAGACCTCGAAGTTTTTCACTTAGACCTTTGCTGATTCGAGGTCTCAGGGTCATTTCCGGCCTTGCTCTGGTGTATCAAGGCTGTTTGAGATTGGTTTTTGCTTCTTCGACTCCAATTGGTGACCTTTTCAAAGCCTTTCTCATTTTAGGGGTCGTTATGAATCCCTAACCCTTCGAGGTTTTCTTCTATGATCTTCTTAAAACCATTGCATGTCTGTTCTTTACTTGAAGTTTTCAAACGATTCTCCCGGCTTTCCTTTCAAAATCACTTTCAACAACCTTTCTTTTCTGATTCAGGATTTTCTGAAAAACGTTTAAATGTTTTATGATTTTGTTGATCAATTATGTGTATTTGTTTCCACAGTGTTGTTATATCATGTTCATATATGCTTTTCTTACTATGTTTTCCTATATTATGGTCTCGTATGATTCTACTGTTCTAATGTTTTACTTCTACCACGTGTGTTCCTCTACGGTGCTTTCTATATCCCGTTTCTTCTACTGTGTTCTTGTGTTTTCCTTTGATCATGCTCTTGCACATTTATCTTACTCTGTTTTCCTTTATGTTCTTTTGTTATACTTAATTCGGTGTTCTTGTGTTCTTCTACTGTGTTTTTCTACTAAGGTCTTAAAGTTTCTTTTTTGCCTTCTACTGAACCTTGTTTGAGTTTTTCTAGAAAAAGCCTCTTATGCACGTTTCCTTTACTGTTCTCATCAGTATTTTCCATTCTATCCTCTAAATCCTGCTACTGTTTGTATGTTATTTTGCTTCACGTTTTCTCATGAGTTTTGTAGTGGAAGAAGCATGCTCTTTTCTGAAAATTCTAAACGTGATTTTGATTCTATTACCTACTATCTCATCCTTGCTTTAGGGTTTGCTCAAAAGACCCCTAATTCCTTCAGACTAACTTTGAGTCTCTGAACCGAGTTTGGACATATTTGTTTTCATGCAATTCTGAATTTTTTGCTGAGCTCCCCTATACCTGAGTTTTTACTGATTTTATGACAAGTTTCTTTCATGCATAACGTGTCTGTAGCTTTTTATATGTGATGAGTCGAGTCTCCTTTTAAAAGAATATTCAAACTTGTGATTGATTCGGAATACCTTTTAAATAAGTCTTATTGATTGTTTGCTGATTTTTCCTTAAGTTAAAATCTTTTCCACCTTTATGACTTGGTTAATTCATAACATATCTTTGACCTCTGATCTACTGGCTGTTAATTGATTCCCTTGCCTTATTTTCACAAACCGTGTACCATCAACCTTTGTGTATTTTCCCTTTAATTGCCTACTTTGTACAAAGTGTTTGATTAATTTCTTTCCTTAATTGATTTATACCCATTTGAATTTGAATCCCTTAATTAAGGGAAGCTTGGTGTAATTGATTGACAATCAGTTTTCAAAATATTTTATTACCGTATTTCTTCCTGATTTCTGCACTATAAATACATGACCTTTTTTCTCACAAGGACACACGATGACACAATACCCCATTTGGAGCAGACTTTCCAACCGGTCAAGGTTGTCTATGGGTCAGAAGAAGAGGAAGCACTGGCAGTGATGAAGAGTTTGTTCTTGGTAGATGATAACATGGATTGTTGTGCCATTTTCGGGGAGGAGGGGGAGGAAGGCCCTTCCATACAGGCTGTGAGTAGAGGGACATACTTCAATAACTGGACTATCAGAACCACCAGAGCTCGCCGAGCCTCAGGATAGCAAGGCTAAACAAGCATCATGCACTATTTTACTTTACTAGTTTACTTTACTTTAACATTTTTAACTTTTGCAAGAAAGAGCTTCAATGTTTAAAAACATTTATGGAATTTATCAAAAGAATTTCGGTTTCTCATAAATCTTACTATTATTATTTTCTTTCATTACTTTACTTACACAACATTACTATTACTTATCTTGATGAACCAATGAGTGTGATATGCAATAAGACAACACAACAAACAAACCTAGATTAAGAGGAAGAAGATATACCGGAAAAGATTTTTAAAGAAGTTGAGAACTTTGAGAACAGACCTAAGCCCAACTTGGATGAGACTGAGATTGTTAACCTGGGAGATGTAGAAAACATCAAAGAAACACGAATTAGCGCTCACTTGACACCGTTAGAAAAGGAAGAGTACACAGAATTTCTGAGAGAGTATGAAGACATATTTGCCTGGTCGTATGATGACATGACTGGTTTGAGTACGTCTATTGTGGCACACAAACTGCCGACTGACCCGACATGTCCATCGGTAAAATAGAAACTCGGAAAAGTTCAAGCCTGACATGAGTTTGAAAATCAATGAAGAAGTCACTAAGCAAGTCAAAGCTAAGGTTCTCAGGGTGATAGAATATCCGACATGGTTAGCCAACATTGTGCCGGTTCCGAAGAAGGATGGGAAGGTTAGAGTCTGTGTCGATTACCAAGATCTCAACCGGGCCAGTCCGAAAGTCGACTTCCCCTTGCCAAACATACACATCCTGATAGACAATTGCGCCAATCACAATAATTTGTATATTGTTTTGCAGGGTATCATCAGATCTGGATAGATGAAGAAGATGCTGAGAAAGCAGCTTTCATTACCCTATGGGGAATGTACTGCTACAAGACGATGCCATTTGGGCTAAAGAATGCATGAGCCACCTACATGAGAGCCATGACTACTATTTTCCACAATATGATACACAATGAGATTGAAGTGTATGCAGATGATGTCATCATAAAATCCAAGAAAGCCACTGATCACATGGAAGATTTGAGAAAGTTCTTCATTAGACTGAGAAGGTACAACCTGAAACTGAATCCCGTAAAATATGCATTTGGGTTCCTGCCGAAAAATTACTTGGGTTCATCGTGAGTCACCGAAGAATAGAACTGGATCCATCAAAGGTCAAAGTTGTTCAAGAATTGCCACTGCCAAAGAACAAGAAGGATGTAATGAGTTTCTTGGGAGACTCAACTACATCAGTCGGTTCATAACACAATCTACTATCATCTGTGAACCGATCTTTAAGATGATAAAGAAGGACGTCGCTACCAAATGGACCGATGACTACGTAAAGGCTTTCGACAAAATCAAGGAGTACCTGTCAACACCACCAGTATTGGTCCTACCCGAGCCAGGTAGACCCCTATTACTCTACCTCGCAGTATTAGATAGAGCATTCGGTTGCGTTCTGGGTCAACATGATGAAACAGGGAGGAAGGAGCAGGGCATCTACTCTCTCAACAAGAAGGTCACCCATACAAGACTCGGTATTCTCTATTAGAGCGCACATCTTATGGTTTGACTTAGCTAGCCCAGAAGCTGAGGCACTACTTTTGTGCCTATACCACGTATCTCATATCAAGGATGGATCCTTACAAATACATTTTTCAGAAGCCCATACGCACTGGCAAGCTCGCCAAGTGGCAAATCTTGTTGAGTGAATTTGTCATTGTCTATGTGACTCAGAAAGCAATCAAAGGACATGCATTATCAGATCACCTTGCCAAGAATCCCATGGATAGGGAATATGAACCCCTAAAGACGTGTTTTCCTGACGAAGAGGTATCATTCGTAGTAGAAAGGATATTGCAGAATCATATGATGGGTGGAGAATGTTTTTCGATGGAGCAGCAAATTTCAATGAAGTCGGCATGGGAGCGGTCCTACTATCAGAAATTGGTCAGTATTATCCGGTGTCTACCAAACACAGGTTCCCGTGCACCAACAACATGGCCGAGTACGAAGCCTGCATCTTAGGGCTCAAGATGACCATTGATATGAACATCCAAGAATTGCTAGTAATTGGGGATTGAGACTTGCTTATACATCATGTCCGAGAAGATTGGGCAACCAAGAATTCCAAGATACTCCCTTATCTCCACCATGTGCAGGAATTGAGAAAAAGGTTTACAAGAATAGAGTTCGAGCATGTTCCCAGAATCCAGAATGAGTTTGTCGATGTACTGGCTACCCTATTGTCCATGATACAACATCTAGATATGAACTTCATTGATCCCATTTTGGTGAAAATCCATAATCAGCCAGCTTACTGTGCTCATGTCAAAGAAGAAGCAGATGGAAAGCCTTGGTTTCATGAGTTCAAGGAATATTTGGTAAAAAGAGAATACTCGGAGCTTGCAAACGCTACTCAAAAGTGCACACTTCGAAAGTTGGCCAATAATTTCTTTATCAGCGGAGGAATCCTATATGAGAAGGACTTCTGATTTGGGATTATTAAGGTGTTGACCCAACGGAAGCAGCTAAACTGCTATAGGAAATTTATGCCGGGACCTGCAGTCCACATATGAATGGCTTTGTCTTAGCCAAAAAGATACTTCGGGCTGGTTACTTTTGGATGGATATGGAAATGGACTACATCCAGTACGTTTAGAAATGCCACTACTGCCAGGTACATACAGACGTGATCAAGATACCCCCAAACGAGCTTAGTGCGACAAGTTCACCATGGTCGTTCCCTGCGTGGGGAATGGATGTTATTGAACCAATCGAGCATGTCGCTTCCAACGGACATAGATTCATCCTAGTAGCAATAGACTATTTTACCAAATGGGTCAAAACAACATCATACAAAGCAGTGATTAAGAAAGTTGTGGCGGACTTCGCCCGCGACTATATTGTTTGTCGGTTAGGATTTTCGGAGTCAATCATTACTGATAATGGTTCCAATCTCAACAGTGACTTGATGAGATCCATGTGTGAAACCTTCAAGATCCAACACAAGAATTCTACATCCTATAGACATAAGATGAATGGACGTAAAAGCCTCCAACAAGAATATCAAGAAGATACAAAGGAAAATGCTAAAGAAGCATAAGCAATGGCATGTTAAGTTATCGTTTGATTTATCGGGACACCGCCATAGTCCGTACATCAATAGGGGAAACCCCCTACATGCTGGTATATGGTCAGAAGCAGTCATTCCTGCCAAAGTAGAAATTTCTCCCTTGAGGATCATACAAGAAGCCGAGATCAACGACACAGAGTGAGCAAAGTGTCGTTACGAGTAGCTAACTCTTATATATGGAAAAAGATTGATGCAATTTGCCACAGTCAGCTTTATCAGAACAAAATGTCCAGAGACTTTAACAAAAGAGTCAAGCCAAGACAGTTCACACCGGGGTAGCTGGTTTTAAAGAAAATTTTCACGAATCAAGATGAAGCCAAAGGAAAATGCTCTCCCAATTGGCTTGGTCCATACGTGCTTCATCGGGTTCTAATAGGGGGAGCCCTCATACTTGCAGGAATGGATGGGGAAGTTTGGCGAAAACCAATAAACTCAGATGCAGTCAAGCATTACAATGTGTAATCTTTATGCTTTCACACATGATGTAATTTGAACTACGTCTGACCTGATTCTCGTTTAAGAGGGTATACATAGGCATCTCTATGGGTTCGGTCACAATTCAATGACATTTTCATTTTCCCTCGCCATTGGAAACTGGGGCAAAATTTTGAGAAGGACCCTCAAAATTTCGAAGCGAGAGAGGTTGCAATGTACCGAACCATGACACAGTCGTCGATTCATCCAAAAACTATTTTTTAAATATATATACTATTATCATACTTTTCTTTACCAACTCATGCATGTCTGCACTGTTTAGTAACGCTACCAAATAATACTTACTATTTCATCAGAACAAGGCCAATCGTGTCAACCAAGGTCAGTGAATACACGAACTAACCTTTCCCCTTTACAAAACTCACGACTTTTCTGTGGATGCAGGCACCCAAGTTGCAAATCATACATTATACGCTAATACTATTCAGAAATACAACTCTCAAAGTTGCCGTGCCTATTCAAAGTTGCTATCCACATACAATATCCCTACTGGTCGCAATATCACAATCAGCTAAGAAATTTTATTATTATTCGCTTTTGATATCCTGCATAAGGCTACCATTCTGCCTTCCGAGGTTAAGCTCTACCTACATCTGCATTTTTTGCATTGCATAAGGCTACCATTCTGCCTTCCGAGACTAAGCAATGTCTCCATCTGCATTCTTGCATTGCATAAGGCTACCATTCTGCCTTCTGAGACTAAGCTCTGTCTCCGCCTGAATTCTTGCATTGCATAAGGCCATCATTCTACCTTCTAAGGTTAAGCTCTACATCCATCTACACTTTCGGCATTGCATAAGGCTACCATTCTGCCTTCCGAGACTAAGTTCCGTCTCCGCTTGCATTCTTGTATTGTATAAGGCTACCCTTCTGCCTTCCGAGGTTAAGCTCTACCTCCATCTGCATTTCCTGCATTGCATAAGGCTACCATTCTGCCTTCTGAGGTTAAGCTCTACCTCTATCCATATTTCTCTGCATTGCAGAAGGCTACCATTCTGCCTTCTAAGGTTAAGCTCTACCTCCATCTGCATGGCTGAAATATCTCCACCTTTATTCATTTCTTGCATGGCTGAAATATCACGACTTCATTTACATCTTGCGTGGCTGAAAATCATCACTTTGTTTTTCACCTGCATGGCTGAAATATCGCCACTTTATTTTATTCTTGCATGGCTGAAATATCGCCACTTTATTTTACTCCCTGCATGGATGAAATATCGCCATCTTTATTCACTTCTTGCATGGCCGAAATATCGCCACTTTGTTTATATCTTGCATCGATGAAATATCTCCACTTTATTTTTCACTTGCATGGCTGAAATATCACCACTTTATTTTGCATTTTGCATTGGATGAAAGATTGCCACATCATTTATATTTTGCATTGGCTAAAAGATCGCCACATCATTTATATTTTGCATTGGCTGAAAGATCGCCACCTCATTTACGTTTTGCATTGGCTGAAAGATCGCCACCTTCACCATCTTATAGGGTGAAAGATTGCCAAAGTGTTCAAAGGCATCATTGTTCTGAAGCACCATCTTCATAGCCCGAGAATGCCATGCCATGACCTGAGGACCTCTTTTATCTTTTGCATATCATTATTCAAAGGCGTCATAGCTTGGAGGCATCATCCTCATAGCCCTAGAGCATCATTTCATAGCCTGCGAATCCTTTATTATACACTTCATGGCCCAGGACATCATGGTCTAAGGACTTCATCCTAACCGTCCAAAGACAACATTCATGGTCCAACATGAATTTGCATCACGTTTAATTTTTCCGCACGATATACGCTTGTATTGCTTATTTGCAAGTAAATTGGCTAGCAACGACCATCTCAGCAGGAGCAATCCAACTCCAGTTCCCGCAGCGCTATTAGAACTTTGACCATCTATCCCAATCTAAACGTTGCGTTCATTCTGGGAAAACCTACATCGACATACTCTACCGACGGATCCTGAACTATATATGGCGTGATTCCTATAAGACCGGGGATATGTAGGCAGCTCAAGAACTAGAGCAAAATCAACCTTTCTCAAACCATTTTTCCCGGTCAAAAATTGGCCATCATATCTTTACCCAACAACTCATTCGTTCCTTCCGGGTAAAGAGGAGCAGTTGTTGATACACAATTTTTTTCCTGTATATTTTTATATGCAAAATATTTTCAAAATACTATATATATATATATAAGCATTTCTAAGTTTTTATTGTTTTTTTAAATTTTTAAAAGATTTTAAAACCAATTTATTGCACTATTTTAACAGTTCAAATCCAATAATTATTTTCAAAATTATCATTTTGGTGATTCAGTTATTGTATTCTTATATTTGTACCAAAATATAGCTAAGGTAATTTTTGCACATTTTTATAAATTGATTTGGTATTTTTATACCTAAATTGCACTTAATTGCAATATTAGCCTATCTTAAGAATTCATTATGTTTATAATTACAAATATGATTCCAGTATTTTTAATCTAATATATATATACTATTAATTAATTTAACACCTTTAATTAATTTTCATAAATAGTTTTACTATTTTTATAAAATAAAAAGAGGAAAAGTGGCTATTTAAATAATTGCCCTATTTCATTTCAATTCTAGCCCTGATTGGCCCCTCATTTAACCCAAATTTTGACATCAATTGGACCAGCCAAAATTCTAAATTACCCGACAGCGACCCGTTTATTCTTTTTACCCGCTCGACTCCCCTTTAATCCATGCTGTTGATCAAAATGATCAACGACCACTATTCCCCCTTGCCTTTGTAATTTCCCAAACCCCCAACCCTAACTCATTTCTTCTGATACGCCGCCCTTGAAACCCCTCTCCTCTCTCAAAGTCTCTCGAACCTTCCCTAATCCTAGCCGCCTCTAGTCACTTCCACCGTGAAACTCGTCGGGATCCATGGCTTCTCCGGACATATGAGTTCTATATTCACTTCCTATTGCTCCTATGTGATTGATACTTGAAGATTTGAGGCCAAACCTTGAAGGTTTTATCTCAGACCTTTGCTGATTCGAGGTCTCAGGGTCATTTCCGGCCTTGCTCCGGCGTATCAAGGTTGTTTGAGCCTGGTTCTGGCTTCTCTGACTCCAATTAGTGACTTTTTCAAAGCTTTTCTCATTATAGGGTTCTTCTGAAGCCTAACCCTTCAAGGTTTTCTTTTCCGATCTTCTTAAGTCTATTGTGTGTCTGTGCTTTACTTGATATTTTCAAACGATTCTCCCAACTTTCCTTTCAAAATCACTTTCAAAAACTTTTCTTTTACGATTTAGGGTTTTCTGAAAAATCTTTAAATGTTTTTATGATTTTCTTGTCATTTATGTGTATTTATCTCTACTGTGTTCTTCTATTATGTTCTTATATGCTTCTCTTACTATATTTTCCTATATTATGGTCTCGTATGACTCTACTGTGTTCTTATTTTTTTCTACCACGTGTGTTCCTCTACTGTGCTTTCTATATCCCATTTCTTTTACTGTGTTCTTGTATTTTCCTTTTATCATGCTCTTGCATGTTTATCTTACTCTGTTTTCCTATATGTTCTTTTTTGTTATACTTTTTTTGTGTTCTTGTGTTCTTCTACTATGTTTTCTACTAAGCTCTTAAAGTTTCTTGTTTGCCTTCTAATGAACTTTGTTTGAGTTCTTCTAGAAAGAGCCTCTTAAGCACGTTTCCTTTGCTATTCTCATCAGTATTTTCCATTCTTTCGTCTGAATCTTGCTACTGTTTACATGTTATTTTGCTATCATGTTTTCTCATGAGTTCTGTTGTGGAAGAAGCATGCTCTTTTCTGCAAATTCTAAACGTGATTTTGATTCTATTACCTGCTATCTCATCCTTTCTTAAAGGTTTACTCAAAAAACCCCTAATTCTTTGAGACTAACTTTGAGTCTCTGAACCGATTTTGGACATCTTTGTTTTCATACAATTATGAATTTTTTGCTGAACTCCCCTATACTAGAGTTTCTACTTATTTTATGGCAAGTTTCTTTATGCATAACATGTCTGTATGTGATTAATCTCCCTTTAAAAGAATTTTCAAACTTGTGATTGATTCGTAATTCTTTTTAAATAGGTCTAATTGATTGTTTGCCGATCTTTCCTTAAGTTAAAACCTTTTCCACCTTTTTGACTTGGTCCATTCATAAAAAATATTGACCTCTGATTTATTGGCTGTTAATTGATTTCCTTGCCTTATTTGCAAAAATCGTGTACTGTCAAGACCCTGTCCTTAAATAATCTTTGTGTATTTACCCCTAATTGCCTATTTTGCACAAAATGTTTGATTAATTCCTTTCCTTAATTGGTTTATACCCGTTTGAATTTAAATCCCTTAATTAAGGAAAGCGTTGTGTAATTGATTGACAATCAGTTTTTAAAATATTTTCTTACCTTATTTCTGCCTGCTTTTTGCACTATAAATTCATGACCTTTTTTCTCACAAGGACACATGATTTTCTAACAATCACATACTTCAGACTTTACAACTTCACAATCTAATATGGACTCACAATTATAGCATTTTCCTCCCCTTTTGCACTTTCGCTTTTACAAGGCTACTACTTTTTTTTTACTTGTTTCCTTTGAAATAGGTATGTCTTAATTTAAGCTTTAGCATCTCCACAATGTGTTTACTTATATCCTTTTGTATCCATGTCCACTTTCTACTGCTGTAGAGTTAGATATTTAACTAGCATGTTAATTTCTTTTTAGAATACCTGCTCCCTATTTCCCTTTATGTGCTTTAGGTTATAGTCTAAAAAATGACAATATGGAAAGTTATTGTCCATAGTTTGAACTTGATCCCTTAGAGGATCCTAACATCTTAAACTATGTGTTCTAATAGGCTATGAGGTGTGAAAGCATTTCCCATTGCTGGGTATGCCCACTAGCCAGCCCTTGTCTCTCTACCACTTCCTCATTTTCTATACTCCTTATGTGTATCTATGTGTACTATTTCCCTTACCCTTTCCCCTTTTCAGAACTCTGCACTTACACTCTCTCCTAGTCTCTAAATTCTGCCCCCCCTTCTGTGAGCCTTGACTTGGGACCCTGGGTTCCTTCTGAACTTGGATACTTGAGGGTTGGCCCTTCCACACTGTACTATGTCTTAGCCCTGTATTACATTTAGGTGTGAGCACTGCCCAAAGTCCATATGAGGATCTTAGGGAACTCTGACACATCTAAATGAGAGAAAGGCTTTGAAACATGATCTTTAGAGTTGGCTTACTTCATAAATCAAACAGGAAGTTTGAATCAGGCCCTCCTTGGTTGTAATTTTCAATTTCTGATGTATTTTTCTTTCTTTGGACTGTAATAACTTGTATTAAAACTGGGATGGCTAGTGAAAAGGGAGGGGTAGCCTTGCATGTAAAAAAGGGTAGATATCATATTCATAGGAAGTTTCTGATTTCTGCATAACACATAGATATCATGTTCAAAGGGAATTTCTAATTTATGATTTCTTCATAACACATAGATATCCTGTTCATAGGCAATATCTGATTTCTGCACTTCTGCATACATGTAGATATCATGTCTATAGCTTCTGCACTTCTGCATTCATATAGATATGCTGACTATAATTTTCTGCACTTCTACGTTTATATAGATATCCTTGCCTATAGTTTTCTGCATTACCACATATAGATACCATGTCAATCAGAAAATTCTGCATCTATCATATAGATACCATGTTCATAATCAATTGGAAATCCATATCCTACATATGCATTTGTCACTAGGCAAACCTGTTAATAGGGCTTAAATACCTAACTGCATTTAGATTCCATGCCTATAGGATTACTGCACTCTTTCCATGTCTGTAAAAATATTTAAAATCAACAACACCTAGAAAACATGTCTATAAGAATTAATAACCAAATCTGAAACGTTTCACTCGCTTATAAGTCCAAAACTATCAATAGTGATGTATTACCAATTACACACTTTGTGCTCTTCTGCTAAAACCCGCTTTAAACTGACAACTTTCTTTTTTCCTAACCAATCTGCAAACAGTTTTCTTCTTTGTTTCTAAAATTAATAGATATAATTCCTATAGGTTTCTATCTAACACTTACGAAAGCCTTAAGATACACTTATAAACTAAATCAGATTTTTATATTAACTACAACCAGCAGGTAGGTCCGAGTCAAGCTTCCTATCTGAATTATGTAGTAGATTAGTCTGTCTCAAATATTTAAGTTTTAATCAGACCCTAAGCAGTACATGAAAGTCGTGCTAACTACTTTCTTTTCTTTGCCTGAAGGAGGTCTATTTGAGCCTTTCGTTTGTTTATATGCTTCCCCAAAACTTGTCATATGTGTTCTTGCTTGTCGCTTTAGTATTTTACTTTTGAAACCACATATAAGCCCAACCTTTCCTTCCTCTTTTAGGATAAGTAGTCCCAAGCACCTTCGGGGGCTGATAGGATGAGGAGGGGTAATAGCATGCAATAAGAAAATGAGACCATTTCGCGCTTTAATACCTTAATGTGGTGGGAAAAGGTAGTTGTGGATATGATGAGCGGTGTGTTAATACCACGTGTAGCCCTCTTTGAGGAGTAGTTATCGGGTATTGCATTGACGTGATCCATATTATTAATAAACCTAGGACCCCCCTCCCTTTGCTCTTTGTTTCTTTAAATCTTTAAAAATATTTCTTCTAAATCAACTCTCTCCTATGCTTTCCAATTTTGCTTATTTCTAACCTTTATGTGAAAATCCCCTCTTATGTGATACTCTTACTTGCTTATGTGTTATTTGTATTTAAGTCACAACAATAGCTTGGCCGAAAACTACATTAGTGGATCTTGAGGGGTGCCTAACACATTCCCCTCGGGATAATTTCAAACCCTTACCCAATCTCTGGTTATCCAAACAAAACACTTCTTAGTGTCCTAATGCACTTAAATCATTAGGTGGAGACTCTTCAATTCTCTTAAACTCAATTCTCAAAAGGGAACGAGTTGTCCTTCTAAATGTCAAAAACTCGATTTTGTAGAGTAAAAAAGGGGCGTGACAGTGGGTCTTCCTTCAGACATACTCGGAGTTATGGAAATCATTCTCGCCATAATCACAATTTTAGGACACCATCCTCACACACCCAGAGTCATGTTGAGAAATATTCACACCAAAAAGTCTCTGTGGAACATGTAAGCGTCAAAATTCAAGTCAGTCAAGCTTGTGTTTCATGGTTGCTACCATTGTGGAGACATTAGTCACATAAAGGCCAATTGCCCAAAGTTGCGAGGTAATTTCAATGGTGGATCATTTCGTCCTTCTAGTTCCTCAGCTACTGCAGTTGCACCACCTCAGGTTCGTAGTTCTTATAATCAGACCGGGCATGGAGTAGGCAGAGGTGCATACTGAGTTACTCAGGGAGGGGGACAACCCCGTTTGTTTGCTACACTTGATTGTCAGAGTGCAGAGGAATCTGCAGAAGTTATTACAGGTATACTTTTAGTATGCTGACATAATGTTTATGCCATAATGGATACAGGTTCAACGTTTTCATATGTGACTCCATACTTTGCAATTAAACTCGGACTAGAACCTGAACAACTTAGTGAGCCATTCCTAGTATCTACTCCAGTTGGCGAGTCAGTGAAAGTCACCGGAGTCTAAAGAGGTTGTATAGTTTCAGTCCAAGGTCGCAACACCAATGCCGATCTCATAGAATTAGAAATGGTAGATTTTGATATGATCATAGGTATGGATTGGTTGTCTTCCTACTACGCCATGTTAGATTTTCATTCCAAGATAGTTAGGTTCCAATTTCCAAATGAAGAAGTTTTAGAGTGGAAGGGTAATTCAACATCGCTTGTCGGTAAGTTTATTTCTTACCTTAAGGCACAACGAATGATCGGTAAGGGTTGTCTCGCCTATTTGGTTCACATCATTAATCAAGGATCAGAACCACTAGCTCTTCAGTTAGTGCCAGTTGTTAGATAATTTCCAAAATTTTTCCTAGATGACCTTCCCGGACCTCCTCCCGCAAGAATCATGGACTTCAGCATTGATCTCATGCTAAGCACTCAACCTATATATATACCTCCTTATAGGATGGCTCCAGAAGAACTTAATGAGTTGAGAGAATAGTTGAAAGACCTTCTTGACAAGGGTTTCATCAAGACTGATTTCTCACCGTAGGTGGCCCGATCCTGTTTGTCAAGAAGAAAGATGAGTCTCTCAGAACGTGTATCGACTATCGGCCATTGAATAAAGTTACCATTAAGAACAAGTACCCACTATCAAGAATTGATGATTTACCTGATCAACTTCAGGGTGCAAAGTACTTTTCAAAAATAGACTTGAGGTCGGGGTACCATTAGTTGAGAATAAGAAAATATGATATATCTAAAACAACTTTTAGAACTCGCTACAGGCACTATGAATTTCTAATGATGTCCTTCGGGTTGAAAAATGCCCCAGCTGCATTACCTCATGAATAGAGTTTTCAAGCCATTACTGGATACCTTTGTTATTGTGTTTATAGACGATATTTTGGTGTACTCTAAGAGCAAGGAAGATCATGCAGAACACCTCAGAATAGCCTTGCAGACCTTGAGGGAGAATGAGCTTTATGCCAAGTTTTCAAAATGTGAGTTCTGGTTGCAGTCAGTGGCATTCTTAGGCCATGTAGTATCTAGTGAAGGAATAAAAATAGACCCTCAAAATAGAAGCAGTCAAGAACTGGCCTAGGCCGTCAATGCCAACCAAAATCAGGAGTTTCTTAGGGTTAGTTGGCTACTATAGAAGGTTTGTGGAGGGGTTATCCTCACTTACATCTGTATTAACTAAGTTGACTCAGAAATCAGTTAAGTTCCAATGACCACATGCATGTGAGCAGAGTTTTCAAGAGTTAAATAAGAGGTCACCTGTGTTAACCTTGCTGACAGGTTCGGGTGGGTTCACAGTGTATTATGATGCCTCTAGAGTGGGCCTTGGTTGTGTTCTTATGCAAAATGGAAAAGTTATTGCTTATTCTTCCAGATAGTTACCCCACACACGACTTGGAGCGCAGCAGTGGTGTTTGCATTAAAAATATGGCCACACTACTTTTATGGCAAGCATTCTAAAGTGTTTACATATCACAAAAGCTTCCGGTACATTTTCAATAAAAAAGAACTAAATTTGAGATAGAAAAGGTGGCTGGAGCTATTGAAATATTATGACATCAATATCCTTTATGACGCGACAAAGCTAATATGGTAGCAGAAAGTCAATGGGTGTCTTGGCCCATCTTGCAGTACAAATGCGATCTTTAGGTCGAGAAATTTAAAAACTAGCAAATAATGGAATTAGATTGGATGAGACCAAAGAATGAGATATAACTGCTTATGCCTTAGCGCAATACTCTCTTGTTGCGCATGTTAAGTCTAAGGAAGAAGAAGATCCGTACTTAGTGAAATTAAAAGGAGTTAGAAGGAAGAAATCACTGCCTTCACTCTAGGAAGTGACATAGTTTTGAAGTTGAATGATCGGTTATGTGTGCCTGATGTAGATAGTCTTAAAAAAGCCATAATGGAGAAGCTCATAGTTCGTGGTACTCTATCTACCCAGGTGCTACCAAAATGTATCTAGATTTGAAAGAGTTATATTGGTGGAAAGGTGTGAAGAAACAAGTAGCATATCATGTGACTAAACGTTTAAATTGCCAGCAAGTCAAAGTCGAGCATCAGCGGCGTGGTGGCCTAGCTCAAGACATAGAGATACCACAATGGAAGTGGGAGATGATTAATATGGATTTCGTAGTAGGTCTACCTCGCACGTACTATGAACATGATTCAATTTGGCTTATTGTAGACCGACTGACAAACTCCGCGTATTTCCTACCAGTAAAGACTATAGATTCCGTAGAGCAGTATGTACAGTTGTACATCAAAGAAATAGTCCGATTGCATGGTACTCCAGTTTCAATCATATCTAACAGAGGCCCTCAGTTCACAATGCTTTTTTGGCATACTTTTCAGAAAAGATTAGGTACCAAAGTCAATTTAAGCATCGCTTTTCATCCATAGATCGATGGTCAAGCAGAAAAGACCATTCAGAATCTCGAAGATATGATGCGTGCATGTATTATAGATTTTGGAGGTAATTGGGATGATCACTTGCCACTTATAGAATTTGCTTACAATAACAGCTATCTGGCCAGCATTGGTATGGCTCCTTATGAAGCGTTGTATGGACGGAGATGTATGTCTCCAGTAGGTTGGTTTGAACCAGCAGAGATATCGTTGATTGGTCCAGAGTTTGTTTGTGAGGCCTTAGAGAAAGTTCAGCTAATTAGAGAAAGACTTAAAGCGGCTTAGAGTCGTCAAAAATCTTATTCTGACAAGAGGCATCGTGAGTTAGAGTTCATAGTTGGTGATAAAGTATTTTTGAAAGTTTCACCAATGAAAGGAGTTATGAGGTTTGTAAAAAAGGGAAACTTAACCCTAGATTTATCGGACCTTATGAAATTCTAGAAAAGAAAGGAAACGTGGCTTATAATCTAGCGCTACCTATTGAGTTGTCCTATGTTCATCCTGTCTTTCATGTGTCTATTCGTAGAAAGTACATTCATGATGAGTCGCATATAATACCTGTCAATACCATACAAATTAAAGAAGGCTTGACTTATGAAGAGGTACTTATAGAAATTCTCGATAGGCAAGTAAGGAAGTTGAGAACAAAAGATTTAGCATAGGTAAAAGTTTTGTGGAGTAATCATGATTCAAAAGAGGCTACGTGGGAAGTCGAGAAAGATATGAGAAAGAAATATCCATATTTATTTGAGAAAAAAGTTATGTGAACCTTACACTGTGTTTGAATTATTGTTCCCCATTATTTTATAATGTATTGTATTGTATTGTACTCTCCTGTATTGTATTATTTTGATAGATGCAACATTTGGATAGACTTTATCATTTGCTATTGTTAAATATTATTTTGTTGTTTGGTTTGATTGTACTGCCTACTAAATTTACTAAAATATCCTCAATTATTTTAAACAAGGTATACATATAGAAAAAATAAATGTAAGAACATACTAAAACATGCATTCATGTCAATAACATTCTCCATTTTGTTTTCACATCCAAATGAGAAACCATTACTAATTCGTATAGATCTCCTTTGTTGTTGTAATTAATTCTCATTGTTTTAATATAGGTAAACCTTTAGATGAACTCAATCCACAAAATTCAACAGATAAAAATATAACTCCATGAAAATATGAAAATGAGGAAAAAATAAAGAAAAAGATGATATTGTTGCATATTTCAAAGAAATTAAATAATTCTAAACTAAAAATCCACCTGAAGTGGAATTATGCGAACTCCATTTCTAACTAAGTTATTCACAGTCAATCTCTCTTGATTGGCCAATCAAAATAGAGTAGACAACGAACCTTGATTTTCTAACCTTTAATGTGGTAAATAATCCATAACTTAAAGTGCGTAATATAATAAGAAAATTTCGCAACATGACATATAAAATTCATATCGATCTCGTCAAAGTCTATGAAATTCTCAATAGCTAAAGCACAAAAAATATTTAGTTTAACTCAATTGCAAGGTGACGACATCAAGGTTAGTAAATACACTCTTCTTCATAGAATACATTATGAAGTATGAAGGAGAATTAAGATACATACTAATAGGATTGTACAAAAAAGAGAATTCTAGTCAAATATTTCATGACATTACACTAAATTAATTAAGTAAATAAAAAAGTATATATAAGGACATTTATTTTTACAACAGAAGCCATACATAATTCGTGTTTTATATTTTTTGTCGATTTTGACTGTATCAAACTAATAACTTGATGCTACACTTTAAACCATGATATTGACTTAATAAATTATAGGGATTTTTACCTATACATCCCATATAGCAAACCTCATTACCATTATTGTGGCTTGTTTGGTTATTACCCTCATATGCCATGTTTTAGTTACAAAATATGTACCAAACGAAATCTTTGTTGTTGTTGCATCCTAAAAATAATGCCATTTATTAAGGCTCAAATATATGTTAAATAAATTGTAGCCTAAAATAACGCCTGTATTTATGGTTCCTAATTAATCTTTGATTTGGTACATAAATCTAAGATTTTCTCTCCCCCATTTATTCTCTTCTCTCGCTTAGCCTGAAACCTAATTGCTTTATCATTTATGGATTGATACAGTGGATGCAATTTTTCGCTTGAAGTAGTATCTTGTATAGGTGGAGGTTTTGGGTCAATTATTTTTTTCTGGTGCATATTAAGTGTATAATCAATATACAATGAATACACACAAATTATGCATCAACTATACACTGCGTATCAAGTGTATAATGTGTATAAGCATCTGTATAATGAATTCAGATATGGTAGATGTTGAAGTATGAGAGACCCTCTAAATCTCATTGTTTCTCTTAGTTTTTTCATTTTTTGGTATTTTTGTATAATTCGTTCTACTCATTTCACCAATGGCAAATATTTTTGAGTAACCATAAATTTTGGGTTTTGGCTGTTAAGGTCATTTCCGAGGCTAGCACCATTCTTGCACCAAATTTTACATCAAAATAGTATAATATCAAATTACTCTAACCATCACATCAAATTTTATATCAAATTTTCTCTCTCTTTTATATTGATGAAAGTAAACAAAATTATGAAATTATGATTTGGCAATCCTATTCAACTAACCCAATAAAGGAAGAAGCTTTTAAAATGTAGTCAAATGTAGTTAAGGTTATATGCACTGTTTTCAGTGTGTTTTTAAAATGTAGTCAAATGTAGTTAAGGTTATATGCACTGTTTCCAGTGTGTTTTTAAAATGTAGTCAAATGTAGGTAAATGTAGCTAATGTTATATGAAGTATTTCCAGTGAGTTTTTAAAATGTAGTCAAATGTAGGTAAATGTAGTTAAGGTTATATGAAGTGTTTCCAGTGAGTTTTTTAAAATGTAGTCAAATGTAGGTAAATGTAGTTAAGGTTATATGAGTGTTTCCAGTGCGTTTTTAAAATGTAGTCAAATTTTTGTAGTTATATGAACTTTGTAGTTACTTGTAGTTAATCGTAGTCAGTTGAAAAATATGTCTGAATAACGTATTTTTTGTATCTACTGGATGGTATGAGTTGCTAAAAACTACAAATGGCATTTCTATGCAACATCAATTCATTATTCTTCATTGTTCAAGACAAGAAGTTTTATTCGAAACATAACAGCGCAAATGTACTGCAACAGTACATGTACCATTGGACTTCCAACAATTTGTAGTTGTGCAATTGTAGCTATATGTAATATTAGATGTGTAGTTATATGCAATTGTAGGTAATTGTAGTCACTACAAATTTTCCAATGTAACCACAAATTTTCCAATGTAACCAGTTGACCCCACAACTAAAACATTAATATTTTTGGACTTTTACCTCTGAATGAAATCTCGGGGCTTTAAATAGTAGAGGCAGCTGAAACTGTGATTGGTTTAAGATTTCTTGAATTAACTCTAAAGGGTACATTCACAGAAAGAAAAAGAATTGCACAAGGGACTGTACTTAACTGGACATGCTTGATGAAATGAGATGACAAAAGTTGACTAGAGTTATGGTCTTTAGTTGATTGAAGTGTGAGTCCACTAGAAGGAGCAAAAGCAGAATTTTTCTTTCTATGAACTGGTTCAAGAAACTTGAATAAACGTGTTCCACAAATCAAGCAAGAGAAAAAAGTGGTCAAAAATAAATGTGGGGTAATTAAATAGTAAAAATTGGTTGGAAGAAAGAGAAAAAAGTGGGGAAAGAAGATATGGAAATATTTTATTCCACAAATCAAGCCCCTAATAAATCATTAATAATTAAGTCTTAAAAGTAAAATTTGGTACATGTTATGAAATAATATAAAAGACAAGAACAATAACTCAAGAACAAGAGCAAATAGAGAGAAGAGTAGAGAGAGTTCTTCTTATTGATACTTAGAGAATGTTAGGAGTGATTTACAATGGTAGAGGGCACCTCTATTTATAGGGAGGAGGATGATTTAGCTACCAAGAATAGAACTCTAGAATCTCTCTAATTATAGACATTCACCTTAAATAGGAGATTTCATAACACTCCCCCTTGAATGTCTATTCAACAATGTGCCTCGTTAAAACCTTAAAACCAAAACCCAATGGAAAAATTAAAGAAAGGAAAAAGAGTACACATGTTTGAATATGCGCCTATTGGTTGCCTCGTTAAAAACCTCGCAAGGAAAACCCAGTGGGACAAAACCTTGTAAGGGAAAAAGAGTGCAACGCGCATTAACTCCCCCTAATGAGTACATCAATTTATATCCTTGAGCATTTGCATTCCAATCTTGTGCATCATCTTCAAAACGATCTTTGATAGAGATTTGATAAATAAATCAACCATATTGACTTGAATAAATATTCCGCACCTTGAAATCATCATTCTTGATAGATATGAACATCTTCATATAATGTCGTGGAATAACTCTTCAATATCTCCATAGATGCATTCTTAATGCCATCATGCTTATAGTTATAGCAAGATACATATGTACACAAATTGTACTAAGGATGTGGTACTTCAGGACCAAGAATTGCATATGCTTCAAGCAACTTAAATCTTTCAAGTTAAGTCATATAAGCCATATAATAGACTTTAGATGCATATCAAGTTTTCCATGTCATGCTAGACAAATAAGATATCGAAAACTGACTATACATACCTTTGACTTTATACTTTCAAGCATTTGAACTATAGGTTCAAAACTACATGTCTTTCATATGGAATCAGTTCTTCTTGAATTGTATCTCTTCCATTTAGTTACTTTCTTTGGGTCAGCAAATGCGTATAGCATGCTTTGCAATATGTTGCAATTGAATTATCCCTTTTATGAACTTCAGGTTCATATCATGATATTCGGGGATATACATATACAAATGATAATTCATCCCATGTAACCTTTTCTCAAGTGTTTATCATGTCTCCCCCTCATATTAGAAAAGCTAACTTGTTTCCTCAACTTTGGGAAATCATCTTTGTGCATTATCATGTCAATATACACAGCACATTAATAATAAGATGAAATTATTTGGTTCCTGACCCTGAACCACTTGTGAGGGGAGAATATACTCTCGTATACAACGTATATCAAACTGATATATATAACTTTATTCTCATAAGAAACAGTTTAGCTATTAAGTGGAAGCACTCAATAATTATCTTGCTAAGCCAACTTTGATATAAACCAACTTATCAAGATGAACTATCTTGAGTAGAAAATCTGGAAATTATGCTCGAAGTTAGATTACTGAGCAATTTACCTCGCAAGCACCGGCCAGGCTGCGGGTTAATAACAATTGCACATGTAACCATATCATAGATGCATCATATGTGGTATACATGGCAGGTGAATGGGCCCATATTCACCTTTGATATTTCCAGAATTTGTGGGCTTCAACCCGAACTCTTTAGTTGGTCAGTTCATTAATGAGAACAAGTGATACAAGAGAATTCGTAAAGAACTTTCTAGTTCTTTAATATTCACCTATGTGAATTTGCACATCATACTTAAAATGAGATGGCTAATACATGCTAACTGAAGAAATTATCAATATTGGTAAACTTCAAATTTACACCATGACATGTGCACTTATCAATAAACTTCAGGTTTATTATGACATGGGTTTTTATACCAATAGATATCCACTTTATTGTGGCATTCTTTCTTTTGTGTAGTACAAACTGGAGAACAAAGCGGGTAGCTTTTCATATGCAAATTACCCCGTTACAAGTTGTAGTAATAGGAGATATCAAAGCCTTCCTTTATTTATAGTCTCAATATAATCAATCGCTTTCACGTGTACTTTGGAAACTGAATAAGTTTCTTTGAGACTTACTACAGCACAATACTCAATTGTGTTTCTCCAACATAGTAATAATTGGCTCTTCTAGAGCTCTCAATTAATTTTGTACTACCACAGATTCATCAACATCCATGTGGTGAATATCTTTCTTAAAGAGAAAGTTATACCATTATGGTCATGTCAAACTTATATGCAAGATATGTTTCTTGCATTATCGTTGTCCTTTAATAATCATATTTCCAAAATACTTTGGCGTACAATAGGTACGTGACCAACGATCATTCATGCCATATATCATCTCAAACCTCCTTCTAGGGGTGAGTGTGGTATCATCTCAAACCTCCTTCTAGGGGTGAGTGTGGTATATTTAATACCAATTTCATGTTCATATTCTTCCAATAATGAATATGTATTCGTGAATCAGATGTTGTCACATTCACTTCGGGGATAGGTGATTTTGTTATCCTTTTCAAATCTATAAATGCGTCAGGCATTTGATTTGCTATTCTTTGCAAATGGATAATCTTTTGCGCCTCTTTCATAAATAGAGGTATGTGGATCAAGATGAGATAATGATGCATTTTTCCACAAAATTTCCTGTTTGGTTTCACCAACTTCTCCCCCTAATTTTGGGAAAAGTGTCTCATCAAATTGACAGTCTGCAAATCGTGTAGTGAACAAATCTCCTGTCAATGTTTCGAGGTAGCGAATAATGGAGGGCGATTCAACCTCGACATATATTCCTAACCTTCTTTGCAGACCCATTTTGGTGCGGGATGGCGGTGCTACAGGCACATATACTGCGCATCCAAAGATTCTTAAATGGGATATATTGGGTCCATGACCCAAAACCAATTGCAACGGGGAATATTTGTGTCAATTCGTCAGTCAGAGACGAACTAGCATTGCTGCATGCAAAATGGCGTGACCCCATACCGAAGTGGGCAGCCTCGTTCTCATAAGTAATGGCCTTGCAATCAACTGCAGGCGTTTGATTAACGATTCTGCAAGACCGTTTTGAGTGTGAACATGAGCTACAGAATGTTCAACTTTTATCCCGATTGATAAGCAATAATCATTAAATGCTTGGGATGTAAACTCAGCAGCATTATCCAGTCTAATGGACTTGATTGGATTATCTGGAAGTTGTGCTCGTAGTCGAATTATTTGTGCCATTAATTTCGCAAACGCAAGGTTGCGTGATGACAACAGGCACACATGAGACCATCTACAGGATGCGTCTATCAAGACCATGAAATACCTAAACGACCCACTAGGTGGGTGAATAGGTCCACAAATGTCCCCTTGTATACGTTCCAGAAACGTGGGTGACTCAGTCCCAACCTTTGTTGGTGATGGCCTGATAATCAACTTGCCTTGATAACACGAAGTGCAAGGATATTCATTATTCGAAAGAATTTTGAAATTCTTTAACGGATGCCCATATGAGCTTTCTATAATCCGTCTCATCATGACCGATCCTGGGTGTGTCATGCCAAAGTACAAAGGTATTGGAATCAGTAACCCTTTGGTTTACTGTTGAATGTGCCTCAATTGCACTAATTCTTGTCCAATACAGGCCACAAGATAAAGACGGGAATTTCTCAATAACCCTCTTTTGGCCGGAGACATTCTTTGTGATGACGAGATATTCAAGATTATCTTCATCCATTGTCTCAATATGATAGCCATTCCGGCGTACATCTTTAAAACTCAACAAGTTTCTTTTAGACTTGGAGGAGAACATTGCATTCTCTATGATATTGTTCCTTTAGGCAGAGTTATAGTTGCTCTTCAGGAGCCTTCAATCAATTTACTACTATCAGAAATTGTAGTAACATCTGCCTTACACATACTTAAATGAGAGTAATATTTCTTCTTTTTGAATATCGTATGTGTGGTACATGAATCAGTTAAACATAATAGTTTCAGTGCGGTCATTATAAAAAAAATATCTTTTATGTTTTATGACAAAAAAATGTATAACATACAAAAGATGTGATGAGGTTTTGCTTCTCGTAGTGAACCATCATAAAAGATATAATAGGTGTTCCGGGCTTAACCATATAGCATAAGGAAAAGAACCTAAAGGGAAAAACATAGTTAGAAGATACAGTAGAGGTAATACTAAAAGATTGTTTCCCTTACCTGCTGGTTCTCGAATACTTAAAACTTTTGCAAGCAGTCAATCTCAGTCATAGTTAAAGAAGCAAGACCCCGGTACGGGTTTGCACATGCATCAAATGCTTTAAATGCAAAATGGCTTATAAGATCATCTGCAACTCCAAGGAAGCTAGCAGTACCAACTTATATATAAATCTTTCAATTACTTTTGTTCTTATTATTCAGATGGTGTCTTCTGCAATCGAAATACTAATACCATCCAAGACAAGAAATAAGCCAACAACATCAATCAAGAGCGTTATTAGAACAGACATTAATGCCAACAAAACAATTCTTCAATACTCTGTAGTAAATAACACATTTCAATTGCAGCTACAGAGTTGTTCCTCATTTCACAAAATAAGCAAAAAAATGAGCTATTTGTTTCCAAGCCAAGTCCGAATTAAAATACGACTTCATTTACTCAAAACATGGTAGTCATGACATCCAAATTCAAATAGCGAGCTAACATGGGATTTGATTTGAACATAATAATCCAAACTTCAGCCAATAGCACAAAATCAAGCAGATAAAGTCTAAAGGAAATCCAACGCACTTTAATACTTACTCACAAACAACAGAGAGATGAGAATTCACTAAAAACAGATTCAAATCAATTATGTTCAGTTAAGCATATTTTACAGCAGCAGTTATACATCCCAACAGCTTAACAGTCGAATGCGATGAAATACTTCGACAATTACCAATTTATAATGCTGGAAGGAAACAAATCAAGGGCACAGAACTTGAGAAATTCAGATGCAAATATATCATTGGCGTTTCACACAATTTTAATCAGCCAAGCATCAAGGCGTCCATTGAATCATACCAAAACGAAGCAAGAAAAACTGGGGGGCGAGACTGACCTGAAACAATTCTTCAAACAGAAAGTTCAGAATCGACAAAAACCTCGCCTCAATCTGAAATATGCTTTCCTTTAATGAGAGTTCCAATAGTTACACCAACAGAGTAATGCCACGATTACAATCGGCGTTGAGACAGCAATAAAACTCAATTAGAAACACAAAACTTCAAAGAGATTCTTGAACGGCGGAAGCAAATACGAACAATGGAAGCAAATAGCCAGGATCACTTGCATGTAATATAGACAACACATAATCATAGATTTTAATCCAACATAAAATCGATACTTATCTCTTGAAGCGTAACCGCTATCGCGAAAAGCCTCCAAGCAAGAAGAATCCGTCCATAATATCATTCTCAAGTTCCACAGTGTTCTTGAATGTTGATTTAATGTTTCATTGGTATTTTCGAAAAGAACAGTGATTGTCTCTGCCCGTTTTTTTTTTCAGATCTTTGTTGCACCTCTAGCGAGTTCAAAACGAAAGGGTTGTTGGTGCGCGATAGTGACAGAGGAAAGGGAGCGGGAGAGAGACAGCAGCAGCGCAGGTGGCTGCTAACCCGCCGGATTCCGGCGTTTGATGGTAGAGAACAGCGGCTGGGGCTTGGCGTGGTGGCTGGAGACGGCTGGTCAGATTCTTGGTTGTACAGATTAAGGGGTCGATGGCTATGAGGGTGCAACCATGGAGATTGGGGTCTTGTGTATTGGTTTTAAGAAGAAGTGGTTGCTGTCCCTAGGGTTTCATTGTCGAGCTTCTAGGTCTTTTCTCTTTTTGTATTTTTTTTTCTCAAAGAGCTTCTTGACACGGTAGAGTCTCGTGCTGATAACGTGTTATGAAATAATATAAAAGACAAGAACAATAACTCAAGAACAAGAGCAAATAGAGAGAAGAGTAGAGAGAGTTCTTCTTATTGATACTTAGAGAATGTTAGGAGTGATTTACAATGGTAGAGGGCACCTCTATTTATAGGGAGGAGGATGATTTAGCTACCAAGAATAGAACTCTAGAATCTCTCTAATTATAGACATTCACCTTAAATAGGAGATTTCATAACAGTACATAAATTGAAACATGGTATACTTAAATGTAATAAATACTAACCTTAAACGTGAGTGGTTATAAGGTTTGCTTTATGGGATGTATATGTAAAAATCCCTAAATTATATCACTAGAACATATACCTTGCAGATATCATAGATGAACTAACCAGAAAAAATACACAAGAAAATAGATGAAAAATTAACGTATTGTTTGAGAAAAAGTGTTATTAATAAATTATGGAGAAAACAAGGTACGGATCTTGATTAAGCAGAAGAAATTGAATAGATATTTAGAAAAATAAAATTTCAACCGAATGTCACTGCATAAATTATTTTAGATTTTTAGGATGCAAGCGAAGATAATGTTATATATATTATTGCCGCGTATATAAATGATACTTTTTTCAGTCAGTTTTTACTAGGCACTTATTATTTAGAGAAAAATTCCCTTAGCAATAGTGGAATTAGTTAAAAGAGATGACTAGTTGCACAATAGAAAACTAACCTTTCTGCTGAAAATTAAAAGAGATGAAAACTAACAACAGAAAGAAAAGAGATGAAAACTAATTTTGTTGGAAAGAGATGAACATACAAAAATTTTGTTGGAAAGAGACAAACGTCGTTGACTAGTCGCACGAAAGAAAGAAGTTGCCGACAAAGTACTTATTAGTTTGGTGAATATAATATAAATAATAGGGTAAATTTGAATATAAAATAATAAGTGTGCGCATAATTGGAAAAAAATACGGAACAATTCTACCACACCGATTTAGTTGTTTCATAAAATGGAGTTTTTCATTGCTCCGGAACAATGAATTTAACAATACGATACGCTCAGTTTTATATTAACAATCTAAACAAACATTGTAACTATGGTAACAATATCATACAATACAACTAGAAACAACCATCCAAACAACGCGTTAGTTTGGTGTGACATTTAAATTTTATTTATTAAGTACAAGTTAGCAAGTGTTTCTGTCTTTCTTAGATTATAATTAGTTGTTGTAGTAATTTAGTTTATGTCGTAGTATATTTAATTCATTGAAGTAATTTATTTATGTTAAAGTTATTGTGCTTTAGATTCTTATTAGTTATATTTGATTGTTGTTGTTGATGTAGTTGTGGTATTTGTGACAGGGATAATTTTTTTGGATAGTCCAATTTATAAGGGAAACTATGCCGAAGTTTTGAAAATTTAGGGAGTTAGCCAAAATTTTAAGTCCCTTGGAAAAATGAGTAGTGCTAAGAAAACTTAAGAGGTTCAAGGACCTATGGAATGATTGTTAGCTTAAGATTAAGGCTCTAGCAACATTCGAGGACGAATATTTTTTAACGAAGGAAGATTGTAACACTCCTCAAATTTATAAAAATTTTAAGACACGCTAAAATATAGAATTTAATTTTTTTTAATCTTAATATATATATATATATATATATATATATATATATATATATATATATATATATATATATATATATATATATATATATATATATATATATATATATACACGCATATGTACATATACTTCTATTACAGATTTAAACCCACGAGATTGATTTTGAAGTTACATTTCGATTCATAAATAATTGGATATATACAATTAGAAAAATATTAATAATATAAAATATGATTAATTGTTAAAAGTAAGTATAATAAGATATTAGTTAAATCAAAAAAAGAAAAAAGAAAAAAGAATAAGGAAGCATGTGACCAGGCCTTAACCCTTTTAAGGCAAAGGAGTAAACAAAGGAATTTATGGATTAAACAGAAGGCTGTTCTCTCCAGGCAAAAACACGCATAGAATATTGTTCTCCTCATGCAATACACACAACAGAAAAAAAATTCTATGGTTCTTTACAAATCATAAATTCTTTAATTTAGGTATATGAATTTTTTATTGTCAATTACCTTACAATAATAGTAGGTAAGAAATGAATTGCTAATTCACTTCTTTTTCTATATTAACAATAAATTTTATATTTAGGTGTAATACTTTAAAATTAATTAAAATGCACGAGTTGTTGTAGAATCAATTGTTTGACGGGTATAAATTGGACTGTGGCCTACGTATTGGCTCAAGGAGCTTTGAGGTGAGTTGATATAACCCTTTACTAAAGTGGATTAACTCACAAAGCACACATACAAGGTGTTTGATGAATTGCTTAAAAGAGTTTATATTTACTTAATTGGGTCGAGGGAGTACCTATTAACTTAGAATTGTTCTAGCAAAAGTTTAGATGATTTATTATGATATATGTGCATAAATTTTCAGTTTTTTGTGTGTTATTCTTATATGTTATTTTCATGTTGAAAATTTATGAAGAAGCAAGAATGTTTAGAAATACTTTTAGATGTTTAAATGTTTAGAAATACTTTTAGATGTTTATTTCATTCTTATGCCATGATTTACATTCAAGAGCATATACATGATGTTCCAAAAAAGAAAAGATTTAGACTTGAAAAGTCACAAGAAGAAGTTTTAGAAAGAAAAGATTTCTTTTGGGAGTATCCTTTATTCTAAGAAGGGGTCATCGTCCAGGCAGAGGGCCTGACCAAGGCGTTGACTTCCTTAAACTACTTGTGCCAAAGTAGGGAGCACATGAGCCGAGGGTCTCGTTGCTAAGAAATTACTTAGCCATACTAAGGTATGATACATGAGCGCTGAGAACTATGAACCGAGTGGCACCTCGTGGATTAGGCCTATTCAATCAGGTTAGGATCTAACTCGTGCCGATCACACGGATACTGAGACAAAATTAAGTCAGGATAGTTGGAACTCCCAAAGTATAAAGTGAAGTATTTTTTCTTAAGAAAGAAAAAGAAAAGAATTTCTTTTAGAATATTCATAAACTGCTATTATCCAATTATTTAGAATTATTCTTATAAGCTTTATGTCTTACATGCATTTAGAACCTTTGCTCGTAATGTATATGTTTTTAAAGTTTCGGCCCTTGTTATTGAGGCTCACTGAGTACAATGGATGGTACTGAGGTTCTCTTTTGGGAACCTACGTTGGTTTACGGTACAAAGTAGGGACTGGATTTGCAAGAGAGCAGGCTACGAGTTAGGACTTCCTTCTCTTCCAATGCTATTAGTGAGCTCCGCTTTTGTTCGTGGAGTATTCCTTAGAGTCATCTTTATTTAGATATTTCTTTGTTTACTAGAGAACTGTCCAGAAAATCTCATGTCCTGAGCAATGCGTCACTTTATCATTAGAGGCTTCATAGCCATAGTCGTTGGGTTAAGATTCAACTATTTTTTATAATAACTTAGCTGTATTTTATTGGTTACTATGAATAAAGTTTTGGAGTTGATTTATTTAAATGTTTAAATTAATTAAAAATATTGGATTAAACCATTGCCTTGTTACATATAAAGTTTAGAGTTATAATAGATTTGATAAGCAGAGATGGTTCACTCGATCATGCTTAGTGACCGAGTGCTGGTCCCGACTTGTTCAGAAAATGGGTCGTGACAATAGTGTGCGGTCCTCCTTCTCTTCAGTCCATTGTTGCTAAAGAATGCAGAAGGCAGAACTTGCAAAGAAGAGGCCATCAGGCTATTTTCCATTTCAACAGCCACAGCTTTGACCTCTAGTTCGCCCCAGTAAGTATCCGATAGCTCGAATAAGGAGGAGTTGTTACTGCTCTAATGGGAAAATGGATCATATCAGCTAGTTTATCTTTGATCCTTGTAGAATGTACCTATGCCTTATGGTATCTGTTGTAAGCATCTTTTACATTTTCAATCATTGTAAATGCAGCTTTAACAGTATGTAAGTATATAACAACATCGCCTATACCTATACGGCTAGTAACTACATAAATGATAAATCTGCAGCCTGTTATCAATGAGAATTTCTGAATTCCATACCATTGTCAGTGTCTTGTATCTGATTTGCTTCCATTTTTATTTCCCAGCGACTCTATTCTAAAAGATAATGCTCCTTGTGAAGGCTCATTTTTACTTCAACAATTTGACCTTTATCATGACTGCACAGATAAGGGGGTCATCTACACAAATAGCCTTTTTCCGGGCTACAATTTAAATTTTGTAGAAACTGGCTTGGTGTTTCACTCGTAGAAGTGTCATGGAGTTGAAAAAGAAGTGGTGAAGATGAAAGTTGTACGCTAAAAAAGCATAAACTGAACACTTTTTGAGGTTTTGACCGCGAGCTACAACACTTGTTAAACTGAAAGTTATGCTCATAGGACAAGTGGGGATGAAAATTCAAGTAAATTTCACAAATCCTTATATAATTATGGTTTTTTTTTTACAAAAGTCATATAACTTTGTTATCTCACACAAAAATCATATAACTATGACTGTTTTTTATCAAAGCCATATAACTTTATTTTCTCACACAAAAATCTTAGTGGTCAAAAAAAAAAAATTCGATGGTATTTTCTTATTTTTCATTTTTCATTTTTTATTTTCAGTCTAATAAATGATTATCCAAAGGAGAAATGTGAGTATATTTTTAGCCACCTCCATAAATAACAAGTATATATATGGGGCTAGCAAATACAATTAGTTTCGGCCGGCCGATTAATTTTATATTTTTCTCTTAAAATAGGAATGATCCAACCTTAGCTGACCCAATACCTATATACGTAAGTTAAAATAATAGTAAAAGTAAATTCCACCCCATAAGATACTTAGTGCTGAATGTATCTGATTTGCTTCCATTTTTATTTCCCAGCGACTCTATTCTAAAAGATAATGCTCGTTGTGAAGGCTCATTTTTACTTTTAATAACTTGACCTTTATAATGGACTTGGACAGATAAGGGGTAATTTGCATAAATAGCCTTTTTCCAGGCTGCTATTTAAATTTTGAAGAACGTTGGTGTCACTCGTCGAAGTGTCCCGAGTTCAGAAACGAAGTGGAGAAGAGGATAGATGCATGCTAAACAAGCAAAATTTTACAAAAATATGACACTTTTTGGGACGATCTTTAACTTTAGACCCCCTCTTGCCCGTGGTTAAAATTTCAAGGTAAAAAATGAAAGTGTTGCCTATAAGGCAAGCGAAGAGTGACACTTGTTAAACTTGAAGCATGCCCAAAATGGAGCAAGGGAGGGGCGATACTTGTTAAATTTAAAGTTTTGCCGATGGAAAAAGCATAGACGAAAAGTTTATATCATCCACTTTGAAGGTTTGTATATTTTACCCCTAAACAAGGACTGCAATGAATTGTACAACTTCCTTTTATTAACTTTGCTATCGTCCCTACTTCTTTTGATGTCTCGTCTTTCATCACTAATTTCTGGATTGTACATCTAAATGTTGATTATAACCGAAAGAAAGCACTGAAGACGTCTTTCATCCATATCAGGGGCGGCTCTAAGGCTTTGGGTAATAAGGCCATTGTGTTAGGCCCCAAAATTTGAAGGCCTCAAATTTATTTTAGATTATTATTATTATTATTATTATCATATTATTATTATTATTATACATTATATAATTTATATAAATAATTAGTATATAGAAAAATATTACAATATATTTTTTGCTACTCACTTAAGGTTATTTTATACCAATAAATTTATAAATTATCATAATTTGATAATTTTCCTCCCTCGTTAATCAGTATATTTGTTTCACCTTTCTATTTATGAATTAAGTTACATATATCGATAATATAATAATTTTTTTACAGTGTTCTTTGAAACTGCATGAACACAAAAGCATTCATGCACCAATTTTCTTTAGGTGTAATTCGGCGTATTTTTTTTTAATTAAAGTTTTATTAATCACCAACGTATATGCTTTACAGACCCATAGTCTAGCTTATACTCAGTTGACTATCTCTACATCATCAAAAACTCACTACTTATAATCAACACTCTCTCCTAATGATACTAAATGTAAAATTGCTGCAATAATTTCCTAATTCTAGTGGTACTTCTAACATTACAAATGTATGCTATCTCCCTCAATAAAAGTGCACAGTTACGAAAAGTGTTGTTAAAAATTCTCGAATTCCTCTCCATCCAGACAGCATATGTGACTTCAGCAATTACCATTTTGAAGATGTTTGCTCGACAAGATTTCCCTTTTGCTTTACTTATGAGCCAGTGTAGTTTTTGATCCCAAGTACAAACTGGAGGATAACTCTCTTGTAGCCACTGCATAACTAGCCCCCAATGAGAAAGGGCATGATTGCATAAGAAGATCTCTGGTCTCTCTGTGGTTATGGCATAATATACACTCCTGATCAACATTCAGTCCCCAACTTGCCAGTCTGTCTTTAGTTGGTAGTCTGTTTTGTAGAGCCAGCCACAAATTGAAGACTGCTTTTGGTCGAGCATGATTTTTGATGATCAGATTCTTCCATGGAAATCTCGGCAGATCTCCTAGCTGCAAGTGATATAGTTGTCTAATGGAACAATTCTGACTCCTCCACTGTTGGAAATTCTGCATAATAGCTCTTGAGCCTATAATTTTCCTGACCATCCAGCTGGCTTATGTAGGAATTGGCATGTCCTCTATCAGCTTATCTTTTATGTAATAAGTAGTAATCCATCTTATCAACGGTTTATCCTTTTTGTGAGCAAGATCCCAGCAAGTCTTTGCAATTGCAGCTTTATTCCAGAGCATAAGATTAATAAGGTTCATCCCTCCTGCTGATTTGGGAGTGCACATTCTGTCCCAAGAAACATGGCTTTCTTAGTCATGGAATATATACCTGTCCAGACAAAACTTCTGCAAATAGCTTCAATCATCTTAAGTACTTTGGCAGGAAGAATAAATATATGTGCCCAGTAAGCTTGAATGCCAAATAGGACAGATTGGACTAGTTGAATCCTTCCAGTATAAGATAGATTCCTGGCAGTCCAAGAAGTAATCTTGGCAGTAATCCTCTCCACTAGAGGTTGCCATTGGATCAAGGCAATCTTCTTGGTGGAAAGAGGCACACCTAGATATTTGAAAGGAAGCTCCCCATGAACAAATTCCAAGTGATCTATAATCTGTTTATGCATTTCTAGTGATACACCTTAAAAATATACTGAGCTTTTGCTCAGGTTTTCCTGCAGACCAGAGGCTTCAGAGAATTGTGAGAAACATGTAAATATTGCTCTGATAGATGCAATCTCTCCTTTAGCAAACAGTAATAAATCATCAGCAAAACACATGTGAGTAATTCCTAGCCTTTTGCATCTAGGATGGAACTGGAAAGCTGGGTCTTTCTTTAGTTCATTGCAAGATCTGCTCAGGTACTCCATGACAAGTGCAAATAAGAAGGGGGAAATTGGGCCCCCTTGCCTAAGTCCTCTAGCAGCATCAAAGGGTTCTGTTGCCTCTCCATTGACCAATACTGAATACCTCATTGTTTTAATGCATTCCATAATCCAATTAGTAAATTTGCTTGGGAAGCCAATCTCTTCCATAATCTGTTGTAGGAAAATCCATTCAACTGAATCATAGGCTTTTTTTAGATCAATGTTAATCATGCATCTAGGTGTCACATGTGCTCTGGTATAGCTTTTGACTAGCTCATGTGCCAAGATGATATTATCAACTATCTTTCTGCCTGGGATAAAACATGCTTGGGCTTCACTGATGATGCTCGACATTACTTTTTGCAATCTGTTGGCCAATATTTTTGAAATCAGTTTGTAGTGGACTGAGCAGCAAGCAATTGGCCTATACTCTTTAACTGTACTAGGCTTAGACACTTTAGGAATTAGAGTGATGGCTGCACAGTTGATAGGCCTGGTTGATAAGAAAAACTCTTTGATGGAACAGATAATTTGCTTTCTAATGATGTTCCAAGACTTCTTGAAAAAAAGAAGCATTATACCCATCAATTCCAGGGGTTTTATCATCTCCAATTGCTTTTAGACTCTACACAATTTCATAATCAGTGATATCCACACACAAATCCTTTCTTTGCTGCTGTGTTAGGACTGGGCCATTTGCCATGTACCTTCTATTTATTGCTGGAAGGACAGAAGCTGATGATCCCATAAGATTCTTATAGAAACCAATGATCTTCTTTCTTATACCTGCTGCTGTGGTGACTTTGTCTCCCATTACATTTATAAGTTCTGTGATATGTTTATTATGAGTTCTCTCCTTCAGGACTGCAGTAAAGTACTTGTTATTTGTATCTCCAAGTTGTATCCATTTTGCTCTGGCCTTCTGCTGTAAGACACTTTCTTCAATTAGGGACCACTTTTCCAATTTCAGGACTAACTCTTTCTCTTTCTGCTGCAATTCATCAGAATATGCCTTTGTCATTTGTTCTTGTATTTCTATAAGTTCTCTTATGCAAAGTTCTATCCTCTGAGGGATAGTCTTGAACTCCTTAACATTTAAGGACTTTAAGGGACCTTTCAATATTTTGAGTTTGAACCACACTGACTTCATAGTTCCTGGGTTATCAGACAACCAGACACTGGCCACAATCTGGTAAAACTCCTCATGTTCAGTCCAGATATTGAAAAACTTGAAGGGAATCTTACCTTTTGAGGAAGAAGATGCCAATGCCATTATCATGGGATTATGATCAGAAACTAGTGGTTGATCATATAATATTTCCACTTGGCTCCATTTAAGCATCCACTCAAAATTTCCAAAAATTCTATCCAGTCTGCTACAAACTCTATTTGTGCCAGTCTGCTTGTTTGTCCAAGTATAGTAGTCACCCTTCCAAGGTAGTTCTGACAGTCCTGCTAGTTGAATGCATTGACTAAATTCTTGAATTTCAGCATATCTGACAGGATTACAGGATTGTCTATCCTTATTATATAGAACAACATTGAAATCCCCTGCAACTACCCATGCTTCTGTTTTCCCTAATGACAGAGTCTGTAAACTACTCCATAGAGCTCTTCTTTGTTCCATTCCATTATATCCATATACCACAGTAAGAAAGCATGTAATATCTCCTGTTTTGCTGCTAATCTTACTATGTATCAATTGACCTTCCTCCTGGATACCCTGAACTTCAAATATGTTTGGATCCCATAGAATCCATACTCTACCATTTTGAGTAGAAACATAGTTTGTTAAAGTACCCCATCCAGGTGCCAGTAGCTTAGCAATTCTACTAGCATTTATTTGCTTAACCTTGGTTTCTACCAAACCAACAAGACTAATTTTATTTCTCCTAATATACTCCCTAACTTCTTTCTGCTTGTATCTTTTATTAACTCCTCTTATGTTCCAGAATAACCACTTCATTGATGAAAACTTGTACCTCCTTTTTCCCCAGGTGGATCATCATGTTTACTACCAGAAACTGCCTCAAATCTATTACTAACAGTGATGGGAGTCAGTGGTGGGAAATTAAGAAAGTTAAAAATTGGACTCTGAGGTTGTTTCCCTTTGTCTTCTTGCTTATCTTTTTCTGTCACCAGATGTTGAGGAACAATAACCTCTATAGGAGCTTCATTTGGCACAATCTGTTTCACTATTATCTCTCTTTGTATGGGCACAGTTTGGGCAGGAAGTTTACTCCTCCATTCCTGAACCACCTTGGCCTTCCTCACTCGATTAGGCTGGTTGAAGTTCTGCTTTGCTAAACAACTATGGCCAACCATTTGACATTTTTCACAGTAGGAAGGTTTCCAATCATACACCACCTCCAGCAAGAACTTCCTTCCATTTGAATCCATGACCCATATCTCCCTTGGTAACTCTTTAATGACATTAACCTCTATAAGCATTCAGGCGTAGGAAATTCTTGTCTGTTTAGCTGTACATTCATCTGCAAAAATAGGTTTCCCTAAGACACTAGCAATCCTGCTTAATGATCTCATTCCCCAGCAAGACATTGGGAGCTTCAGAAATTTTACCCGTAGAGGAATGTCAGAAGGAAATTCTTCAGTGAAATCAAAATCTGGTGACCATTGCTTGAGGATCATAGGTCTGTTAGCAATTAGTAAGGCCATGCACATAGGATCTCCTTAGCATCTTCAATCATTCGGAATTTAATATAATACCCTTCCTCATGATAATGCAACTCTGGCTTTGGGACATGTGACCGGTGAAGGCTGATAAATCTCTTCATCGCATTGAAACCAGGCTCATCCCCTATAATGTACACAACTAAAGCACATTTCCATTTCTTCTCTTCCTCTTCTACTTCTGATTTATTCAATTGTACCACAGGTTGTCCATCAATCATTACAGGAGGTATATAATTTAGCGCCATTCCGTGTGTCGCAAACCTATTTTTCTGAAATAGAGTAGACCAAACCTTTTGGGGTTTCTCCACACTGTTTCTGCTGGTTTCCGGGTTCTCCTTTACTTCCGTAGCTGATTGACCTTGAATAGCCTGCTGCATGGCTACTATTCCACTGGTTGATGCTTTCAATGGGTCTGAAATCACCTCATTCGAAAGTAGTGGAGCCAGACCAACTTCACTCGGAACTGCTGAAGGTAAATCAAGCTTCCCTGCGGCTGTATCCTGGTGCGTCATCCCATTTGCTTCTTGCTCAGCTACAACTGCGGTATCAGCCGTCTGTACAGAGGGGTTCTGTACAGCGTTGGTATTTGATTTCTCCAAAATCAGTTGGTTGATTTTTGTTACCAGCTTCTCAAACGTTGCTAGAGGTATTTTCCTTGGTCTTCCTCGGCCCCGACCTCTTCCTCTCGCCATTGTCACAAGCTCGGCGTACGTTTAGCTAACGTGCGTCGAGAGAAAACGGAGAAGAAAGAAAATTCGACGTATTATATTAGGGTATTTACAATTCTTTTTTTAGATATTCACTAATAAGTGCTACTTAATAGAATAAACTACAATTATCGTTTATATTGATCAGAAGGAGTAAATATTTTTTATATTGTCAATGCTCAAAACTTAAACTATTATATTATGTATGTTTTATTTCTTTTGTTTATTTGTGATGATAGCCAAATCAAAATTTTCACTTTGAGTTCTGGAACTTAACATCCGATACTATACCACTTTATTTTTTGTGTTCTTCTTCCTCCTCCTCCTCCCCCGCCCCCCGCCCTCTATTTTTTTCTTTTGAAATTTGTATATTTTATCTTAAATGATTAATTTGTTATTTGTAAAATAAATTTTATTATTAGTATAAATATTTTATAAAATAAAATTTAAAGGCCTTTTAATATAACTTTTCCTTAGGTCACGAGATTCGTCAATCCGCCTCTGATGCATATAACTGTTCATTTAATCTGACAAACAAAACTACTTACGGCTAAAGTTCTTCTGTTCTTTTTCTTAACATGGTAATCATTTAGAGTATTAATTTTATAAGAATTGTTGAATTTAGTTCTTCATCCACTCACGATTTATAACACATAAATAAAGAATGAGAGAAGACTGACCTACATGAATATGCAACAAATATTGAAAATGAAAAAGTGCATTTCAAAGCTTATTTTCGATAAGCAATGGAAGATAAAGCAATTATGAATGAAAAAAGAAGCGCTGCAGGAAGACCTAGAGCCCTTTTTTCATTTACTAAGACCATTTGACATTGGCGGACGTACGTATTCTTTTAACCGGATTTAATAAATATGTATAGATAATTATAAAAATAACTAGATAAATATAAAGCGAGTATTCATAATTGAACTTTTTTTTCCTTCTTCTTTTGAATTTTTTATCGGTAAAAATTCATTACAATAAAATTCTGAATCTATCACTGCCATTTAAACGGCTCCTACGTTGCTATTTTCCTTGATTCTTTTTAATTGCATTAAACTTTTTCTTTTGTTATCTTTGAAGAATGCATATTCACATTTTTGCAAAAAAAAAGAGTTTTTAAAAATAATAATTGTTTTTAGGGTAAAATAGTCGTTCGAAATTTTTGATGCATATTTTGGCTTATTAACTTATACTTTATATCTTTACACTTATAATATAATGTGATAATTTTCAGATAAAATATTATCAGATTGTAGTGGCACCCGTTAATTCAACGTATCGCCACCTTATAATATCGACTTTGAGATAAGTGCAAGTGGTATGTTCTATACAATTTGGTTGCCGCCATGTTGATCTCTGGGATGAAACCAACTCATGAGTCAACACCAAATTCATCTTAGCTCTGCACTAATAACTTGTGAATTTACATGTGAACATCAAATTTGCTGATATAAAAATAAGGCAAAATATTATAGTCTACTCATTAATTTTACAGTAAAATTTTTGTTAACATTTTTTTTTGTGAAAAATCTTCTGTACACTCAATTTTTCAAAAAGTATATTTAAAACTATTATTTTTTGATCAAATAGCACTTAAATATTTACACACACAAAAATAACATGAAATTAATTAAAAAATCACATTTTTTTCCCTTCTCCCCTCCCCAAGAAACCTTCCCCTTCCTCTGGTCTTCTTTCTCAGACCACCTCCTCTCGTCTTCATCCCCAAATAGAATTTTCGAAAGAACATAAAATTTTAGTTCTAAAATTGAGCAATTTTTGTCAATCTATTGTCAAATGTCGTAAAAATTATTTTTTTGTAATAGATAAAAACTTTAACAATAGTATTAAAGATTAGGTAAAAAAATTAGAATTCACCATTGTTGGAATACGAAAAAATGTTGAAAATTCAATAGAATCTTGTTAATTATTGGATTGTTGAACTCAATTTGTTGCTCGATTATTTTCGGCTAATTGTTTAGATTGTATAATTGAATTTTGGTATTGTTGAAAACTTCTCATAAACAAACATGGTGACAACAACAATGGTGCTTAAGAAACAAAATGGGAAGAAGATGAAGATGGTTTTTAATTGTAATTTCTAATATATATTTTCCTTTTTAAAGTAAATGACACGTGTAACTTAACTTTACAAATGGTGATATAACTATGACATTTTTTTTATTAAAATTATAAAATTTTGTTTTCTCGCACAAAAGTCATATAACTATGACATTTTTTCACAAAAGTCATATAACTTTGTTTTTCACACAAAAATCATACAACTATGATTTTTTCACTAAAGTCATATAATTTTGTCTTTTCACACAAAAAAATTTATAACTATAAACCAAAATCATATAATTATGTTTTCTCAAACAAAAATCATAAAACTTTTACTAACTCAAAAAAATTAAATGATCGGAAAATATAATTTTTCGCTAGCATTTTTTTATTCTGTAGATTTTTATTTTTTATTTTCAGCATAATAAATAATAATTCAACTAAAATATGAATGAGTCAACCCGACCTTGCCCACCCTGACCCAATACCATATATATAAATTAAAAATTGGGTCATTCCTATTTACTAAGAGTGAATTCTTTCTCCAAAAAAAAAGAATTCTATTCGGTCAGGAGATTCTTATAAAGAAACTAAAGAAATAAAAGGTATAACTAGAGAGCACTTGAGATAAAAATGTTATAAATTTAAATAAAAATCTCAAAAATTAAAATAAACAATAAAAGTTTCTTATTTTTAAGGATTTACTATTCACTTTTAGTATTATTTTATTTTATATATGAGTATTGGATCGGGTGGGCCAGGTTGGGTTGAGTCATTCCTATTTTAATTTGATTATTATTTATTAAGCTGAAAATAAGAAAATAAAAATCTACAAAATAAGAAAATCCTATTGAAAATTTATATTTTTCGATTTCTGTGATTTTTGTGAGTTAGTAAATTTTATAATATTTGTGTGAGAAAATATAATTATGTGATTTTGGTTAAAAAAAATCATAGTTACATGATTTTTTTGTGAAAAGACAAAGTTATATGACTTTAGTGAAAAAAACTCATAGTTATATGATTTTTGTGTGAAAAGACAAAGTTACATGACTTTAGAGGAAAAAAGTCATAGTTTTATATATGACTTTTGTGTGAGAAAATAAAGTTATATGACTTTAGTGAAAAACCGTCATAGTCATATGGCCATTTGTGAAATTAACCTCAACCCTTTTAGGGCGTAACTTTCACATTATCTGAAAATTAGTCAAGAACAAAAGTGGTATATCTTAGACATACTTTTAAAATATTGAATGTTAAAAGATTTTTCATAAACAAAAGGTATATAATAGAGATTTTGATGCAAGGTTGATGGGTAAGCTATGTATTTTTTACCTAAAAATAATAAGTATATTACCATTTCATCCCAAATTAAAGTTTTTTCTATTATCGAGTGAATTATTTTTTGGAACAACTCTTGTGCACGTTAAATATGACAATTTAATCATAATAAGTGTTTTCTTATTTTGCAATTAAACCTATCTTTTGATTATTCAAGGCACAAATACTATAATATAATTCTCACACTTTCTCATTGCTTCCTACGTCTAGTTACTACTACTATTCTATCTTGTTCTCCTGAATTCGGTTGGTTGAGTGAGACTAATATATGTATCTAACAAATAAAAATAGGCAAAACTGACACTGAAAAGGGTCACTAACATGGAATGCAAGCAAAAGACACAAAGATTCCTAAAATTAATACTATGACTTTTTTTACTTATTCTAGGCTTTTCATGTTGTTGATGTTGTTTTTTGGCTGAGGAATGAGTGACTGTTGTTTAGTTTTTGAGAAAAATGTCACAATCAATTTCCTCACATCACATAAATTTGAGTAGCTATACTCTAATAAATACGACCCCCACACTTTTGTTTTCTGTGCAATTATTTGCACACTTCCAAGCATATAGGGATGATAAAAATTCGCGTTTTTAGTAAAATAATTAAGATATCTTGAGGTCATGCAGCCGACCACGCCATTGATTTTTATGATTTTATTTGATTACTTCACTATGGTTGAAACTTTTGGCCCTAGAAGGTAGTTTTTATAAAATAATACTAATAATAATAATAATAATAGTGTGTAGATGAGATTTTGTAGTTCAAAAGATTAATAATAATCTCTAAGTGTTATTTGAAGTAATAATAGGAGGTTTAAAATATAATATAGTTATAAGAAAAATGAGTCATTTTCCTTCTTTTGATGGATTGCTACAATGAGATACCTACCAAAAATATAACACTCTTTCAAAGAGTATTTTCTTAAAAAATGACTTTCATCACCAATTACCCGAACGTAAATTACCTAGGACTATAAATAATGAAATGTTGGGGGATTTGCAGCCGTACTCTATAATTATGCCTCTGTTTAACTTATATTTTATTTTTAAAAATTATTAATTTCGTAATCAACTTATAAAAAATTCGTAATAATATGACCATTATACCCCTTCCAAAATATATAAAAGATGCATCAAGCATACTCAAATTCAAATTTCAGAGCCGTATCTCCTCAATCACTCCGTCTCTCCTGAGATTGCATATCATAAACTAGATTTCAACCAGATTCAAATTCTAAATTTAAAATTACAAAATATATTGTAAGTATTCAAATTCATATAATTTTGATTGATTGAAGTTGTTTGACGAACTTTACTGCTATGCTGAATTTGTATTCTAAATCTGTTTGACGTTCAATTCTAACATTTTAATACGAAAAATATGCTGAAATTTTTGGTTATTTGCTAAACAAGCTGAAGTTATTTAGTTCATATCAAAAAAATTCTGCAAAACGAGTTATATGAATGTTATCATTATTTATTTGCTAAACAAGATGAAGTTATTTAGTTCATATTAAAAAAATTCAGCAAAACAAGCTAAAATTTTCCTCCTACACTGTTAAATATTAAACACAAACTAAAATTTCATATTGCAAAAAAACTTAAGCATTAGTTGCTGAAGATTTTTACGTATTCTTTAAAAACTTCAGCAATATGAGCTGAACTTTTCCTCCTACACTGAGTTAAAAAACAGCATAGGTGCTGAAGTTTTTTAGTTAATATTTAAAAACTTCAGTAGGAAGAGCTAAGGTTTTCCTCCTACACTGGATAAAAAGAAAATATAAATTAAAATTATATATTGCACAAAAAACTTATTTTTTTTAAACATAAAAGCATGATAATTATATTACTTAATAGAAGTACACAAGTTAGACATAGAGATGAGGGCATCACTATTGCCCAAAGTTGCTAGAAAATACAAACATCAGTAGAGATAGTTCTTAAGCTATTACAGGAGTCTTGCTTATCCTTTTGAATTTATTCTTGCCCAAAAAAAGGTCGACGAGCAAGGTAAAAATATTTGCTACTCGGAGATTTCTTCAAAGCTTCCTTTGCCAGTCTATGAGCTACTTCATTTCCTTCCCTAAAGTTGTGCCTCAGTATTGGAAGCTTCAGCTGGTGCATTAACCACCTGTATTCAAGAATGACATTTTGAAAGGTAGTATCTTCTTTATGTAGTAGTTTGATAACATTCGTGCTATTAGTTTCGTTTTCGTGTTTGTCTCTCTAAGGTCTAGTGCAATTTTTAGCCCTTCCAGGAGAGCCGGGAGTTCTGCATGAATTGGGGAGGCAACGTGAGTTCTTTTTTGGTAATTCAAGATCCAGTCACCATTACTATTATGAAAACATCCACCAATACCTTCTGTATAGTTAGTAGAAGAGAAAGCACAATCACAGTTTAGTTTGATATTATTTATTGGTGGTTTATACCACTTAGTTTCAATGGCTATTGTCTTGCATATAAAGGGGTTTCTTTCCGTGAAGAAATGATATTCCCATGCAAAATACATGGGACTTTTATAGAGAGGTAACCACGAAGGTTATTTACATTATTATTATTATTATTATTATTATTTTTTCATATTTCCCGGATGCAAAAAGAAAAAAGAGTTTTTCAATTAATCAAGTGAGAGTTTGACTTATGAAGGCATCAAGTAGCTTTGTAAGACAATTTGTGTCACCCATATTTATTTGAAAACTAATGTCCATGGACTGCCAAAATTTTTGGGTTGATGTCCAGTGTAGAAAAATATGATGGATATCCTCAATGCCCATTCGATATGTAGTGCAAGTTTCATCTATGTGTTAGTATTTATGCCGTTCACTAGAGGGGGGGGGGGTGAATAGTGAGGCACGAGAATATTGAAATATTGCGGAATTTAAAATTGCAGGAATAAGTAAATACGGTAATTGAAATAATCAAGAAAGAACACACCGTATTTTATCCTGGTTCACCACAACCCGTGGTTAGTCCAGTCCCAAAGAGACTCTCTCGAGATTCCACTATCTTCGTCAAGCTTACGGGTGCTTAACAAACTGCTACAGTTGCTCAAGGATACCGCACCTTAAGACTTCACTTGCTTGAGGATACCTCACCCCAAGACTTCAACCACTAAGACTTTGGGTACTTAGCAAACCCGACAAATGAGAGGTTATGTTCTTCTCAAACAACTCTCTCTTACAACAAATACTCTCTCAATAGAGTGGATAAAGAGATACAAAATAAGCTCTATGAACAACACAAAGTTGTCTATCAAATGGCTCAACAAAAGCTCTAAAATGATGCTTGAAAATGATCAATATGTATATCAATATATGCAGGAGTTGTGTGTTTAAAATCAGCTCAAAAGAACTCTTTTTATAGGTGAAAAAGTGGTGCTGACCGTTGCTTAATTGACAAATAAAATCCCTGATTCTGTGCTTCAACAATCGATTGTTTGGAGGTGACAATCGATTGTCTGACCAACGTTCAAAACATAGATTCCTGATTTTAGGCTAAACAATCGATTGTTAAAACTGAATAATCGGTTGTTCTTCAACGTTCAAAAATCAATTTAGGATTCTGTGGAAACGGTCAGAATATAACCGATTGTGTGAAGAGACAATCGATTGTTGATAATCGATTGTGGGACAAAGACAATCGATTGTTTTGATATTTAAAAACTTCGGTTGCACACTGTCTCAAAATAATCGATTGCTAAAAGTAGACAATCGATTGTTGACTTCATATAGTCGATTGTGTACATATAATCGATTATGTTGTTCCAGTGTTCAAAACTTTGGCAACGGATCGATTATACACCATTGATATACACTTGATATACAGTGTGTATACCAGAATTGAAAATTTACTTCAAAACCCATTTTGGTTAAAAATGAAAACGTTAAAATCATTTTGTTTGAAGTATATTAAAAATATTTATGATATATATGATTTAATAAAATGATTTACTTTGATAAAATGATTTTATGCATATTTATGATGACCTAATGTTGAGCCAAAAGATAAGATAACTTAAACGTTGTTCTTACATTGGTTCTACCTAACGACCTACGTCTTGGGTCTTCGGTCTTGAACTCTTTGGCTCGACTTGGCTTGTCTATGCAATCCCGTCATCAATATGCTTCTCGCCATTTGATAGTTTGTCATATTATATCGTTGTTTGACGCTTGACTTCATTGTTTGTCATTCATCAAAACCTATACCTGAAAATCATGCTCATACAACCAAAGCGCACACATCATAGATATACATGATTTCCAACAATTTTCCCCTTTTTGATAATGACAAACAACGGAAGATATGCATATTGAATTCCCCCTAAATTCATGTTATATCTCAACATACAATTTATGCAACCAATTCAATATAATCAATTCAAATTGAATTCCCCCTAAATTCATGCTATATCTCAACATACAATTTATGCAACCAATTCAATATAATCAATTCAATATAATTCCCCCTTAATTGAATATTCCCCCTCAATTAAGGCATGCATATCGCCCATATTCTTCCCCCTTTTGGCATTAGCAAAAAGACTATACCAAAAAATTTTAAACAATTGACGGTACCAATCGTTATAAACAAGATCATATCAAATATTAGTAAATGGCATACTAATGATAACGGTCATTTTTCTCAACAATGCTAATTGTTACTTTAAACTAAGAAAGTTCATCAAAACATGAATCAATCATTTATTATAAAATCAATTGATACTAATTGTTATTCAGAAATAAAGCTTGTTAAAGCATGTATCAACCAAAACGTGATATAGATTATTTGCACATATCAACTCATTGCGTTTTTATTCAAAATACGATAACTAACCGACGTTCCCCCTTAATGCATTAAGGTTTCGTGCTTGGTGCATCCACTACAATATTGTAGTCTTCAAGCACACCGGCAAAAAGAACCTAAAAATAGGTTTTTGGTACCCAACTTCTTTTGGGTCCTTGGGGGTTAGGATAATAACAATTATAATCAACACATAAATCTCTATGTTTAGCAAAACAAACGGGTGCAATGTGTCCTACCCGATTACAATAGTGACATATAACATTAGGATTATGCATATGTCTAGGTTGAGCCAAATGCGATCTAGGTGATCTAAAGTTGTTCCCCCTAGAACCGTTGAATTTCCTAGAATCATTTCTAGGTGGTCTAAAATCATTTATTCTAGACTCATTTATAAACATCCTAGAATTGTGTCTAGGTGGTCTGAAATTATTCCTTCTAGACTCATTCATAAAATTCCTAGAATTGTGTCTAGGTGGTCTAAAATGATTAGTCTTAGACTCATTAGCGAGGTTCCTAGAATTCTTTCTAGATGGACCAACCTCATTACTTATTTTCTTTTTATTCTCTTCAATTTTAGGGCTATCAACACTACGTTTTTCTAGTGCATTCCTAATTTCTATGTTCTCTAATTTTAAAGAACTATAAGAGGAACAGTTAGAACATTTATCAATAGAAGAAGCTTCATTCAATTCCTTGATTTTATTTTTGAAATCAACAATGTCATTTTCCAAAAAATTATTTTCTTTTTCTAAAACTTCAATTTTATTTTTAAGAACACCATTTTCATTAGTCAATTTTTCAAAAACTATTTCTTTCAAAGAAGAGGATTTTTCAAAATCTTTTTCTTGTAAAGAAAGTGTTTTCTGAAAATCTGTTTCTTGCAAAGAAAGTGTTTTCTGCAAAGAAAGTGTTTTCTTCAAATCTTTTATCGTTTTGGAAGCATTAACAAATTCACCATAGGCATTTTGTAATTCTTCAAACGAGTGAGAGTTAGAAGTACTTACCTCTTCTTCGTCATTTGCCATGAGACATAATGCGGCGGCTTCATCGCCCGAGCTGTCCGAGTCCCGTGATACTCGCCTATGGTGTTTCTTCTTTTTCTTGTCCTTCTTACAAAACTTTTCAATTATATCATTGGAAATATTATCCCTTTTCGAATCGCTTACCTCTTCTCTTTTAGAGGATGAGGCTTTGAAGGCAAAATTCGAATTACTTCTAAGATAAGGATTGAGAATTGTGCTATCATAAGTTTCGAGGTTACCTCTTAGTCCATCAATTGTGATATTCGTGAATTCCATTGACTCTTGGATGGCATTGGCTTTGGAACGCCATTCGGGAGTGAGACTCCGTAGGACTTTTCGAACAAGATCTTTGTTCGTGTAAACTTTCCCGAGAGCATGTAGATCGTTGACGATTTTTAAAAATCGTTCAAACATAACACCAATGGGTTCCTTCTCCATTTTAAAGATTTCATATTTATGTGTTAGAAAATCAATTTTAGATTCTCGGACTTGAGGCATATCTTCATAAATGATCTCGAGTTTGTCCCACATCTCCTTGGCGGTTGTGCAGCACGAGATTTTCCTATAGTCATCCGCATTCACCACACAATATAATACATGGATGGCCCTTGCATTATTTTCAACTTTCTTGATATCCTCGGCATCATATTCATCTTCGGATTTTGGAACCGTGGTCTCTCCAACTTTCTTTGTTGGTATTGGTTCACCGTTTTTGATTACTTGCCACAAACGAAAACTGTTTGCTTTGAGGACTCATCCGCTCTTTCCAATATGTATATTTTGTTCCGTCAAATAGTGGAGGGCAAGTGGTGGATTGTCCTTCATCCATCGTTCCTGCGTTCAATATTCTCAACAGAGAAATATATATTGCTCTCAACCGGTTAAGGCTTTCAGAGAGTTAGGCTCTGACACCAATTGTTAGTATTTATGCCGTTCACTAGGGGGGGGGGTGAATAGTGAGGCACGAGAATATTGAAATATTGCAGAATTTAAAATTGCAGGAATAAGTAAATACGGTAATTGAAATAATCAAGAAAGAACACACCGTATTTTATCCTGGTTCACCACAACCCGTGGCTAGTCCAGTCCCCGAGAGACTCTCTCGAGATTCCACTATCTTCGTCAAGCTTACGGGTGCTTAACAAACCGTTACAGTTGCTCAAGGATACCGCACCTTAAGACTTCACTTGCTTGAGGATACCTCACCCCAAGACTTCAACCACTAAGACTTTGGGTACTTAGCAAACCCGACAAATGAGAAGTTATGTTCTTCTCAAACAGCTATCTCTTACAACAAATACTCTCTCAATAGAGTGGATAAAGAGATACAAAATAAGTTCTATGAACAACACAAAGTTGTCTATAAAATGGCTCAACAAAAGCTCTAAAATGATGCTTGAAAATGATCAATATGTATATCAATATATGCAGGAGTTGTGTGTTTAAAATCAGCTCAAAAGAACTCTTTTTATAGGTGAAAAAGTGGTGCTGACCGTTGCTTAATTGACAAATAAAATCCCTGATTCTGTGCTTCAACAATCGATTGTTTGGAGGTGACAATCGATTGTCTGACCAACGTTCAAAACACAGATTCCTGATTTTAGGCTAAACAATCGATTGTTAAAACTGAATAATCGGTTGTTCTTCAACGTTCAAAAATCAATTTAGGATTCTGTGGAAACGGTCAGAATATAACCGATTGTGTGAAGAGACAATCGATTGTTTTGATATTTAAAAACTTCGGTTGCACACTGTCTCAAAATAATCGATTGTTAAAAGTAGACAATCGATTGTTGACTTCATATAGTCGATTGTGTACATATAATCGATTATGTTGTTCCAGTGTTCAAAACTTTGGCAACGGATCGATTATATACCATTGATATACACTTGATATACACTGTGTATACCAGAATTGAAAACTTACTTCAAAACCCATTTTGGTTAAAAATGAAAACGTTAAAATCATTTTGTTTGAAGTATATTAAAAATATTTATGATATATATGATTTAATAAAATGATTTACTTTAATAAAATAATTTTATGCATATTTATGATGACCTAATGTTGAGCCAAAAGATAAGATAACTTAAACGTTGTTCTTACATTGGTTCTACCTAATGACCTACGTCTTGGGTCTTCGGTCTTGAACTCTTTGGCTCGACTTGGCTTGTCTATGCAATCCCGTCATCAATATGCTTCTCGCCATTTGATAGTTTGTCATATTATATCGTTGTTTGACGCTTGACTTCATTGTTTGTCATTCATCAAAACCTATACCTGAAAATCATGCTCATACAACCAAAGCGCACACATCATAGATATACATGATTTCCAACACTATGTTTATGCCAATGTTACACAGATAAGCTCTACAAAGGACACGATTATGGCTACATTTCCAAAGAAAATATTTTATCTTGTTAGGGAATAGGAGATCCCAAATCTATTTATAACAGTTGGAAGGATTGGAGGCTTTCTTGAAGAGTTTATAGTAAGATTTTGTGGAGAAAAAACCGATGAAGTTTGGAGGCTTGTAATCGAATTGCAGAAAATAACTACCTGATCTAAGTGTTGAGACACAGATGGTGTTTGCATTCCAACAGATCCACTCCCTTTACCTTGAGATATGCTTGTATCTGCGAGCATGCAAAAAAAACTAAATAATACTGACTAAATTTTGTAAAATAATACCAATACACTTCAAATCTGTCTGTGAGCCAACAAGTGTGAGTTAATGTATTTCTCCTTTCTGATATATCTGCATAAGATGACCAAATTCTTTTTGAGGCGCCTCAAGTCTTTCTGGAAAATCACTGAAAAACATAACAAAGAAAATATACGTAAAATTTCAAACTGTAAATAATATACTTCGATCAAATGTAATAAATTCATGATCTATAGAATACCTTGACGTTTGTCTTCCACAGTGGTTTCCCCAGGCTGTATGCCTCTCTCGATATCAGAATTTTCAGCTTCATTCAATTGTACACCAACATCGAGGAGCATTGGAGTATTGTTTGGAAGGTTTTTCTCAACTCTACCTTTATTCAATTGAGCATCATCAGAGACTTTTGAATTGTGTCAATTAAAGCACGACAAGTTTCAACTTCCACTGTATATTCATAAAGAGGAGGAATAGATCAACTAGTTTATATATATATATAACATAGTAAAAATTTATAGCTGTAGTGAAAATTTCACTACATGACATTATCAAAAAGATCAGTTAAAACTTCCATCTCTAAGAAGGCTGAAGTTCGACAGTTACAGAACAAAAGCTTCAGCTCTAGTGCTGAAGTTCCACATTTACAAGAAAAAATCTTCATTTGAAGTTTTGTTTCATGTTTTGTGTTTTTTTATTATATATTTTTATGAACTATTAGAAACTTCATACTTTATACCTGTAGTAACAATTTCTTGTGTATCGCCACCTAAAATTTTCTTGCAAATAGCTAGTACTCCATCAGATAAATTGTCCTTTCCAATATCGCTTTCCAAAGAACAACTCGGTGCATGTTTTTTAGTACTAACAACTTTATCATCTGCGTCTGCACCTTGTTGTCGAACATGTTCATCGCATTCACCAGACGATTCCTTATGTGTAGCATTATCATCTGCGACTTTATGCGATGGATCATGAGCAACATGTTCTTCAACTTGATTAACTGCACATTGCTTGCTTCCAACATTCTTAGTTGCTAATTTTTCTTCATTATTTTCATCTCCGCTCAATCTATCAGCACTGGAATGTTCCTTTTCAATTTATTCGTCAACATATTGATTGCCTTCAAAAGTCGCTTCCTTACATGTAGCATTTACATCTGCGACTTTATCTGAGGCATCATCAACATCATTAATATCCGATGGATGTTCAAAAGAATCGTTCATGCCATCATCCATTTCATTTGATTTATTGACAATCTTAAAAAACTGTTCAAACTTCTCATCAAAATATTCCTAGAAAAAAATTACTAACAATGATAAATCTAAATAACATCAGTACAAATAAAAATACTTCTCTATAAATTATCTTACCTTCACTTTTACAAAAACCGCATCAACAATAGAAGATAGCTCATCCTTTTTAAACTTTTTGAAAACTTCATTCATGATCCTACTTTTTTTTCTGCATGCCTTTGAACATCCGTCTTTAACTTCTAGAATAGACACACAACAAAAACTCAGATATAGAAGAAAACTTCAGCTCAAAAATATGTTGTACTTTTACAAAAACAAAACCAAAACCAAAAAACTTCATATCAAAACTTATAGAACATATTGTATCAAGTAATTCATTGTCATCAAAGTCAGATGTAGAACGGCTAGAACGACTCTGGGTACGAGATGATTCGCCAATAAAAGGAGTTCGATTCTCTTCTTTTGATCGACTCCGACTACGTATTGATTCACCAATAATAGGAGTTCGATTCGATTCTTTTGATTGACTCATAGTACGTGGTGATTCACCAGTTGAAGGAACCACATTAACTACCTTTGAATGAATTCGGCTGCATGGTAATTGTCCAATTAAAGGCATTGAATTCAATTCCTCTTCTGTAGGCATTATATCCAATACCCTAAAGTTGCGATATCTCTGTTTAATACAAAAAGTATATTATGAGGAGAAAAAAACTAATACATCAACATATTAACATAAAGACAAAAAAGTAACTTACTTCATGAGTACTGAATATTTCAAAAAGTTCGAGAAATTTAGGCTCTCCCACACATACATAACGTAACATGCTGTGAACTTAAGGGGTATCAAGTACCCATCCTCTCTTATATACTTCTCCCGAACATCTGGGAAGCGCTCATAAAACCAAACACATAACAGATATGGAAATCCACCAAGTTTATACTCAGTTGAATGTAATTTCTTCTGCTTGTCCAACGTATGTTTCAGTGAATAAATGAGCTTCTTTTAAGCCACATTACCCCAAGGATATTCATCAAAAACCTTATCATCTTCAATAATAGATGCATACTCTTCCATCACTGATGACTCGGTATTTTTCCTAAACAAAATAGACTCTACAGCGAGAATTTCCATAAGCTTAACAACATCATCATCATTCTCGCATACAAGTATGTGATTCACAACTAATTTCATTGTGAGTCATAAAACTTTGAATATCCTTCAAAGTCACACTCTTGGACTTACCAAAATAATGTTTCATAATATTGCTCTCTCGATTAATTAGTTTTTCAACATTATGTGTTGTGATCCGCAAATCACACATAATGTGAAAGTCATAAAGGGTAAAGGAAACATCATGATAAAAATCTTGAAACTAATGGAGTCTCGATCATTGAATATTCGAGAAAGACACAGACAATGAACCAACTTCATGCTGCATTGAACATTCTCCATAGCCATAATGTATCAAAATGTACAATTATTAAGCTTATCCCGTTGTGTAGGAGTCAAGAAAGTTACAATTATTTTCTTCAAATCACGGTTCCCCTTCCAGAGTAACCCTTAGAGTTAAACCAATCTTGAAACTCAAAATATCATTGTCGGGGTCATGTAGTTGGAGGAGTAAGAACATAAGGACCTGGGGGTATTATAGGTTGTCTAGGTACTTTAGGTGATTTGCCTACTTTAGCTGCATCAGGATATTTAGGTGCTTTAAGAGCCATTTGTTGAAAAAAGTAAAAGATACAAAAAATAACATCAGGACATTATCAAAAAGATCAGTTAAAACTTCAATACCTAAGAAGGCAGAAGTTCAAAAGTTACAAAGACAAAAATTTCAGCTATAGGGCTGAAGTTTGACAGTTATAAAACAAAAACATCAGCTCTAGAGCTGAAGTTCGAAAGTTACAAAACAAAACTTCAGCTCTAGAGCTGTCATCAGTAACAAAAACTTCAGCTCCTAGAGCGGGACTTCACCAGTTACAAATACAAAAACTTCAGTTCCTAAAGCTGAACTTCACTAGATACAAACACAAAGCTTCAGCTTCTAAAGCCGAACTTCACCAGTTACAAACACAAAACATTCAGTTACAAAAAACAAAACAAAAACTTCAAGTCTAGAGCTAAAGTTTGATAGTTATAAAACAAAAACTTCAGCTCTAGAACTGAAGTTCACCAGTAACAAAAACAAAAACTTCAGATCCTAAAGCTGGACTTCACCAGTTTCAACACAAAAACTTCAGCTCATAAAGCTGGATTTTACCAATTACAAAAACAAAAACTTCAGCTCCTAACGCTGGACTTCACCAGTTACAACATAAAAACTTCAGCTCCTAAAGCTGGACTTCACCAGTAACAAAAACAAAAACTTCAGCTCCTAAAGATGGACTTCACCAGTTACAACACAAAAACTTCAGCTCCTAAAGCTAGACTTCGCCAATTACAAACACAAAAACTTTAGCTCCTAAAGCTGAACTTCACCAGTTACAAACACAAAACATTCAGTTACAAAAAACAAAACACAAATTCAAATTCAAAAATAATTCCAAAACATGAAAATAAAACTTCAATTCCTATCTAAGGTATCATTGAACTATTATAAACTTCACAATTTAATAATATCATCTATTTAACTCTCAAAATTTTCAAAACTTTGGACGTTTAATTACTGAAGAATTTATAGAATTTTCATCAATAACATAAACACTCGTTCAAAAAATCTAAAAATACAATTATAAAAGTAAAATTAATGCACTTATCAAACTAAAACCTAAGAAACTATTTTATATACATGACTATCAAATCAAAACCACAAATTAAATCATAAAATAAAACTCAGAAAGTTAATGCAATGTACCTATTATTAAATCGTAATTGCGAACAACGACGACTAGTAGTAGAAAAAGTAAAACAACAACGAAAATCGTTTGATTTCAGAGAAGAACAAATCAAAAATGCAAATAACAGGAGAGAGAGATAGAGACAGTAGAGGACTAGCGTATACTTGGAGAAAAAATAGTCTTTTAATAAAAAATGGTAAAATAGTCTTTTAAAAAGGATTTTAACAAAAAAAAAAAGTACGGGTGCAAACAAAAAGATAAAGCGGCTACATGTTAAAAAGGGGCGCTTCATGCAATTTTTACTGAATATCGGTCTACACTAGGACTAGGCCTTATTTTCTCTTCAATATACATAAAAACCAAGAAATTCAGTGGTCAAAGGAAACATCATCTTAAGATTGATTTAAGTAAGTTTATTTTAAAAAGAATATATGATTCGTTAGAAAAAAGTAAGATTGTCTACTAATAAGAGTTAAGTACTCTTTCTTTTTTTGGTAATGCGAAGAGCCATACCATTAGTTTTTTAATGTCAAATCGTAATTATGGAATTACTTTGTACGGAGTTAATTTGAGCCTTTTCTTTATTTGATATCTTAGTCACGCAGTACTATTAATTAATGGTGTGACAACCTCTCCTCCAAATCAAAAGGTGTGAGTTCGAGTATTTCTTAGATGTTGAGTTCCTATTTGGAAACAAATATTGACCACTATAGTCTAAGAAATCGTATGTGTATATGTTATACTACTAGAACTATTATTTCTACTGATGTAATGTCAGTATTTTCAATTTTGAGTGGAATATGAACTCGAGAAAAAAGAAGAATAATATGAACTGACCTTTCCTAGTATTAATAATGAGAAAAGACATATTCTATACCTGTATTCATCCATTTCCCAGGGAGGGAAAGGATAATTTTTGAGTGGTCTAATATTTTTGTGGCTTCATTTCTGCTAGATTTCTGCTTAAATTTTGTACATAGTCTAATGTTGATGGCTTTGGTTTTTGCTGAAGCCTTCTTGTATATATTAACTACTTTTTTGGGGTTGCTTGATATAGGCCAAATAAAGTTTAAGAAGAGGCCTGAAGAGTGTATTTGGTTCCAACTTTAAAAATTTCTAAAATGAGTGAACTCTCAGGCCAAGAACCTCTTCTTTTGAGGAAAGAAAATAAATTTGATTATCTCAAAGAGACACCATTTTGGGTATCACTAACAAAGTTAATTCTCAAAGTACTAATGTGGGTGATCTTCGTTGCATGGGCTACTTTTATTTTCTTATTGCCTTCTCAATTCATGAATGATTTGCAAGGGAAATTTATTCGAGCCACCCGAGGAACTATTTTTGGGACTACAGGTTTGTATCCAACTTGAAAGTTTCTTGATTTTATGCTGTATCGTTGTTTCCTATTTCTTAGCAAGTAATTCAGCTTTTTTCGCACTGCAGGAAGTATATTCTTGATATTCAGTTTCCCAATTTTCATGATTGCATTTCTTGCAATTATTCGCCTCCTTCTCTCTGGTGAAGATGAATACCAAGTGTATGTGTATCCGCTAGCTTGGTTTCTTATTTCGTTGAACTCCTTTAGAAGTTAGTGGATGTTCCGAACTAGTCTAGTTACTTAAATTTTTTTATTGTTGCAGGAAGAAGACTGCAAAAGGTCCAAGTTTTCGCTTGTGGACTTTCCCAGTGCTGGTGGATGGACCATTTGGAGTTGTTACAGCTGCAGAAATGATTGGAGTTATACTCTTCTCAATTTACATCGTCTGGGCTGTTATTATGTACAGTATACAAAATGTTGACCTCTTATCCTTGTTTCATGTACAAGATATGAAAGAGAAAAGGTAATTGTCTTACCATGATCATGTTTCCTGCTAGTTTGGGTTTGTCTGATTTCTCACTTTCGCTTCTACGTGCCTGAATCCTCATACCCCACTTTGTAGGACTACGCTGGGTTTTTTGTTGTTGTTTCTATGTGTCTGAAGAGAACGTAGTTGCTAATGATGTTCACCATGTTCAAGAACTTGGGATTGTTAACCTGCTCATTTAGGCCTATTGCTGTTCTATAAATTGGACCATCTTATTCCGGCTTGACAAAATGGTCATCCTTCCAGATAACTGTATTATAGATAGTTATATACTTGTGTGGCCGGCTAATAAATCATTATACCTTCTCAGAGAGAACTACATGATATGATTCTTTATAGTTATTTATATTGCATCCTTCTGGCCCTTAATTGCTCTATATTCAGAAATGTTTCACTCGAATACACCCTTAATTCGAGTTTGGTATTTCAATTTTATGTTTGTTCTTATATTATCTTCTTATACCGTAGCTCATATTTCTCCAGAAATGTGCATGGATAGAATTCTGAAGGTACTGAAACATTGACAAGTTCAATTTAGTGAACCTTTAGCTAAACATGACTTTGGAGCCTGTTTAATGATTTCATTTACTCCTCGTTAAACAGAATTTAGACTCGGCTTATTGAAATAATAAATATATCCTGTTTTTTTATGTTTATTCCTGTAGCGGTCTAATGAAAATAAACTGATTTAGTTAAGTTTAGCACAGTTAACTTTTCGCATCATACAATAATTCCAGGCTATTCTGTCTATGCATTTGATATTAGTAACTTCACTGATAGAAGTGAGGATCTTTTAAGTTCATTTGCTGCACTTTATCTAGTCCACCTGTGATTTTAAATTGGGAAAGATAGATTGATTTTCTCTTCTTTTTATCTGCCCTCTCTTCTATGTCACTTCAATTTATAAATCGCACATCTTGTTAAATATAAAGAGAATTCCATGTGAAAAGGTTTCAAAGTATTCGGATATAAGCAGTTCCAGCCACATAGTTCTTATATCAGACTTTAGAACAAGTACATTGTTGTTGACTTGCAGGCTCCTTTAATAACAGGATCGACTAATATCTGTTGTTGCATTTTTTCCAGTGCTCTGTTGCTGGAGCTAACTGGCCTTCGTTTCGGATTCATTGGGTTAATCTGCTTAGCATTTCTGTTTCTGCCTGTTGCACGGGGTTCAGTTCTTCTTCGAGCTATAGATATTCCTTTTGAACATGCCACTCGATATCATGTTTGGCTGGGACATCTTACTATGGCTCTTTTTAGCCTTCATGGTCTGTTCTATGTGATTGGCTGGGTGATGCGGGTCCGCCTTGTGGAGGAAGTAAGTTCTAAAACTGAAAATTATTTCCTTAGCCATTACATGTGATGCATCTTTGTGAGTACTCTTGGTAAAGAAATTGATGATTGGGCTTTGCCATTTTGTTTAATGCAGCTAATCCAGTGGAAAAGCGTAGGAATAGCCAATCTTCCAGGAGTTATCAGCCTTGCAGCTGGTTTATTAATGTGGGTGACTTCACTTCCTGGAGTAAGGAGACAAAACTTTGAACTGTTCTTCTATACGCACCAATTATATGTGGTATTCGTGGTGTTCCTGGCCTTGCATGTCGGTGACTTCGTCTTCATGATAGCTGGTGCTGGAATCTTCCTTTTCATGCTTGATCGGTTCCTTAGGTTCTTCCAGTCACGAAAGACTGTTGACATACTTTCAGCTACATGCTTTCCATGTGGAACCGTTGAACTTGTTCTAGCAAAACCTTCGAGTAAATATAAATGTCACTCAACTAATTTCATTTCCACTGCATTTTTCAATGGTTCTAATTCTCCTTCTCTTATAATGTAGATTTACGTTACAATGCCCTTGGCTGGATATTCTTACAAGTACCTGAGTTGTCCTGGCTGCAGTGGCACCCTTTCAGTGTCTCCTCTAGTCCTCTTGATGGGAAACATCATCTTGCAATTCTCATTAAGGTTCTTGGAGATTGGACCGAAAAACTGAAGGGACACATCTTGAATCTTTCAGTTGAACAACCTGAGATGGAGCCCCTTTTGCAGCACAATAGGAAGATAACCGCGTCTGTTGAAGGTCCTTATGGGCATGAATCACCATACCACTTAATGTATGTAAATACTCAGTCATACCTGTTGAGTATACAATTTTCTTTTATTAAAGTTATCATGTCATTGACTAATTACTCGCGTGATCATGCTTCTCCTCTCAGGTATGAAAATCTCATTTTGGTAGCAGGGGGAATTGGAATATCACCTTTCCTAGCGATCTTGAGTGATATCCTCCACCGTATCAACGATAGCAAGCCTTGCTCGCCAAGAAACATACTAATAGTATGGGCTATAAAAAAGTCAGATGAGCTTCCACTTCTTGAGACAGTTGACATGGAGGCCATTTGTCCACTTTTTTCTGATAAACTGAATCTTGAGATTCAAACATTCGTGACTCGGGAATCACAACCTCCATTGGTACTCGGTCCCCCCCCCCCCCCCCCCATTTTTCATTTTGTTTATGTATCATCATCCAATTATATGCGTTAACGATTACTTATTTCCTCAGGAGGAGGGTAAAACATCCAAAGCAATGAACCCCTCAATCTTCCCTGGCTTCAAGGGATGTCGAATGTCTGGTTTGGTTGGTACTGGAAATGTTGTATGGTCTGGATTGTATGTCATAGTTTCCTCAATTGGGTTGGTGATTACTGTAGCATTATTAGATATCTTCTACATAAATCCACACAACATATATTACTGGTGGTACAAGGGGCTTTTGTTGATTGGATGTATGGTTGCAAGTGTTGTTATATTTGGGGTCTCGTGATTGCTTTATGGCATCTTTGGGAAAGGAAAACCTCATTGAAGGAGGAGCCAGAGGACAGCACAAAGAAGATCGACATCCTGCAGCAGAATGAGGCCTCTTTAAAGAAGTATCTTGAAGAGGCTCGATCTGTTAATACTATCCGATATGGTGAAAGACCAGATTTCCAAGGTACATTTGGAGAAACATTGCAATGTGTACTACTATATTTTCATGATAATGTGTTTTAACTTCTTTTTCTGTAGTGATATTTGGATCACATGCAAAGAGCTGGGGAAGTGTAGATATTGGTGTGATAGTATGTGGTCCTCCTACTCTTCAGTCAAGTGTTGCTAAAGAGTGCAGAAGGCAGAACTTGCAAAGAAGAGGCCATCAGGCTATTTTCCATTTCAACAGCCACAGCTTTGACCTCTAGTTCCCCCCAGTAAGTATCCGATAGCTCGAATAAGGAGGAGTTGTTACTGCTCTAATGGGAAAATGGATCATATCAGCTAGTTTATCTTTGATCCTTGTAGAATGTACCTATGCCTTATGGTATCTGTTGTAAGCATCTTTTACATTTTCAATCATTGTAAATGCAGCTTTAACAGTATGTAAGTATATAACAACATCGCCTATACCTATACGGCTAGTAACTACATAAATGATAAATCTGCAGCCTGTTATCAATGAGAATTTCTGAATTCCATACCATTGTAATAGTGTCTTGTATCTGATTTGCTTCCATTTTTATTTCCCAGCGACTCTATTCTAAAAGATAATGCTCCTTGTGAAGGCTCATTTTTACTTCAACAATTTGACCTTTATCATGACTGCACTGCTAAGGGGTAATTTGCATAAATAGCCTTTTTCCAGGCTGCTATTTAAATTTAGTAGAACGTTGGTGTCACTCGTCGAAGTGTCCCGAGTTCAAAAACGAAGTGGAGAAGAGGATAGATGCATGCTAAACAAGCAAAATTTTACAAAAATATGACACTTTTTGGGACGATCTTTAACTTTAGACCCCTTCTTGCCCGTGGTTAAACTTTCAAGGTCAAAAGTGAAAATGTTGCCTATAAGGCAAGCGAAGAGTGATACTTGTTAAACTTGAAGCATGCCCAGATAGAGCAAGGGAGAGACGAAAAGTTTATATCATCTACTTTGAAGGTTATTTTGTATATTTTACCCCTAAACAAGGACTACGATGAATTGTACAACTTCATTTTAATTAACTTTGCTATCGTCCCTACTTCTTTTAATGTCTCGGCTTGCAAGCCAGCAAGCTACGAGTTAGGATTTACTTCTCTTCCAATGCTATTAGTGAGCTCCGCTTTTGTTAGTGGAGTATTCCTTAGAGTCATCTTTATTTAATTATTTCTTTGTTTACTTAGAGAACTGTCCAGAAAATCTCATGTCCTGAGCAATGCATCACTTTATCAATGGAGGCTTCATAGCCATAGTCGTTGGGTTAAGATTCAACTATTTTTTATAATAACTTAGCTCTATTTTATTGGTTACTATGAATAAAGTTTTGGAGTTGATTTATTTAAATGTTTAAATTAATCAAAAATATTTGATTAAAGCATTGCCTTGTTACATATAAAGTTTAGAGTTATAATAGATTTGATAAGCAGAGATGGTTCACTCGATCATGCTTAGTGATCGAGTGCCGGTTCCGACTTGTTCAGAAAATGAGTCGTGACAATTGGTGCTATAGTGTGCGGTCCTCCTTCTCTTCAGTCCATTGTTTCTAAAGAATGCAGAAGGCAGAGCTTGCAAAGAAGAGGCCATCAGGCTATTTTCCATTTCGACAGCCACAGCTTTGACCTCTAGTTCGCCCCAGTAAGTATCCGATAGCTCGAATAAGGAGGAGTTGTTACTGCTCTAATGGGAAAATGGATCATATCAGCTAGTTTATCTTTGATCCTTGTAGCATGTACCTATGCCTTATGGTATCTATTGTAAGCATCTTTTACATTTTCAATCATTGTAAATGCAGCTTTAACAGTATATAAGTATATAACAACATCGCCTATACCTATACGGCTAGTAACAACAATAACAACAACTACCCAGTTCATTTAATCTGACAAACAAAACTACTTACGTCTAAAGTTTTTCTGTTCCTTTACTTAACATGGTGATCATTTATTTTATAAGTTATTCTTTTGAATGCCAGCGTGTCCGTTAAAACAGACATTAAATCACATATTTAAGTAATGTGGGATAATATTGCTTCATTGCCACAACTAGAATGTATTCTAGTCCTTTCACTTCTTAATTGTTTTGAACAATGATTTATTTTTAAGTACCTACGTAAAAGAATAATGAACTATACCTTTTTTTCGAGGCTAGAAGAATTAGTGAGAAATGTATATTTTTGTTTACTCTAAATTCGGATAACAATTAAACTTATAATGTGGTTTTAAGGACACGAGATTTCTGTTAGATTTTTAAGTGAAATTTTAAGTTCCCCTAAGAAAGGGACATTGTCCCATATTGGAAGAGAAAGAGGTTGTTGATGGGTATATAAGCAATCGCCATTCTTCTAGCTCTTAAAGAATAGAAAAGAAGGCAAGCCTCACACAGTCGCCGTCGTCGTCGCTCGGCCGACTTCGGCTTCGGTCAAACGATTGATTGATTAATTTTTCGGACCAAATTTATTTGTTAATAGTAAATATTAACACAAATGTTATTAAATATCCGTTTTAATATATATAAAGATCCAACGGAATATTAAACGTTTTTCTGTTATCCATTTTTAGTTTTTCGGGTGTGTAACTGAAAATTAACCTCCCTCTTCAATTCCCGATTTATTATTGCATAAATTAGCCATTTATGTTATGACATTTATGCTATGACCGTTTTGTATAAACAACCAGTCTGAATAGTTACACCTCTTCAGTTTTCAGCCCAACATTGGCTAGTACAAGTCCATTCTCTCACATTTTCCAAACGATTTTCTGAGTTCTCCTCATTTCTTCTGCATTATTTTATCTTCAAAGAAAGCAATAGTAAGTATGATTTGCTACCAAACTTGTGTTCGCTGAAATACTAGGGCTTGAAGTACTATTACACCAATGTGTACTTCGTTTTATCCTGGGGAAAAATAATCCATAACATTAGGTACTATGAGGGGCTTAAATTCCTTAAGGAAACACTGTGACTTCAATGAGCTCGGATTAACTTTTGTTGCGTTTACATTTTCTTTTTATATGCTAATTATTTTTTCCAGAATTAGTTTATAAATACAGTTTACTAACAATTTCACCTAATATCAATTGATGAATATGAAGATCAATAATGGAAATTGACAATCAGATAAAGCAAACCAGTATTGAAACGTAACTCAGCCCTCGAGCTTGAGTGGCCTCGAACTGATCAGTACGCGAATAGTTAAGAAAGAAGCAAACTGATGAACAAGAATATAAGCTGGACAGAAAGTATTATATTGCTTTGATATGCGTGAATGTAATATATAGTAAAGGAATCATATCTATATTACAATTCTAATTATGAAAGTAAATCCCATGATTAACCTAAACAACTACCTTTGATTTGATCTGTTCCAAGATTTCATCTAAGATATTCTACTAGTTGTAAATATATCGTCTTTCTGTTATTGTGCGTTGCTCTAAGTCTGACCTATTTAGTCTTGATCACTACAGGCCTCAATTTCGACAGGCACCTCTTTTCTCGATCTCAGTACGTTGTCCTTTTGCTTTGTTCTGATCCACTATGAGGCCGACCTTCGATGCAACTCTCTAGTCTCGATTATATAATAAAATCGGGTAGGGCTAGTTTTAATCGTATATAGATAGTTCCCTCGTTTTTTGGAGTGTAATGAGAAGAAACAAGTTGAGTCTTTGATTTGTACCTCGACATGTCATGATGTCATCCTTGTGACATAAGCGATGGAAGTGCCTAAAACGTCACATTGGTATAGTTCTCAAATTCATTAATGAGCATCAGTTGGTGGTCGGCCACCAGTGCCTTTGAATCGTCTCCGTGAATCCCTTAAATAGACCCCCTCTCTCATTGATTCAATCTTTACTTTCACTTTCTTCTAATCTCCTAAGTTTTTTACATCTCTTAAGCTCTTCCTTTCTTCAAAATCTCCAGGTTTTGTTGCTAATCCCCTTTCAAACACCAAATCCTATCATCTCCCTCTCTCTTTAAACTCAGACAAAAATGGCAAAAACGTCAAAAATTGATCCTCATAAGGATAAAAGCTTCTTCATCGCGGCTAGCCGGCGATAAAATACCGGTGGAGCCGCGCCCTGAGGAGTGTGTTCCCGGAATATGTGTCCATACTTCCGACTTCAAGGTCGAGAAAACTTCATCGATCCCTGGTCGATGCGAGACATGTTGAGATATATATGCTCGATAACTGAGAGCGACCTTGAGTAGGTAAAGAAAGGATGCAATTGGAAAGAGAAAGAGGTGGTGATTCCGGCCCTGAAGAAGACATCACTATCCATGTGGAAGGGTTTCTAAGTGATTACACTTACCCTTTCATGATGGGCTCTATTGATCCCGACATTTTTTATTTTTGCCGTAAATATCAAACAACCCTAGGTCTAATCCATCCCACCTTTTGGAGGATTGTTATTTTGCTCCGATTCATCGCGAGCAAAGTCGAAGGGATGTATTTCACCCTCGACCACCTCATCAGGTTGTACATCCCCCGTCTCTATCGAGGTTGGTTAATAAGACTTCAACGTCGGGCTACCAAGGTGTTGTTCTCGAGTATAGATGAGGACAGAGATTGAGGATAGATGTGCCAGTTCGTTCGAGTAAAGACTTCTGATCTAATCCCGACCGAGAAGATGACATTTCCCGAGGAATCGAATATGAACCGTAAATACAATCCCACATATAGCTTTTGTTTATTGTTTTGTTTCTTTTGCTTCTTCTCATCGGCATCTCTTTCTATAATGTAGCGGTATCTTGGATGTCCGGTGCAATGCCTAACCTCAAGAGCTGGGTTCAGGATCTGGCTATGACCTTTCGTACGCTGAGCGCTCATGGCGTGATTTGGCAAGGGGCCGATGGGAGGCCAAAAATCATGGTAAGCCCCTTTTCATATATTTGATGATTTTTGCTAAAATATTTCTTTTCACATACACTTGATTTCCTTTCATACAGGTCGCAGACATGATGCTGTTATGAGGCCCCCGACCGTTGATAAGGAGGTTTTGCCCCCGATCCCGAAACCGGCAAAGGATAAAAAGAGAAAAAGGGTCTCGACCTCCGAGGATCCAAATCCCAAGAAAAGTAAGCCTTGTAAGCCGAAGAAAGGCACCGTCCATCTGCCTGCTAAGGTAGCTCAACGACTAAGAGATAAAGAAAAAGAACGACTCCAAATTGGTTGCCCGAGTGGAGAAAAACACCGAGGCCCTAAAGGCCACTGATTTGGTGAGGGTTGAAAAAGTTTAGCCTTGAACCGAGGAGGTCTTGGAAGAGGGGCTGGGCAAAGTCCATGAGTCATCGAAGACTAAAGATGCCTCCGCCAAAATGAGCAATTGGTGGGTATGCCTGAAGGGGTTGGCTCCGAAGCGCTTCGAAATTGAAGATAACACACCTAGTGATTCACTCAGGGCAATATTAATTGGAGACTCACCATCACTCGCTGCATTTTCTAAGGAGGCAATTCAGGATGCCCGAGCTTTGAGGACTCCTGATATGGAAGGAGCCCAAGAAGGGAGTACCTTTTCCGTGGTTGCTTTACAGGAGTTGAAGATGCTATCGATCTGAGTGATGCATCGAGTCTCTATGATGAGGCCTAACGAATCTTGAGTTAGGTAAGTCTCAACTACCCTTATCGATATCACACTTGTATTTATTTCTTCTTGTCTAATTTCCTTTCTTCTTTCTACATACACCTTGGCACTCTATCAGGAGGCGTTTTCTAAATCCTGAGAAGATCTCCGATGCAAGGACGATCTTCAAAGGCTCATAGAGGATATAAAGCTCTCAAACTTCTTAGAGGGTAAAAGGAAGAGGAGATCAAGGACCTTCGAGTCGAATTCGACACGACTAACAAATAATAGACCAACTTGATTGAGCATGTAATGAAAATCTTAGAAGCTTATGGTGTCAGTTTGGGGTCGATGACTAATATTTCAATCTTACAGGTTCAGCAAAAGGCCGAAAAGATCGAATAACTCCATAAGGAGGTTAACATGATGAGGGTAGAGACCTTGGGGTGGAAATAAAATATGAATCATTCTGCCTCGGAGAAAGATGTTGCTCGAGCCCGACTATCATTAGTCGAAAGTCAACTTCAAGGCATGAAGGAGGAAAACTCATCTCAAGACAAGTAAATAGAGGATCTCGAAGCTCGATTAGACGCCGAACTTGCAAAGGTTAAAGCTAAGTCAAAAAGAGTAAAGGCTGAGGTGGAGGCGATCGTGGTCGTCTACCAATCTGATGCTGAAGCTACTTAAGCTCGAGCAAAGGAAGTTGCTGATACCACTCATACTCGAGTACTCTGGGTCACCGAGCTTTCCAAGTGCCAGTCCTGAAAGGAAACTCTCTAGAAGATCCACGCTCGTGGCTTCTATCTCTCTATAGAGATAAAAAATGCAAAAGAACTTGAAGTCGAAGCAAGAGCACTGGTCACTTCCGATGATTATTCTAGGAGCGTGAGTGAATCTGAGAGCAGAGAAGATCCCAATGATGAAATGTAGCTCCTGGGGAAAATTAGGCACTTAGGTTTTTGCTTTGTTGAATTTTTGTGTAGGACCCTGATTGGTCTTTGTATATCTATACACACACACACACATATATATACATATATATATATATGTATGTATACATATATATATATACATATATATATATATATATATATATATATATATATATATATTATATATATATATATATATATATTTCCTTTCTGACTTATCTTTCCAATTTATGCTTTGTGAAAATTTTGTTTCGTTCATGCCTTGTGAAAATTTTGTTCATGAGTAGGAGGTTAAGGCAATTTGATCGTAGTCAGACTAATGTAGTCTTTATAATTGGGTAAGTACTTGCTCTAATTCGAATTAGGATGACCCTTAGGTTTTAGTTGACTGAGGATGACTTCTCAAACTTAAAAAATAAAACGGCCCTTAGGCTCTTGAATTAGGCCGATATGGCCTTAAAAGAGTGGCTCTTTTCCCTTTTCATCTTAAAAGATTTAATCATATAAAATTTTGTATGCCTTAGAATAAGATTGTTTCGATAGTTCGAACAGTTCGGTACCCTTTTAGGGTTTTGGAGGGTTGATGTTATCGAAACCCTTTGTAATTTTGTCAATGGTAGCCTTTTAACCAGCCTTTTCGTGAAGATATTAGAAAGTCTATTTTTATTATGGAATTCGAACGTCTATGAACCGTGTTAGTTTGGTCATAGCCTTTAACTTGAGATTTGCCTCTTGGGCTTGTTTCTGGATTATACTTCGAAATTCTTCGAAGTGTTAGTCCCAGGGTGGGGTGGTCGTGGCGTATAAAAACGAGGGTTGTCTTTTTAAGTTCTTATGATCTCGAGATTTTAATAGTTTGATTACACTTATCTTTCAGATGGCAGTCCCTAAGTAGGGGAGTAAGTAGTTTGAACTTTAGTTGTGATCGGCCCTTAAGCCTGTCTCCACAATGGACCAAAATTATGAACTTGTAAAGTAAAAATTTCTCTAAGGCATAAAATATTTGGCAAAGAAAAATACTTCTCTCAATATATTATATATTGATAGAATTTAATTCTCTCGAGTAATCTACATGGTCATGGTTCATTTGACCATTTTGCCCTTGTAAAGTTTTACCTATCGAGGCCCTATTGACACGAAGTATAGAAGTATCACTCTTATAACAAAGGCGACATCCGAGGGTGATGCTCTCCAATATTCTAGGTTGATTGTGATGAAGCCTAGGATACTATTCAATTGCTCTAAGTTAGCACGAAAAATGGTTGCCTTATTAAAAACCATGCCGGAAAAATCCATTTGGATTAAAAATCGGTCTAAGGGAAAAAGAGTGCAATGCCTGCTTTTAGACCTAAGGACTTTGGGATGAAGAATCCTTTGATGTCTCCGATTAAACACCTGCAATTGGTTAGTGCAAAATATAAATGAAAATGGATAAGGTCATACCTTAACAGTAATAGCGTCTGAGGAGTGATACGTTCCAATTGTTTGGTAATTGCTCATTGTCCATTGTGCCAAGTTTGTAGGATTCTTTTCTGAGGATGTCAAGGACCCGATATGGTACTTTCCAGTTTGGGCCAAGTTTTCCTTCATTAGGTCTTGAGTATTGAGGGTGACTTTTCTCAAGACTAAGTCCCCGGTTTTAAAGTGTCGAAGATTTGCTCTTCGATTGTAATACCTTTCGATCCGTTAATTCTGTGTGGCCATTCGAACAACGGTGACTTCCCATCTTTCATCTATCAATTCACGGCTCATATTCGTAGCCTCATTATTTGGCTCTTCCACTGCATACTGAAACCTAAAGCTATATTCCCCAACTTCGACCGAGATCAGAGCTTCCACACCATAGAATAAAGAGAATAGTGTTGCCCCCGTACTGGATTTTGACGTTGTTAGATACGCCCAAAGGACCTCGTGCAATATTTCTCTCCATTTTCCTTTAGCTTCATTCAATCTTTTCTTCAGATTTTGGATGATGGTCTTGTTTGTCGATTCGGTCTGTTCGTCCCCACTAGGATGATACGGCGTTGACATGATACTTTTTATTTTGTGATCTTCAAAAAACTTTGTCACTTTGGTGCCGATGAATTACTTTCCATTGTCGCACACGATCACAGCATGCATTTCGAATAGGTATATAATGTGGTCCAAGAGGAAATCTAAGACTTCTTTTTCTCTGACTTTCTCGAAGGCCTGTGTTTCAACCCATTTAGAGAAATAGTCAGTCATAAACAAAATGAATTTAGCTTTACCTGGGGCAGATGGTATAACGCCGATGATATCCATCCCCTATTTCAGGAATGGCTATCGGATAGGACTGAGTGGATTTGCTCTCTATGCTAGTGGATCATCCGCGTATACCTTTGACATTTATCGCACTTTGGAACATATTCTCTAGTGTCCTTTTCCATATCGACCCAATAATATCCTTCTCTGATGACTTTTTGAACCAATGACTCGGCACCAGAATGAATTTTGCAAGTGCCCTAGTGAATTTCTCATAGAACGTAGTCGGTGTCTCATGGTCCCAAAAATTTTACTAACGGTCCATCGAACGTTCTCCTATTCATTTCTCCATCCTCGGCCTATGTGAATAGTGTAGCCTTCGTGCGTAGAGTCCTTGATATTTTAGGATCTGATGGCAACTCCCCGTTTTGTAGGTATTCGATGTACTTATTCCTCCAATCTCTGGTTAGACTTGTGGAGTTTATTTCAGCATGTCCTTGTTCAGTTTATGACCTCGAAATTTGTATGACAATCCCCGAGCTAAGTTCATCATCTTCGATCGACGACCCCAAATTTGCAATGGCATCGGCCTTGCTATTTTGTTCTTGAGGTACGTGTTGCAGGGTCCATTCTTTAAATCAATGTAGAGACACTTGTTGTTTGTCCAAGTACCTTTGCATTTGATCTTCTTGAACCTCGAAAGTTCTGTTGACTTGATTTACCATAAATTGGGAGTCACAGTTGGCCTTGATGATCTCCGCTACCAAGCTCTTAGCTAGTTCGAGACCTGCAATCATGGCCTCATACTCAGCCTCATTGTTTGTTAATTTCGAAGTTTTGATAGACTATATAATTTTATTACCTGTGGGTGGCGTCAAAATGATGCCTATCCCGAACCCCTTCACGTTTGAAGCCCATCTATGACGAAGGTCTACACCTCCGATGATGTATTTAATTTTCATAATAGCTCCTTTTCGACCTCGGGTACGAGGGCTGGCGTAAAGTCAGCCATAAAATCTGCCAATATTTGACACTTGATGGCTGTTGGGGGTTGATATTTGATATTGTACCTGCTGATATCTACGACCCATTTGGCCAGTCGATCCAAAGTTTGGGCTTGTGCAAAATGTTTCTAAGGGGTTAGTTTGGTAACAACACAAATTGGGTGACATTGAAAATATGATTTTAATTTCCTAGAGGCGCTTATTAAAGCAAGCACTAATTTTTCTAAGTGTGGATACTGGGTCTCGGCTTCACCTAAGGTCCTCCTAACATAATAGATAGAAAATTGCATACCTTGATCTTCTCGAACTAAGAACCCACATACCGCTATCTCCGAGAACATTAAATAAAAGTAAAGTTGTTCGTCCGCCTTCGGGGTATGAAGCAATGGTGGTGTCATAACCCCAAACCACCCCGATCGTGATGGAGCCTATCACAGTACTAGGTAAGCCGATTCAACACCAATAATATAAAGGGTCTTTTGTAAATTCATTTTGTAATCAATTATGATCACAAATCTTTCCTTTTAATATGCCAAAATAAGCGAAAAACAAATACGCAAATACATCAAACACTGCTTGATCCTGGTGTCACTAGTCATGAGCCACTAAGATATTGTCCAATACTGTCTACTCAATATAAGATAAGACGAAAACATATAATACTAAGGATAGGAAGGAGAAAGGCAGTTGCGGACGCCATGTAGTTACCATGCTATTTCCGGAAATTACTTAGAAGATGCTGGATACTCTCACTTGGATGCTTTGGCACCTAGATCAGCACACAAGGTGCATAGAGTAACGCGAGTATGCCAACTCAGTAAGTAACCAAAGTAAATAAAGACTGAGTGCAGTGACAAGCATTTAAATCATATACATAATCCAATATAAAATCTCAATAGCAATAACAAAGTCAAATCCGTAGTTCAATTTTCAAATATCTCGTAAAAACTCCTGTTTCAATAAAAGTTATTTAAAACATTTGTTCAACTTTTTTTTCAATAAAGGCTCAGTATAAAAGAAAAGTGAGAACGGTAATCTCATATATAAGTCCCTGTCGCGCCCCTTTTTTTTCCTCCAAGAAATCGGGTTTATGAAATTTGGTTGGGACAACTCTTTCCTTTTGGGATATGGGTTTTTCAATTGTTGAAGAGTCGCCACCTAACATTAAGGTAGGTTAGGAAACACCTATAGGGTTCAACTACAACCACATTTGATAACTAGAGATAGGGTAAGGGCTTGAAATTATCCCAAGGGGAAGGTGTTAGGCACCCCTCAGAATCCATTGTGTGGTTCCCGGCCAGATAGTTCTTTGTGAATTTGTGAATGAGTAAACAAACAAGGTTCAAATAAGAGGGGGTTTTAAATACACAAGTGTTTGAAAAATGATTAAATAAAGCAAAAGTTTTGAAAAGAGTTATAACTAAGAATACTGATGAATATACAAGGGTCCTAGGTTTGTTTATAATATGGATCATATCAATGCAATACCCGATAACCACTTCTCAAATAGGGGCTACACGTGGTATTGGCGCGCCAGACTTCATATCCATATCTACGCTTCCCACCCCATAAAGGTATTAAAGCGCAGATCAGTCTCGACCTCTATTACGTGCTATTAACTGTCACATTTCTATCAGTCCCGAAGGAATTTTAGGACTACTATTCCGAAGGGTCAGTCTTGACTCTTAGGTTTAAAGGTAAAAGCTAAGGCAGTAGATAAAATATGTAGGACTGCCTTTAACTGGGAAACATGTAAGTAATTAGAAGGCTCATATAAACCTCCGCAAATAATGCATATAAATAGCACGGCTCAAACACAGTTAAAGTCTGAATTTTAAGTCCTAAAGTAGGGTATTTGAGTCAGAACCAGATTCATTATATAGCTCAAAGAAGAAGTCTGAATCAAGCCTGTCTGCTGGTTGTAGCAATTGATAATTAACAAAGGCATTTCCTGTTTTTATTCAAGTAGTTACTTAAGGCTTGCCACCCGTAATATGATATCCTATGAGCATGATATCTATAGTGACACCGTAAAGTAGTGATTAATTTAAAACAGGTGATTTGGATCCTATAAATATGCTTTCTACTGGAATTAGGTCGATTGAGTGTTTGAGAAACTTATTAAAGAAGTGTCGGGGTAATTAACTATTCCAATTCAGAATGTCGACATGAACTAGATGGCTTCTCCAGCTAAACTGTTTTTAAATCTATATGGGCATGATTTATATTATAGCTATTTAAATCCTATAGGCATGGTTTCTAAGTGTGTGAGGTTTGACTTTGGACCTATAGACATGATTTCTAAAGAAAACGAGTTTGGATACATGTTGTAACGAGAATTGAGCTTCAATTACTTGATATCCTATAGGCATGAAATATGATCGTAAAGCTAATTTTATGACTCTACAAACATGTTATCTATTATTAAAGTCATTTATGTCCTATAGACATGATATCTAGTCATGAAAGCTGAATTTATTTTGAACAAGCACTGATCATATAGGCATGGTTTCTACCCAATTTACCCACGATATATACAACTACTCACCCTTTTCACTAATCTCCTGTTATTGTTTACAAATTATTACAAACCGTGTGAGTGGATTAAAAATGAAGAAATGAAAGAAAAAGCTACAACCATAGAAAGCCTGATTTGACTTCCTATCTGAGATATGCAATAAACCATATTAATGCCAATGTTATTCCAAGACTTTCTTGTACTTGGGTATGGAAAAGTTCCCTAAAGATCTCAAGGGATCCCGGGCAGTGCTTACACCTAAGTTTACATAACCAAATAGAATGAGTGTAGTATGGAAGGGCCAACCCTTATGTGTCCAAGATCAGAGGGAACTCCAGGGTCCCAAGACAAGGCTCACATAAGAGCGGTAGAACCTAGGCTCTAAGAGTATAGTAGAAGTGCAGAACAGAGATTTATTAAAACTGACTTGGAAATAGTAAATAATGAAGGTGATTTGAAAACAGTTGCAGTGGTGAAATAGAATAAAAATCATTCAGAGGGGGCAAAGGATTATGGAATTCATTGTATAACCCCAACAGGGGTCAGATTTGGTCATGCACATCAATAGCTGATGCTGGCATGGGCATAAACCATCCAAAGGAACACAAACACATATAGGGGATATGGGGGTTTGGGATTTACAAGGTAGCAAGTGCACAACAAATGACTGACAAAATGCACATGTAGAGGAGCACTAACTTAAAAAGGGGAAGAGAACATATTTTAGCATGTTAGTAACATGAATGGACTACAGAAACATGAGCAGAAGAAAACATAAATGAGAGACTGAAGCAACTTAAAGAAACATATTATTGTTGAGACTTAGAAAAAAGTAACTAGGACATACCAGTAGAGAAGCAAAGTGCAGAAAGATAAAGAAAACAAGAGTCCACAATCCAGCCTTGGCCTTCAGCCGGGTAGACAAAGCAATAGCACAAGTAGCAGTAAAGAAAGAGAGAATTTTGAGTGTAAGTGCGTTTTCTGAACTCAAGTTTTTTGTTCGTGTCTTAAAAGAAAAGAAGGTATGGTATTTATAGTTTTAAAACGAGTAAATATTAAGGTAATAACTAATGTTTTGACACAAATATGAAAATAATCATCATTAGAATCGATTAACCTAAGTGATTCCCTTTCAATTAAGGAAAGAAATTCAGTTTGGGACAGACTGATTATTGCTATATAAGGAGGCAGTAAAAACATGAAGTAAATAATCAAGTCTAAGTACAAAATAGGCTTACGTTGGGAAATGATTCAACAAGGTAAAACATCACAGTAAAGGGAAAGGAATCAAATAATTTTAAATAGGCGAGTGAAATTAGGATTCATAAAAGAAAAGCTTTGGCAATCGGTCACCAGATCAAGATCAATCAAGGAAGAAACATGATTCTGCACTTTAGTATTTAAATAGAGTGAACAGAAGCATCAGACGTGCGAAGCCAAACACATTGGCAAAAGAGAAAACACAAACATACAGTAGGGACAGATATAAGCTAGGATTCAATAGTAAGAAATATATTTGAAGCTCAGTAGTCAAGTAGGTCAAGTAGTCACGTAGAATCAACAGTGAAGAAAAACAAAGTATCAGGTAAGAAAATCAAAAACAAGTAAAGGTCTCATAGTAGTAATAAGTGAGAAATGCCCTTTTTAAGAAATTAGGGTTTCGACAGTAGTTGAGTTTAAGAGATGAAAAGAACTCAATCAGATAATTCAAACAAGGAGAAGAGAGTATGAAACAAAGAACTTAAAATAAGGATACATTTAGGCAAACAATTTTAGAACTCGGATAAGAAAAAAAGGGAACTAGGGTTTTTAACATGCTAAAATAGATAGAAGAAAAACATGAGCAAGTCGTTTTAAGCATAGTAGAATCACAAACAACATTAAAATTATAGACAGGATATTTATAAACCTAAAGGAAAACCCTATCGTTGAAAAATGAAGAGTTGTTTTGAATGAAAGAAAATCGAGGGACCTTCACGAAAATACTTAAGAAGTTCGTAGTAAGCACAGATCTAAGATAGATTTGAAGAAATTTGAAAGATGTTAAATATTTGGGTATTGAAAATCCAAAAAACTGAGAAAGACCTTAAAAGTTACCGATTTAACCAGAAAAGTCAAAGATTTGACTTGAACGGCCATGAATGGCGGAAGAAAGGTCATGGATGGCCGGAGAAGGGCTATGTACAAAATTTGAGCAAGGACTAGACCAAATTCCCTCAAGGTTTGGCTATGAAACCACATAAACAAACACCCAGGAGCCATATGAGACTAATGCACACCTCAAATGGCTATGAGAGGCCATGGATTAGGCAGGGGTTGACGTGGATTGGGTGGGATTAAGTGGTGACGGCTAGGGTTCATGAGAGATTGCAGAGAGAGTTGAGAAGGAAAGGGTTTCAGAGGCGACGGTTGTTGAAAATTGAAGTAGGTTCAGGGGTCTTTTGGGTTTAATTATGGAAGGGCGAATGTTGGTCGTTGATCCGAATAATCAACAGTATGGATTTAAAAGGGTAGGTGGGGAATATGGGTTGGGTCGTTTGAATTGGGTTATAGGTTGAGTTTAAATTGGGATTGGGCCGGGAAAGTTGGGTTTAATTTGCGGTCAGATTTAGGCTACAATTTAAATGCAATTGGACTATTATTTAAATAGCTAAATTTTTCCCTTTTAAATTATAAAAGAGGAAATTTAATTTTTGAAAATAAATTGAAAGTACCAAAATGATTTATGGAATAAAATTGATAATTAAAAATACAGGTCTTAATTTTATGAATATAAAACGCAATTGAATCTTAAAAGGGCTAATATTGCAATTATATGTGATTTAGATTAAAAATACTAAATAACTTAGTAAAAATATGCAAAAATTACTTGAGCTTTATTTTAGCATAAATATAAAATTCCAATAAATGAATTACCAACATAATAATTTTGGAAATATTTATTGGGTTTTTATTGATAAAAGAGGAAAATAAATTGATTTAAAAACCTTTAATAATTATGGAAAAATAATAAAATATTTGGACATATATATATATATATATATCTATATATATATATATATATATATATATATATATGCTTTTTTGAATTTTTTTGCACATTGAAAAATATATAGGGAAAATTTGGGTATCAACAGCTGCTCCTCTTTACCTTGTTAGGATAAAAGAGTTGTCGGGTAAAGATATGATGGCCAATTTTGACCGAGCGAAATGGTTCGAAGAGGTTTAGGCCGCACCCTAGATTTTTGAGCTTCCTACATATCCCTGGTTTTACAGTAATCAGGCCATATGCAGTTCATAGTCCATCGGCGGAGTATGCTGATGGAGACTATTCAAGAACAGGCGTAATATCCAAGATGGGGTGAGTGGACGGCTTGTGGGAATGGCTAAGATTTGATATGGCTGTGGGAACTGGAGTGGGACCGCTCCTGCCAGGATGGTCGTTGCTTGTCGATTTACCTGCAATTAGAAACAATACAAGCGTACATCAAGCATAAATTTAATCATGATGCAAATTCTCGTCAGACCATGAATGTTGTCTTTGGACGGTTAGAATGACGTCCTTAGACCATGGTATCCTGGTCCATGAAGCATATGATAAAGGATTCGCAGGACATGAAATGATGCTCTCGGGCTATAAATATGGTGCGTCCGAACCATGATGCCTTTTGAATAAGGATATACAGAAGATTGAAAGGGATCCTCAGGCCATGAGATGATGTACTCATGCTATGAAGATGGTTCCTCTGAACGATGATGTCTTTGGATAATTTAGTGATCTTTCAGTCCATGAGATGCAGTATGAGGCGATCTTTCATCCGTGTAATGTGTCGATCTTTCAGCTATGCAATATGGCGATCTTTCAATCGTGCAATGTGGCAATCTTTCAGCCGTACGATATGGCGATCTTTCGTCCATGCAATGTGGCAATCTATCAGTCGTGCAATATGGCGATCTTTCAGCCGTACAATGTGGCGATCTTCAGCTGTGCAATGTGGCGATCTTTCAGCCGTGCAATGTGGATCAAGACAGTGCTTAGTCTGGAAGGCAGAATAGTAGCCATATGTAAGTTGGAAGGCAGAATGTTATCCTTATGCAATGCTGATGTAGATAGACGTAGAGCTTAACCTTAATAGGAAGAATAGCAGCCTTATGCAAGTTGGAAGGCAGAATGCTAGCCTTATGCGATGCGGATGCAGATAGAGGTAGGGCTTAACCTCAAAAAGCATAATGGTAGCCTTATGCAAGTTGGAAGGAAGAATGGTAGCCTTATGCAATGCGGATGCAGATAGATTTAGAGCTTAACCTCGGAAGGTAGAATGGTAACCTTATGCAAGTTGGAAGGAAAAATGGTGGCCTTATGAAATGCGGATGCAGATAGAGGCAGAGCTTAACCTCAGAAGGTATAATGGTAGCCTTATGCAAGAAAGATAATAGCGAATTATAGTAGAGTTTCTTATATAATAGCAAATTACGGCATGGCGATTACTGGGAGCACTGTGACATACAGAACATTATGGGTGTATGCTGATAGCAAATGTTGGCAAGTGCAATGTTTCAGATAATCGTATTCTTGAACAATGTTTGTTCTATAGACATACAATACGTTCAATGATTTTGTAATCCTAGTGCCTGCATCCAAGGAAAAATCATGAGTTTTGTATAGGGGAAGGTTAGTTCGTATCCGTGCTGGATTTGCTTGACTCGTTCGGCTTTGATCTGGTGATACAGTCTGCATCCTTGAGGTAGCGTGGCTAAACAAAGCAGTTTCAATAATAGATATGCAACGATTTTGTAAAAGTATGACATAAATGTATAATTAAAATAGTTTTTAGATGAATCGACGACTGTGATATGGTTCGCGACATTGCAACCTCTCTTGCTACAGAAGTTTGAGGGTCCTTCTCAAAATTCTTCCCCGTTTTGATGGGTCGACATTTGTGACTATTGCTCGTGCAACGATCGGCTGAAATTACTTCGGCATTTTGAAGGTCCTCCTCAAAATTTTGCCCCAGTTTCCACTTTTTTTTTGGGGGGGGGGGGGGGGGAGGAATAAAAAGTTTATTGAATTGTGACCAAACCTATAGAGCAGCCTACGTATGCCCTCTTAAACTGGAATCAGGTCAGATATTCAATTTACATCATATACGGAAAACATATAGATTACTCATAGTAACGTTTGACTGCATCTGAATTAATCGGCTTTGGCCAAACTTCTCCATCCATTTCTACAAGTATGAGGGATCTACCCGTCAAAATATGGTGAACCATGTATGGGCCCTGCCAGTTGGGAGAGAACTTCCTTTTGGCTTTATCTTGATGCGGAAAAATTGTCTTTAACACCAGCTGCCCTAGTGTGAACTGTCTTGGCTTGACTCTTTTGTTGAAGGCTCTGGACATTCTGTTCTGATAGAGTTGACTATGCAAACTGCGTTCATTCTCTTTCCGTCTATACGAGCTAGTTGCTCGTAACGACTCTTCACCCACTCTGCATCGTTGAGACCGACTTTATGTATGATCCTTAGTGAAGGAATTTCTACTTCAGCGGGAATGACAACCTCTATACCGTAAACCAGCATATAATGGGTTACCCAGGTAGATGTGCGGATTATGGTGCGATATCCTAATAGAGCAAATGATAACTTCTCATGCCACTATTTATGCTTCTCTATCATTTTCCTCAATATCTTCTTGATATTCTTGTTGGCGACTTCCACACCTCCATTCATTTGAGGCCTGTAGGCTATGGAATTCTTGTGTTTGATCTTTAAGGTTTCGCACGTGGCTTTTATCAAGTCGTTGTTGAGGTTGGATCCATTATCAGTAATGATTGACTTTGGAATACCGAATCGACAAACAATATGGTCGGGGACAAAGTCTGTCACAACTTTCTTAGTCTCTGCTTTGTAAGATGCTGCTTCGACCCACTCAGTGAAATAGTCAATTTCCACTAGGATAAACCTGTGTTCGTTGGAAGCGCCAGGCTTGATTGGTCCAATGACATCCATTCCCCAAGCGAGGAACAAGTGAACTTGTTCTGTAAAGCTCGCTTTAAGGTACTTTTATCATGTCTGCATGTATTTGACAATGATGGAATTTTCGGACACACTAGATACAGTCTATTTCCATAGTTATCCAAAATTAACCGGCCCGGAGTATCTTCTTTGCTAAGACAAAACTGTTCATTTGTGGGCCACAGGTCCCAGCATGAATTTCCTCAAGAATCCTGGATGCTTCTTTCGCGTCAACACACTTTATTAATACCAAATCAGGAGTCCTCCTATACATGATTCCTCCACTGTGAAAGAAATTATTGGACAATCTCCAAAGTGTGCATTTTTGAGTATTATTGGCAAGCTCTAAGTACTCTCCTTTTTTTGAAATATTCCTTGATATCATGAAATGAAGGCTTTCTATATGCTTCTTCTTCAACATGGGTACAATAAGCTGGCTGATTTTGAATTTTCACCAAAATGGGATCAATGAAATTCTTATCTGTATGTTGTATCATAGATGGCAGGGTAGCCAATGCATCAGCGAACTCATTCAAGATTCTGGGAACATGTTGGAATTCCGTCTTCATGAACATATTTCTCAATTCCCATTCATGATGCATATATGAGAGTATTTTGGAATTCTTGGTTCCCCATTCTTCTCGTACCTGATGTATGAGTAAATCTAAATCTCCAATCACTAGTAGCTCTTACATGTTCATGTCAATAGCCATTTTGAGCCCTAAGATGGAGGCTTCATATTCGGCCATGTTGTTAGTGCAGGGGAACCTGAGTTTGGCATACGCTAGATAATGCTGACTGATTTTTGATACAAAGACTACTCTTATGCCAACTACTTTGAAGATTGCTGCTCCATCGAAGAACATTCTCCAACCGTCATAGGATTCTGTAATGTTTTCTCCTATGAATAATACCTCTTCATCAAGAAAATACGTTTTCAAGAGTTCATATTCTCCAACCACGAGTTTTTTAGCAAGGTGGTCTGCCAGTGCTTGTCCCTTGACTGCCTTTTGAGTCACATAAACAATGTCGAACTCACTCAATTGGATTTGCCACTTGGCTAGCTTGCCAATGGGCATAGGCTTCTGAAAGATGTACTTCAAGGGTCCATCCTTGATATGAGGTACGTGGTAAGGTGCAAATGTAATGTCTTAGCTTCTAAGCTACCCAAGTCAAAGCACAACATGTTTGTTCCAAAAGAGAATACAAGGCCTCGTAAGGTGTGCACTTCTTGTTGATATAATAAATGGCTTGTTCCTTTATCCCTATTTCATTATGCTTCCCTAAAACACAGCCGAAAGCTCCATCTAACACTGCAAGGTAGAGTAATAACAGTCTACCTGGAGTAGGCAAAACTTAGACTGGTTGTGTTGACATGTATTCCTTGATTCTGTCGAAGGCCTTTTGGCAGTCATCGGTCCATTTGGTAGCGACGTCCTCCTTCAACATCTTAATGATTGGCTCACATATAACTGTAGACTATGCTATAAATCGGCTAATGTAGCTAAGCCTACCCAAGAAACTCATCATATCTTTCTTGTTCTTTGGTGGTGGTTGTTCTTGAATGGCCTTGACCATTGATGGTTCTATTCCTTGGTGGCTCACAATAAACTCAAGCAACTTTCAAGCAGGAACCCCAAATGTACACTTTGCGGGGTTTAGTTTTAGGTTGTACCTCCGCAGTCTGTTGAAAAACCTCATCAGATCTTCTATGTAGTCAGTGGCCTTCTTGGATTTGACGATAACGTCATCCATATATACCTCTATCTCCTTGTGTATAATATCATGAAAAATGGTCGTCATGGCCCTTATGTAGGTGGCCCATGAATTCTTCAGGCCGGATAGAATCATCTTGTAACAATAAACTCCTTATGGCGTAAAGAAAGCCGTTTTCTTAGCATCTTCCGCATCCATCCAAATCTGATGATAACCAGCCAAGAAATCCACAAATGATTGTAGATCATTCTTGGTGCTATTGTCAATCAGGATGTGTATATTCGGCAAAGGGAAGTCATCTTTCGGACTGTCCCGATTGAGATCCCTGTAGGCGACGCAGATTTTGACCTTCCCATCCTTCATTGGTACTGTCTCAATGTTGGCTAACCATGTCAGGTGCGCAACCACCCTGAGAACCTTAGTTTTGATCTGCATGCTGAATTCTTCCTTGATTTTCATGCTCATATCAGGTTTAAACTTTATGAGCTTTTACTTTTCCAGTGGACACGTTGGATCGGTTGGCAATTTGTGAGCCACAATAGATGTACTCAGACTGGTCATGTCATTATACGACCAAGCGAATATGTCCTCATACTCCTTTAGAAACTCTGCGTATTCTTTATTCTCCAATGGTGATATTTGAATGTTGATTCGTGTTTCCTTGATGTTTTTTGCGTCTCCCAGGTTAACAATTTCGGTTTCGTCCTGGGACTTAGGTCTGTTCTCAAAGTTCTCAACTTCTTTAAGGATCTGATCGGGTATGTCATCTTCTTTTGAATCAATATCTGTTTGTTGCGTTATCTCATTGCATGTCACAATCATTGGTTCATCAAGATAAGTAATAGTAATTGTTGTATAGTTAAAGCAAGGAGGAAAATGATAGAAATAAATATTAATTCATTTGGAAAAATCAAACATACTTTGATAATTCGAATAATTGTTTTGAACATTAAATATCTTATTGCAAAAATTGAAAAAAATGCGCAAAGAAAATCATTCAGTAAATAAAACAATGAATAATGCTTGTTTTAACCTTGCTACCACGAGGCTCATCGGGCTCTAGTAGTCCTGATAGTCCAATTGTTGAGGTGTGCTCCTTTGATCACAGCTTGTAGGAAGGACCTTCCATCCCCTCCTCCTCGCGAGTAACACAGCAATCCATATCATTGTCCTATAGAAATAAGTTTTTCACTACTGTGAGTGCTTCTTCATCATCTGTCTGATAGACGACGTCAGCCTGTTGGAAAGTCTGCTCCAGATGTGGTATTAGTTGCTCTAACGGGTAGTAAGAACCATGCCATGGTGGCAACCAATTATTGAACTCCTCCCATGTATATTCATATCCCAAACAAAAAGTAGTGCCATGTTTCTTGAGTTTTATAGGTTTCGAGATCCCTTGAAGATTCTTTCCAAGTCCTTTGAAAGGTTCGTACCTACTCCAATTCAATATACTCTCAATCTTGTTATCCCACCATTTCTCTTTGTCGACAGTATTGACTCGCTTGATGTGGTGGTAAGTTTCTCCACCCATCTTTCTTCTTCCTCCGATTGCCAGAAAGGTTTGGCGACTGTATATAGGGTTGTTGTTGTCACCATGAATGATCACTTCCTAGTGATTTCATTCAATCTTTACAAGCTGATGTAGTGTTGATGCTACGGCCACAGCAACACTAATCAAGGGTCGTCCTAGTAGCAAGTTGTAGGGCACTGGCACATCTATCACTTGAAAATCAACCTCAAACCAGGTTGGTGCCAACTGCAGACACAGACTAATCTCACGATGCTAGACCTCTGATAACCATAAAATAATTTCACATTTATTGCCCCTTCTTTTATCTCATGCAGCCTTTGCCCAACTTCTCGAGTGTTACCAAATGACATATATTAAGGTTGGAACCCCCATCGATCAGGATACTCGTGATGAAATAGTCTTCACATTGTACGGTGATATGTAGTGCTTTGTCATGTCTTAGCCCTTCAGATGGAAGCTCGTCCTTATAAAAGGTGATTTTATGGCTCTCTAGCACTTTCCCCACAATATTAGTCATTTTCCCACCAGTGATGTTACTTGGCACGTAGGCTTCACTCAACTCCTGTAACAGAGCATTCTTGTGTGCTTTAGAATTCTACAACAACTAAAGGATGGATATTTGTGCTAGCGATTTGTTCAGCTGGTCAATGACTGAATACTCCTTGGCCTGTATTTTCCTCCAATGGTCATCCGGACCTGTCTCAATGAGGGGATGCTGATTGGAGGCCTTCTTGCTTGATTCAGATATATGTTCAGGGGTACAGACTCTACCAGTTCTTGTCATACACTAGGCTACGATAATCTCTTCAATACTAGCCTTACCTTTCCTTCTTGCCTCGGTTATACAATCCCATTGTATGGCATTTGTGTAGAATGGTGGCACGGTGTACATCGCCACTAGGATCGGTGCGGCTATATTTACTTATATGGAATATGTTCTTTGAGTGGCAAGACTGCAACCTCAAATGGTGTTGGTTCCTTTACTGGTGACGCTGCTTCAAACTCAAGAGGTATAGACACATATACCTCGGTGTCCTCAGACGGTAGGATTTATACTATGATGGGATTGAGAGTAACTGCTGGTTTATTTGGGTCATCTCCTTCTGTGATCAACGGACCCTTCGGTATCCCAATCATCTTCTACTTCAATAATGTGAATACCTCCGCCCGTATGGTCTGGTAGAGGGTTTTTGCAGACATTAAGAGTGGCTTTCATTGCTACAATGGCTTTGTTATCAATCAGGGATTGTATCATGTCTTTTAAAGAGTGTTATTCATCGATGGTGTGTCCTTTCATGCCGGAGTGGTATGCACAAGACTTGTTTGGGTTAACCCACTGAGAAGGATCCTTAGGGGTATAGCAGGGACGGGTATGACATAATCGGCGGCTTTGAGTCTCTCATATAGCTGGTCAATGGGTTCAGTGATGGCTATGTATTGTTTTGGAGGCTCCGATCTAAATTAGGTCCGGGCCTAGGGAAACTTTGGCATGCGGGGGGTGATTTATAATGAGGTGGTTGGGCATTGTGAGTTTGGTAGACATGAGCGGGTTGGGAGTATCTGGGAGAGGTAGGCTGATATGTAGGAGGTGGAGACGACTCATAAGTTGGTAGTGGAGCTTGGTAGGAGGGTGCTTGGTAATATGGGGTTGGCTGATATATGAGTAGAGGTATTAGGTAAGTTTGGTATTTGAGGGGAGACTTGATCCTTTGTGCAACCATCACGGCCCCTACGTCCCTCTTCTTAGGCACATCACTGGACTGCAAGGAGTTATTTGTAGCTTGAAAAGCCTCGAAGTTTGTAACCATACCGCTCTTAATACCTTCTTCAATTTGTTCCCGCGGCTTGATAATGTCAAAAAACTTATGATTCTTAATTACCATCAATCATTCATAGTATTGCAGGTCTTGAGCCCGGACAAAGAACTTATTTATTTGTCTTCTTCTAAGGTGGGTCTGACTTTGGTAGCTTCAGACCTCCAGCGAGTAGCGCACTGGATGTAAAACACGTCTGGCGTGTCCTCTGTGTTAAACCTGAACCTGTCCATAAAGTCAGATGCCATACCTACCTAGCTCGATCACTTCTTGGGATCTTGGCAGATGTAGCAAAATACCGCATCTCGTTTCAGACTTCTCATGAATATCTTCATACGGATCCTTTTATCTTTTCCTACCCCGACCAGCTTGTCACAGTATGTTCTCAGATGGACCTTTGGATCACCTGTACCATCAAACGTCTTGAACTTAGAAGGTTTGTACCATTTTGGTAGTTTGACTTTCGGTTGTATGCATAGGTCTTCATAGTTCAACCCTTTGATCCCTTTACTTCCTTCGATACCCTGAATTCGGCTGGTTATTTTCTTAAGTTCCTCAGCCAAATTTTTGATGAGTAGGTCCTTTTCATCAGTATCATGTGTGCAGGATATAGGTTAGGTAGAGAGTGGCATGGTCTCATGTAGATGGAATTGTTGTGGTGGCCATGTGTGTTGGCATGGAAATGGTCATTCGCGGAGTTTTGCAGTTCTGTGATGAGTTGTGGAATGTTGTTTGAAGTATGGTTAGTGTTGTATTAGTTCTTTGTGGAGTAGTGGGATGATTTGGTTGTTTTTTAGGAGGTGTGGGATTTTGAACATTGGGAAAGTTAGTGTCTGGGGTAATGACGGAGAATGTTAGGTTGGCCAAATTCTGAACCTAATCGAGCTCTTCCTGAGACTTCAACGATTTCTACTAAAGTTGTGACACATTTTCATTGGGAACCCGAATACCATGGCCATTAGTGGCCTCTACTATTATGTTTTATCATTTGACGTTCAAATCTTCCATTTTGCCTTTGTTCATGTTCTTAACAGGACTAAGACGAGGAGCGGGTGGGGGCCTGGATCTCATGGAATAGGGTGATGTTGCCAGAGTTCACAAACAAACCTTTGGATAGGGGAATAACAAAACAAAAAGGTAACCAAGTTAGTGAGGATCATAAAAAGTGTTTCAATATTTAAACACGTAGTTTAGGAATGTAAAGCGTGTCCTTATTTGGGAACCCTTTTTTGCATGAGGTGGCTTAACGACGATTTGATTTTGAGAACTTGGAATGCTAAATGCCTTATTTCATCGATAAGGTAAGATGGGTCCCAAATCGACATTAAATAAACAGGAAATAAAAGTTACTAATGGCCATTGGCCTTGTTACATTTTAAAGCGAAGATGATAAATTCCTAACTTGGTCCCAGAAGGACCTTCCCCAGATTCGGCATCCTTGGCTCTTTCGAACAGTTTCCCTAACTCGCTAAGTCCCAGCAACAGTTATGCTCTAGCTAGATATCCACATTCAGCCCCTTTAGCCTCTTGACAATCTTTAACCCTTTTGAGAAACTCTCTTTCCAGTTCCACTATGCCTCGCTCCAAGTATCCCAGGCTTTTGTTGGAAATGGTAGCCATATATTTCCATTCCTTGATCAGCTTCTGGTTGGACTCTTGCATTTTGTGATGTTCACTTTTGCATTCGCGGATCCTTTTGTGCAACTAGTTGTACTTGACTTGCACTTCGGCCTTTTTGTCTATAATCTTGTGGCCTCGAACAAACCCTGGATGACCCAAACCATCATGATTGACTTCCAACCAACTTGAAGAGAAAGGAATACAATCAGAGCGGTATCTGTCTGGATTCATAGTGTCTCTCCCCATTACGATCTTGCTATGCCACACATGTTGGGCTTGGCACTTGTAAGGACTATCATCGCCTTGGAAGTTGGCTCGAAAGTGGCTTATTTTTTCGACCCTGGGTATGACTTGCTTCCTACTAGCTTTCCATATAACTCGCAGAGGGACGTAAGGGTAGGTTCCCCTTAGACCAATTAGTGTCATGAACGGTACATCTCTAGATCGAGCGATGAACTCCTCTGTCAAGAACCATTCGAGTATCCTACTGAACTTGTTCCTCGGTTAGATTATCAAATATCTCAACCCATCCTTTAGCATCCTCAAGCGGAACAAACATGTCGGGGATGTAATTCATTCGATTTGGATGGTGGAAAGTGATGTGATAATCCAAACCCTACGCTGAATTTCTTGTCAATATTTGCCCTTTTGGAGATGCTCGATGAGCCGAAGTTAATGTAGCATATTGCGACCTTCGAAGTGTCTCGCTCCTCATTTACACTTCTCTAAGGCTTGGTATATGTCTGCAATAACCATGGGTACAATGTTGATGTCTGCCCACCAATCCCCTCCATTAGGGTTTCAGTTACCATAGCCAGCCTAGTACGAATTCCACCTTTCTTCATTGGGAATACAATCATACCTAGGAAGCAAAATATGAAGACGAAAATCATGTGATGGACGTTTCCTAATGATGTGATGGCAAACTCGCCAGAGTAGGTGCGATAATATTTATTGTGATCGTACCTTTGTACAAGTAGTCAAAAGGGATGTATGAATCCTTCAGGCATGTTAACACTAGATTTTTTCAAACCCTTCATTTTAAGGAAGCCCCTACCTTTGTGATTCTCAAGCATTTGCAAGCCCGGATTTTCCCATACTAGGCGAGTCAATCCTTCTATCTCTTCCAGCAAAGGCGTCATTTCAATACCACCAAAGTGGAATACGGCCCTTTCACAATCCCAAAACAATGTGGCAGCTTCTATGATCATGTTATTAGGTTGGACCTCCAAAAGGGATGGTAGATTTCCCAAATATTTTCTAATGAGATTTTTATTACTAGAGTGTAAAGCTTTCCACCATCTTAGCAACCTTGGGTGGATGTTGGTGACCATGACGAATCTGGGGACATCGTTCCTTATATTTCTGCAAGGCAAATAAGGTTAGATCTTTCTCCCACCAGATTCAACTATTTTACATCAATGATTATCATGAAGCATCTAGTTTTCCAAATAAATGCACAGAACGTGACGACATCCATTTTGGGTTTAGGGAAACCCAGTGCACTTTGAACAAGGCTGTCTTAAAGGACCGTTATATGGACAACATAACTGATCCGTCTAGGTTTGACCATAATGCATGCATAATTTGAATAGAATAAGTCTATGGTGTTTTAGACTATTACCCTTGAGCGGACAACTCAAGGAAGAAGGCTCGAAAATGTCAATTGCACCGCTAATCGACTAGCTTTACCTCAAATAAGCCTTTTTGAATTTAGGGGGTAATGATATAGGAAGAGCGAAATCACGCATTATAAGTGTTGCTATAGTATTTGTTTTGGCACGAGTTGAATATGATGTTGAGCATGACTATACAATAATCAAAAGCATGTTGGCATGTATTTGCATATTAAGAAAGTGATAAATATAGAAGTGTCATAATTTAAAGCGATAAATAAAAGAAAACAAATATGATATGTCAGTTTAGTTTCTAAGAAGAAATTAAATGCTTAAAGGAATTGAATAGATAACTACCCACACAGAGAGGTACAAACTCACAAGAATAATCTGAAATGGTAAAAGCCTAAAAAAATCCCCAGCAGAGTCTCTATGATGTCGCGCTCCTTTTTTTCCTCCGCGGAATCGGGTTTATCACATTTGGTTGGGACAACTCTTTCCTTTTGGGAAAAGGGTTTTGCAACTCTTTCTAATAGACATGATTTGTAGTCATCAAAGCATAATTTATTTTAAGCAAACAGTGATCCTATAGGCATGGTTTCTAGTTATGAAAGCAGAATTTAAAACAAGCACTGATCCTATAGGCATGGTTTCTAGTTATGAAAGCAGAATTTTACACTGATCCTATAGGTATGGTTTCTACCCAAGTTACCCACGATATATACAACTACCCACCCTATTCACTAATCTCCCGATATTGTTTACAAATTACTATAAACCGTGTGACTGGATTACAAACGAAGAAATGAAAGAAAAAGCTACAACCATTGGAAGCCTGGTTTGACTTCCTATCTAATATATTCAATCAACCATATCAATGCCAATGTTATTCCCAGTCTTTCTCATACCTGGGTGTCGCAAAGTTCCCTAAGGATCTCAGGAGATCTCGGGTAGTGCTTGCATCTAGGTTTACATAACCAAATAGAACGAGTGCAGTGTGGAAGGGCCAACCCTTATGTGTCAAAGATCAAATGGAACTCTAGGGTCCTAAGGCAAGGCTCACACAAGAGGGGCAAAACCTAGGCTCTAAGAGTATAGTAGAAGCGCAGAACAGAGATTTATTATAACTAAGTTGGAAATAGTAAATAGTAAAGGGTCATTTGAAAATAGTTATAGTGGTGAAACATAATAAGAAATCATTCAGAGGGGCAAGGGATTATGGGATTAGTTGTATAACCCCAGCAGGGGTCTGATTTGGTCATGCACAGCAATAGCTGATGCTGGCATAGACACAAACCATCTAAAGGAATACAAACACATATAGGGGATATGGGGTTTTGGGATTTACAAGGTAACAAGTGCATACCAAATGACTGACAGAGTGCAGACATAGAGGAGTATTAACTTAAAAAAGGGAATGGCACATATTCAGCATGTTAGTAACATGACTGGACTACAGAAACATGAGCAGAAGTAAACATGAATGAGAAACCGAAGCAACTTAAAGAAACATATTGTAGAGAAGCAGAGTGCAGAAAGGTAAAGCAAACAAGAGTCCACAATCCAGCCTTGGTTTTCGGCGTACTAGACAAAGCAATAGCACAACTAGCAGTAAAGAAAGTGAAAATATGAGTGTAAGTGTGTGTTCTGAACTCAAGTTTCTTGTTCGTGTCTTTAAAAGAAAAGAGGGTATGGTATTTATAATTTTAAAAACCAGTAGAAATTAAGGTAATAAATTTTGACATAAACATTGAAATAATCACCATTAGAATCAATTAACCCAAGTGATTCCCTTTAATTAAGGAATCCCTGCTTAACAGATACGAACATGTATCAATTAAGGAAAAAAATCAGTTTGGGATAGATTGATTATTACCGTATAAGGGGAAAGTAAAAGCATGAAATAAATAATCAAGACTAAGTACAAAATAGGCTTATTTTAGGAAAGGATTCAGCAAGGTAAAACGTCACAGTAAAGAAAAATGAATCAATTAATTTTAAATAGGCAAGTGAAATTAGGGTTCATAAAATAAAAGCTTTTGCAATCGGTCACAAGATCAAGATCAATCATGGAAGAAACATGATTCGGCACTTAGTATATAAATAGAGTGAACAGAAGCATCAGAAATGTGAGGCCAAACACATTGGCAAAAGAGATAACACAAACATACAGTAGTGGCAGAAATAAGCTAGGATTCATTAGTAAGAAAAATATTCAAAGCTCAGTAGTCAAGTAGTCACATAGAATAAACAGTGAAGAATAATATTGTATCAAGTAAGATAAATCAGAAACAAGTAAAGGTCTCACACTAGTAATAACTGAGAAACACCCCTATTAAGAAATTAAGGCTTCGACCATAGTCGAGTTTCAGATATGAAAAGAACGCAAATCACATAAGTTAAACAAAGAGAAGAGAGTCAGAAACAAAGAACTTAAAATAAGCACACATTTGGGAGAACAATTTCAGAACTCGGATAAGACAAAAAGGGAACTAGGGTTATTAACATGCTAAAATAGATAGAATAACAACATAAGAAAGTCGTTTGAAACATAGAAAAATCAAAACAACATTAAAATTAGAGATAAGATCTTTAAAACTTAAGGAAAACCCTAATCGTTGAAAAATAAAGAATTGTTGTGAAAGAAATCGAGAGACTTTCACAAAAATACTTAAGAAGTTCGTTGTAAGCACAGATCTAAGATAGATCTGAAGAAATTTAAAAGATATTAAAGATTAGGGTTTCGAAAAACCTAAAAAGGGTGAGAAAGACCTTGAAAGTTACCGGTCTAATAAAAAAGGTTAAAGATCTGACTTGAACGGCCGAGAATGGCCGGAGAAAGGCCATGGAAGGTCGGAGAAGGGCCATGAACAGAAGTCGAGCAAGGACTGGACCAGATCTCCTCGAGATCTGGCCATGAAACCACATAAACAAATACCCAGGAGCCATAGAAGGCTGATAAACACCTCAAAAGGCCATGAAAGGCCATGGATTAGGCAACGGTTGAGGTGGATTGGGATGGAATTAAGTGGCGGTGGCTAAGGTTCATGAGAGATTGCAGAGAGAGTTGAGAGGGAAAGGGTTCAGAGGCAGTGGTTGGTGAAAAATGAAGTAGGTTAAGGTGTCTTTTGGGTTTAATTATGGAAGGATAAATGGTGGGCGTTGATCTGCATGATCGACTGCCCAAATTTAAAAGGGTAGGTGTGGAATCTAGGTTGGGTCGTTTAAATTGGGTTATGGTTCGGGTTTGAATTAGCATTGGGCCCGAGAAATTAGGTTTAATTTGTGATCAGATTTAGACTACAATTTAAATGCAATTGGGCTATTATTTAAATAGCTAATTTTTCCTTTTTATAAATTATAATAAATGGTAAATTAATTTCTGAAAATATGTTGAACACACCAATATGATTTACGACATATATTAACAATTAGAAATACAAAACTTAATTTTATGAATATAAAACACAATTGATTCTTAAAAGGGATGATATTGTAATTATATGCAATTTAGCTAAAAAATACTAAATAAATTTGTAAAAATACGCATAAATTACCTGAGCTATATTCTAACATAAATATAGCAGTCCTATAAATGAATTACCAAAATAATAATTTTGAAAATATTATTCAGTTTTAATGATTAAAAGGGGGAAATAAATTGATTTAAAAACCTTTAAAAATTATGAAAAAATAATAAAACATTTGGAAATATTATATATACATATATATGCTATTTTGAAGTTATTTTGCATGCTGAAAAATATATAGGGAAAAATTGGGTATCAATATCCCCTCGGGCCAAAGTATCACTAAAAAACATAGCCCATGGGGACTCGTGACTCAACTCTCATCCATCAGCACTCACACTCGGCACTCCCGCTCAATAGATATCTCGTCATAATAATCATTGCGGTGTGCAGCCCAATACATAAATATATATAGTCGACTACGCTCACTAGCGTGTGCAGACTCCGGAGGGGCTCCTATATCCCAAGCGCTATATCGCCGCAGTGTGCAGCCTGATCCAACAAATCACTACGGTGTGCAACCCGGTCCATAAATATATAAACCTCACCGCCAGGCCCTCAACCTCTCTAAAACATCAACCTTGCAGCCACTCGGGCATTTCAGTGAAAAACTAGGGAACTCAGCCTAAACAATTTTCATATATTTAAAAGTAGAGTAATGAAACTGAGTCAAACAATGAACAGGTAAAAATCATGACTGAGGATATGTTTTCGAATCAAAACAGTATGAGGATAGTAGAAAAATAACCATAAATTTTAAAATAGTATGGCACAAGGTCGCAAACATGGCATTAGCCCAAGTTAATAGAATTATTTCTAAACACATAGATTTCATATTGAGTTTATCAAAATATGCAACTCTACGATTTTCAAGGGACGGGCAAAGTCATAATCCCTACTGGTGCATGCCCACACGCACTTCACCTAGCATGTATGTCACCTCATTTATCAAAACAGTACGAAATTCCGAGGTTTCATACCCTCAGGTCTAGATTTACAACCGTTACTTACCTCAAACCGGAAAAACATCTACTCCGCAATGCCCTTGCCTCATGATCTGGCCTCCAAATGCTCCGAACCTAATCAAAATCAGTATATTATCACCAATACACGCTAAAAGAACAAAGTCCATGCGAAAATTATTAAATTAACTCAAAAATCCCGAAATTGGTCAAAATTGACCCCCGGGCCCATGTATTGGAATTCGATGAAAATCACATCATTAGGATCCTCATCCTCCCACCAGTTTATACATACCAAGATCATCAAAATAGGGCCTCAAATGGCCCCTCAAATCCCCAATTTTAACTCTCCAGTTTCAAGCCCTAATCTCCCAATTTCTTTTCTAATGTTCCCACAAATTTCATGATTAAACAATGGAATAATCACCATAAACACAAGATATAAAGCCAAAGTAACTTACCTCTGTTAATACACTTGATTCTCTCTTGAAATCACAGCTTGGAGCTCCAAAATCGGCTAAAAATGGGGGAAGAATGACTTAAATTTGCGAAGTGATGCTAATATAGTTTTTTGCCCAGGGATTCTGCACTAGCGAATCCTTTTCTCGTTTATGCGATCAAACCAATCACACCAGCGATTTTCACTTAATGTCCAGAAGTCCACATCTACGCCCAAGCACCGCACATGCGGTCCCGCAGATGCACTCAACATACCGCACATGCAGTTCTTCTTCTATGGCCAACTTCTGTATTTGCGGCCTCCTCCATGCACCTGCGACCTCGCACCTACGGTTCCCAATCCACAGGTGTGAAAATGATAGAAGCAGCAGTTGTAGATGCTCAATTGCAAGTCCAAATTTTTTCGATAACCTTCCGAATTCATCCCGAGGCCCCCGAGACCTCAACCAAAAATATGAACAAGTCATATACTAATGTTCAAGCTCATTCAAACCTTCGAAACACTCAAAAGAACATCAAAACAAGAAATCACCCTCGGATTCAAGCCTAAGGATTTTCAAGCTTTTGAATTCTACAACCGATCCAAAAACCTATAAACCCCACCTGAATGACCTGAAATTTTGCACATGCAACACAAATGACAGAACGAACGTACTCTAATTTCTAGAATTCCATTCCGACCTTGATATCAAGATTTCCACTGCCAACCAAACAATGCCAAATTTCTAATTTTGCCAATTCAAACCTAAATCTACCATGGACCTCCAAATTATATTCCGGACAAGCTCATATGTCCAAATTCACCTAACGATGCTATCTGAACCATCAGAATTCACATCCAAGAACTTATACACATAAAGTCAACATCCGATTGACTTTTCCAACTTAAACTTCCAAATAAGAGACTAAGTGTCTCATTTCACTCATAACCATTCCGAACATAGAACAACCAACACGATATGATGAAATACAGTTGAACAACACATAAATAAGTAGAAATGAGGAGAATAAGACTGTAGCTCATGAAACGACCGGCCGGGTCATCACATCCGGCCCCTCTTAAACAAATGTTCGTCCTCGAATGAGTCAAGAAACATACCTGAAGCCTCAAATAGGTGAGGATATCTTCTCCGCATCTCCCACTCGGTCTCCCAAGTAACCTCCTCTATGGGGCGACCTCTCCACTGCACTTTCACTGAGGCTATATCCTTTTATCTCAACTTTCGAACCTATCGCTCCAAAATAGCCACTGGTATATCATAAGTCAAATCACCGTCTAAGTGAACCGTTTTGAAATCCAAAACATGAGACGGATTGCCAATATACTTTCCCAGCATACGAACATGAAATACCATATGAACACTCGACAAGCTGGGTGGCAAAGCAAGCTCATAAGCCACATCCCCAATCCTGCGAAGCACCTCAAAAGGCCAATGAACCTAGGATTCAATTTACCCTTCTTCCCAAATCACATAACACCCTTCATGGGTAAAACCTTCAGTAGAACCTTCTCCCTAACCATGTAAGACACATTACGAACCTTCCGATCAGCATAACTCTTCTTTCTCGATTGCACTGTATGAAGCCGCTCCTGAATCATTCTCACCTTGTCTAAAGTATCCTGTACCAAGTCTGTCCCCAAAAGCCTGGCATTGCCCATCTCAAACCATCCTACTGGAGATCTACATCGTCTCCCATATAAAATTTCATATGAAGCTATTTGAATACTCGATAGATAATTCTTGTTATATGCAAACCCTGCGAGTGGTAGAAACTGATCCCATGAATCCCCAAAGTTAATGACACAAGCACGCAACATGTACTCCAATATCTGAATAGTGCGCTCTGGCTGCCCACCTTTCTAGAGGTGAAAACCTGTGCTCATCTCAACCTGAGTACCTAACCCTCTCTACACGACCCTCCAGAACTGCTAAGTAAACTTAGTGCCTCTATTTGAAATGATGGAAACTGGAAGGCGAACAATCTCTCGGATATATATCCCAGCTAACCGCTCCAAAGAATAGGTAGTACATATAGGAATACAGTGCGCAGACTTGGTCAGCCGGTCCACAATCACCCAAATAGCATCAAACTTCCTCAAAGTCAATAGGAGTTCGACTATGAAATATATGGTGATCCGCTTCCACTTCCACTTTGGAATATTCGACAGCTGAAGCAAGCCACCCGGTCTCTAATGCTCATATTTCACCTGCTGACAATTGAGAAACCGAGATACAAATGCCACAATATCCTTCTTCATTCTCCTCCACTAATAGTGGTGTCTCAAGTACTGATACATCTTCGCAACACCTGGATGGATAGAATACCACGAGGTGTGAGCCTCCTCCAAAATCAACTCTCGCATCTTATCTACTCCTGCATCCTTAATACCCATCATCACTAATAGTCATATCTCTGGCATCATTGTGCTGAACTCTGTCCTTGAGGACAAGCAAATGAGGATCATCATACTAGCGCTCTCTGATATGATCAAATAAGGAAGACCGAGAAACCATACAAGTTAAGAGCAGACTAGGCTCTGAAATATTGAACCTCACAAACCAATTGGCCAAGGCCTGAACATCAGCTGCAAGATGTCTCTCCCCAACAAGAATATATGCTAAACTACCCAGACTTACTACCTTCCTACTCAAGGCATCAGCCACTATACTGGACTTGTCCAAATGGTATAATATAGTGATATCATAATCCTTTAGCAGCTCCAACCATCTCCGCTGCCTCAAATTGAGATCCTTCTACTTGAACAATTGCTAGAGGCTGCGACGATCAATAAACACCTCACAAGATACACTATAGAGATAATGCCTCTAAATCTTCAATGCGTAAACAATGCCAGCCAAATCCAAATGATGAACATGGTAGCTCTTATCATGGGGCTTCAACTGACGAGCATCATAAGCAATAATTCTACCCTCCTGCATCAACATACATCTAATACCACCTCAAGAGGCATCACAATATACTGTATAGGAACCTGAAACTAAAGGCAAAACTAACCTAGAGATGGGGTCAAGGCAATCTTAAGCTTCTAAAAGCTCATCTCACACTCATCCGACCACCTGAATGAAGCACCCTTTTGGTTCAATTTGGTCAAGGCTGATCAATAGATGAAAATCCCTAAACGAACCGATGATAATAACCTGCCAACCAAGAAAACTACAAATCTCTGTGGTTGAGGACGGCCTGGGCCAACTCTGAACTGTCTCTATCTTCTTCGGATCAACCTGAATACCCTCAGTGGAAACCACGTACCCCAAGAAATCCACTGAACTGAGCCAAAACTCACACTTGGAGAACTTTGCATAAAGCTACTCCTCCATCAATTGCTGCAGCACGACTCTCAAATGCCCAGCGTGCTCCTCATAACTATGCGAGTACACTAGAATATCATCAATGAATACAATAACAAATGAGTTGAGATATGGATGTAATACGTTGTTCATCAAATGCATGAACGGTGCTGGGCATTAGTCAGCCCAAAAGACATCACAAGGGACTCATAATGACCATATCGGGTCCTGAAAGCCGTCTTAAGAATATTCAAGTCCCTGATCTTCAACTGGTGATACCTTGACCGGAGATCAATCTTGGAGAACACTCTCACTCCCTGAAGGCGGTAAAATAATTCATCAATACGAGACAAATGATACTTGTTTTTTATTGTAACTTTGTTCAACTACTTATAATCAATGCACATCCTCATCGTGCCGTCCTTATTTTTCACAAATTGAACAGGCGCACACCAAGGCGACACACTAGGTCGAATAAACCCCTTATCAAAAAGTTCTTGAAGCTACTCCTTCAACTCTTTTAGTTCTGTCGGTGCCATATGATACGGTGGAATAGAAATGGGCTGAGTCCTCGGCACAAAAAAATACCAAAGTCAATGTCCCTGTCTGATGGCATGCCCGGTAGGTCTACAAGAAACACATCGGGGAAATCCCTTACTTCTGGAACAGAATTGATACCAGAAGTCTCTAAACTGACGTCCCTCACAAAATCTAAGTATGAAAGGCAACCTTTCCCAGCCAGCCGATGGGCCTTCAAAAAGGATATCACCTTACTAGGAACAAAATCAGTCAAACCTCACCACTGAATCCATGGCGCACCCGGCATAGCCAACGTCACTACCTTAGCATGACAGCCCAATATAGCACGACAAAGGGATAGCCAATCCATAACTAATATCACATCAAATTCACCACACAAAGCAAATAAAAAGGTCCACTCAGATCTCCAAACCCCAATAGTCACCTTCACGACCAGTATATGTGGTCTACAATAATAGTATCACCTATCGAAGTATATACACGAACAGATGAAACAAGAGACTTACGGGGCATATCCAAATAACGAGCAAAATATGATGACACATATGAAAAACTAGAACCAGGGTCAAATAACACAGAGCCATCTCTGTGGCAAATTGAAACAATACATGTAATCATGGCGTCTAAAGTAATAACATCTAGTCTAGCTGGGAGTGCATAGAAATGGACCTGACCACCACCGGATCGCTCTCCTTATTTGAGGTGACCCCTAGCTGACTCGCCCCTACCCCTAGATGCCTAAGCAGGTGGTGAAATACCTGGAGCTCAAGTAGAGGGCTGATTCCTCTACTGAGAGGGACCCCCAAGAAGACAATGACATTGTCTCCTCATGTGCCCAAACTCTCCATACTCATAACAAATCCTTGGTGCAGGAGATGAGAACAGAAGGGAAACCCTACCACCGGGATGACTTGTAGAAGAACCTGGTATAGAAGAGCAATGAACTGATGGAGCACGGGACGAACCCTGGGCTGGAAGAGCACTAAGTGATGGATGGCCCTTATGAGAACTATGGGAACCATGCCCTGCTGATGCCCCACGATGAATTGGGTGAGTTGACTGAGCATGTCTGAATGGACGACCTCTGCCGCGCTGAAACTGTCCTCTCCAAAGAGTGCCAAACTATTGGATCTCCGAGACCTCGTGGCCTCCCTCTCATCTCGCTCCTGGAAACAAACTAACTCAATCTCACGAGAAATATCAACAACCTGGTCAAAAGTAGCACCTAACACGATCTCTCTGGTCATAAGAATCTGAAGCTGATATGTGAGGCCATCCACGAAGCTCCTGATCCTCTCTCTATCTGTAGGAACCAACCAAATAGCATGACGAGCTAGGTCATAAAATCTCATCTCATATTGTGTCATAGTCATATCATGCTGACGCAACTTCTCGTTGCGAGACTATCAAACATACTTTTCCAAAAAAAGAGCGTAGAACTGCTGCTAGGTAAGGGGCACTACATCCAAAGGCCTACGCCTCTCATAAGCCTCCCACCATGTATACGCAGCTCCTAAAAATTGGAAAGTAGTGAACGTGACCTCATTGGTCTCTAAAATACCCGCAGTCTGAAGCATCCTCTAACACTTGTCCAAGAAACCCTGGGTATCCTCGCCCTCTGCACCACTGAAAGTCGAAGGCTGAAGTCTAATAAACCTTTCCAATCGATGTTGCTCATCATCAGGCATAACTGGTACCACATAATCCTGAGCAGACACAATCGGCTAGGCTGGAGGTGCCCCCAGTGTCTGAAGTCCCTGCACAACCTACATAGGTGCGCAAGCGGTGGGAGTGTGGGTGTCTCTCACGGCCTAAGAAGTGGTTGTGGCCGTAGTAACTGAGACCGTCTGAGCCAGGCCAATGCACACTGATAATATCTGGGCTAGGACCTCCTGAAGGCCTGGAATAACAATCGGCACAGCCGATGCCTGAGCTGGTCCTGGTGGAGCGTCCGTAACTTGGACCTGATCGTGAACAGGGCAGTTGGTAGATCTATAGGTGTTGCCTTAGCTGTTGTGCGGGCTACACCCCTGCCCTTACCACAGCCTCAACTGCGACCTCGGTCTCTAGTGGCCCCAACTAGTGGTACTGGTGGCCGTCCATCCAGACCTATAGTATAGCTCATGTCCTTACCATCTGTGAGAGAATAGAATAATAGAAGTTTAGTCACCAGAACCAACAGATTCGCACGATAGGAATTAAAGAATGTGAAGTTTTTCCTAAAGGTCTGGCAGCCTTTCAAAGATAAGTACAGACATCTCCGTATCGATTCGATAGATTCTACTAAACCAGCTCATGATTGGTAAGATCTATGTAACCTTGGCTCTAATACCAACTTGTTATGACCCCAACCCCCCCCCCCCCCCGGGTCATGATGGCACCTATCACAGTACTAGGAAAGTCGATTCAACACTAATAACATAAAGGGTGTAAATTCATTTTCTAATTAATTATGATCACAAATCATTCCTTTTAATATTCCAAAATACGCGAAAAATAAATACGCAAATATATCAAACACTCCCTGATTCCGGTGTCAGTAGTCACAAGCCACTAAGATGATGTCCAATATTTTCTACTCAATAAAAGTTAAGACGGAAATATATACTACTAAGGATAGGAAGGAGAAAGGAAGGGCGGCGGATGTTGTGCAGCTACTTTGGTATCTCCGGAAAATACTCAGAAGCAACTGGATGCTTTCACTCAGATAAGGCTGTAATTTTCGCGGTTCTGAACCGGAACCGCGGCCTTGCCGGTTCCGGCGGTTCTGGTTCTACCGGTTCCAGGGAACCGTGGCGGGGCGGTTCTACCCGTTAGAACCGCCAAAACCGGACCCGCCAGAACCGGAACCGGCTCGCGGTTCTGGACCGATTCTAGCGGTTCAAAACGGTTCTGCCAATTCCCAACGGGCATTTTTCAAAAAAAAAAATTTTAAAAAGATTATTTCCAAACGGCTCTTTGCAAAAAGTAGCCGTTTGGAAGATTAAAAAATAGCCATTTGGCCCTCAAACTTTAATTTAACCCCAAACTTTATATAATTACATTATTTCCCGTTTCTCAACTATAAACTAAGGCTGTAATTCTCGCGGTTCCGAACCGGACCGGAACCGTGGCCCTGCCGGTTCTGGCGACCCGGTTCCGGCGGTTCCGGTTTTACCGATTCCAGGGAACCGTGGCGGGGCGGTTCTACCCGATGGAACCGCCAGAACCGGCTCGCGGTTCTGGACCGGTTCTGGCGGTTCCAAACAGTTCTGCCGGTTCCCAACGGGCATTTTTCAAAAAAAAAATTTTTAAAAAAAATTATTTCCAAACGGCTCTTTGCAAAAAGTAGCCGTTTGGAAGTTTAAAAAATAGTCATTTGGCCCCCAAACTTTAATTTAATCCCAAACTTTATATAATTACACTATTTCCCATTTCTCAACTATAAATACCCCCTCATTCTTTCATTTTTATTCACCAATTCATCAATATCTCTCAATCTCTCTCAAGCTCTCATTCAATCTTTCTAGTGCAAGTGCTTAATTTATTGTTGCAAATTCGTGAAAAATTGTGAAGTTGTTGAATTGAAGTTTTCAAGTATTCAAGTTCAACGATTTTCAATTTTCAAGAAGTTGTTAGTCACTCCGGTAAACTCGTTTCAACTCTTACGTGCTAATAGTATTTTTTTGTGTTGTTAGTTTGCTTAATTATAATTATTATGGCATTTTCATTGTAAAAAAATGTTCGGTAAAGGAAAAGCTAAAACCGGTGAAAGTAGTGGCCAAAATACTACCCCTCCCCCGGCTCCCCGACCTAGAAAAGATAAGCAAGTTGAAAGTAGTAGCCAACCTAGGAATCCTAGTGAACCCTTCGGAATCCTTGATAGTGATCACCCTTGTTTTCAATTTAGCGATATTGATTTTCTACATGATGTAGCAGTTGGTGATAAAATAGACGATGATATTATGAATGCTCTTTATCCTAATGCACCTATCTTAGAGGGAAATGAGGATGATGATGATGATGAAACCCAAGCTCCAGTAGATTTAGATGATACACCTACTAGTCCTACTCATAACTTTGGTGATGAACCGGCACACCCACCTGTACAAACTCCCACTTTTAGTAGACAACCTCCTAAACGTACAGAAACATCATTAGTTTGGCAATTTCTTATTCAACTAAGAGAACAAAATGAGGCTAAGTGTAAATCTTATGGGAAATTAAGTGTTCATAGGTATACTGGAGATCGTAGCGGCACGAGTAGTTTAGTTAAGCATATAAGATTACACCGTAGCGATAAGGCTAGATATTTGCAATTGAAAGCGCAACAAGAGAGGAGGACAAGTGCTGATTCTACAGTTAACCCAAGTACTGGTTCAAATCTAGTTCAACCAGGAATAAACACAGTCACCGGAGGTATATTATATTACGATCCAAATAAGGATCGTGAAGAATTAGTGAAAATGATTACTGTTATGTGTTTGCCTTATTCTTTCGCTTCTAATCCTGCATGGATTCATTATATTAGAAGAGTATTTAATCCTACGTATAAAGGTTGGCCTCGCGGAACAGTTAAGGCCGATATTTATAAATACAAGCATGAATATGAACAATACTTGCGCTATTTATTTACCCATATAACTAATCGTATGTCTATTACAATTGATATTGGTAGAAGTAATATTGATTGTGATTATCTAACCGTAACCAGTCATTGGATAGACGAAGACTGGACAATGCAAAAACACATAATTGCATATAGGATAATAAATTCACGGCACGCGGGTAGGTTTATAGCTAACACTGTTTTAGTTGTATGCAGATATTTTTGCTTTAGTGATAAAATAATGTCAATTTCTATGGATAACGCTTCTAGCAACACTAGTGCAATAGGTATGCTAACAAGAACACTTAATCCTGCTTTTACTAATATTTTCCATGTTAGATGTATATTTATCATTTAATTGTTGGTGATGGTATGAGAATATTAAACTTAGAAATTGAAAAGGTTAAAATGGCTCTTAATTGGCTATTTTATTCAAACCGTAGAAGTAGACTTAGAGAATATTTTAAAAAGTGTGATGAATATGGCCTTAGAGAAAGAAAGGTTCCTAAACCTTGCCCGACTTGGTGGAATTACATGTACGAAAGTTTAGTAGTAGCGTACGAATATAGAAACCCAATTAACGCTACGTATAATTCTCGGGATCGTGGTGAGGAAGATGATGAAATGCTCTACACAAAATTGGACGAACGTTAAAATTCCTATAGATTTTTTAGAACATTTTCATGTGGCTACAAATGCTTTTTATGGCCAATATTATCCAACTATTTCTAACTGTTTA